>OZ038488.1:59338133-59428133 GCA_964036315.1 Acanthosepion esculentum
TTGTCTCCCCCGGTTGATATGATCAAAATGTTAACTCATCATCAAATCAACTACGGTGAGATTCGAAATTGGCATAACGCAATTATATTTACACCATATTAATCCATTACTGGATGTTTGCGTTCTGAAAAAGCGAATCGGAAAGAGAAATCAGTGAGCGGAGTTCCAATTCCGGTTGAGTTCTTTAACTAACTTTCGCAAAAATATATTTGGGCAAAACCTTAATTTCTCTATAAGTTAAATAACAGGACTAAAGATCGTCTCGATTGTGGTGGAAACCAACTCTGAACTCAAAACCAACGCGAAAAGGAATGGGCTTGGTCAAACTATCCTGCCCTAGACAATTACTGTCATGGTTGCCGTACATATGCAGCCACTATGACCATAATAGGTGGCGGGACTTGTGACATGGTGTAACGAATCCATTTCCTATTTTGCGTCCTTCTGTATGCCATATCCTTTCAGGACGTTGGTGATCATGGCTCTCCACAATTTCCTGTCATTTGTAACTTTTAATAAATTTTGTCTTTTGTTATATCTCCTGTTCTGCTATCAAGCTCGCTAGGCTATGCGTTGCATCAAGCTCGCTAAGTTATGCGCTGCGTTCCTCTGTCCCTCTTGCCTTCAATCTGTCTTATGTGTATTAAGTTTTCCAAGCCTTCTTTCCTAATTGTATCCTAAAAATTTGAACTGTCTCTTTCTGATGCTAAGCATAAGTATCGCTTTTGTTTCCATTTTTCCTAAAACTTCGCCGTTGCTCACATGTTCGGTCCATGGTACTTTTAGCGTCCTTCTGTAGAACCACATTACTGTTGCTTCAACTTTCTTTCTGTGAGGAGATTGTCAAGCATTCACTACCATATAAGAAGAATGATATTATATAACACTTCAATAATCCTTTCCTTTGTTTCTCACAAGATTTTCCTGTTTCTTAATACTTTGCTTAGTTTTTGGAATACACATTTTGCTATCTCAATGCGTCTTCGGATTTCGATACCGCACTTTACGTTTAATCCTCTTTTAATACTCCAAATGTAAGACCTTGTGCCATTCTTATAAGATTTGAAAACAACGTCTTAAAATATCTGAAAAGAAAACCAGGCAGTAGTTTGTATTCATAATCTTAGAAATGCTAAAAAAAAAAAAATGCTGACTGATCGTATATACAAGTCAATGTGTGCGTGAGTAGAAACGTTTTCCTCATGAACCGAGAACGAGCACATAGTGCATCCAAGATTTGTTTCTTCTTTCTGCGTGATATCGACAGCAAAAAAACAAAGGATTTAATTAATGAATACAAATATCTGTTTTCGATGCCAACGCTAGCGACTCGACTGATGCTGCTTCATTGTCTGACGTCGCATTTCTCGAAAGGTGTTGCAGAGTTCAACTCATTTGAAGTAACATTTGAAAGCCGAGATTTTTCTTTATTTGTTGCTGAGCACTTTTCAAGTCTATTGTTCGAAAGCTTAAAACTAAAAACTCTGTTGAGCCATCGGTTGCTTTTTAAGGTAAGCACTTTAAAAGCATCGTCAGAGGCAATGTCATACTTCGAGAAACAGGTAAATATAATTATATACTTCAAGAATGATAACAATGATAAGGGCATGGTAATGCTAATAACATGGTCTGAAGATTGCATTTAAGCATGAAATAGACTGTCGCCGCCGTGTGTTGACCGCAGTGTCAGATTCACACACACACTCACACACACACACTCACACACCCACACACACACATATATATATATATATATATATATATATATATATATACAGACATATATATTTATATATATGTTGTGCTTAAAATTTATCTATGCATAGGGAGGGAGAGTACTCCATATCGTGTATAAAGCTTTTATATTTATAGAGAATTTGGACATACAATCAATACTGCATTGTGTCTGTCAGTTTCTCATCTCAAGCGATCTTAAAACTACACACACCCTCTCTCTCTCTCTCTCTCTCTCTCTCTCTCACACACACACACACACACACACACACATATATATATATATATATAGTCTTTAAATGCATACATACAAAAATATATGTAAATAAATATATGTATATATAATGCATACATAGGGTGATATATACGCATGTTCATACACATATATATATACAAGTATCCTGTATATAAATACACATATAAACAGCATATACGCACGCATATATATATATATATATATATATATATATATATATATATATATATATGTACAGGGTGCGATTGCTAAAGTGTCGCAATATTGATTTTGTTGATTGAATATTATTGTAGGATCAATTGGGCATCGTCTATGGAAGCAAGAGCACCATGAAGCAATTCACTCCGCCAGAAATTTGAAAGCGGCATGATGTACTGCTTGCCACACGCGCCGGAAACTTCAATACGAACATTTCAGAGTGTTTGGGTGTCAGTGTGAGGAAAGTGCAGAGGATTCGGAAAGAGCTGGATGAATCTAATGGTGATTCTGAAGATATGACAACTAGAAAAAGTCACTCAGAATCAGCACGGAGGCCTACATCAAGTGGCTTGAGGAATTAGTGCTGCCCTAGGTGGCTGCTAGAAGATCCTATTTCTCTCAACAGGACTCTGCAACATGCAATACATAGTTGGAGATTTTGAATTCAGAGTTCTCCTCCTCCTAGACCGGAGTCTATGCAAGGCTATAGGACCCTGTATATACTGCTATTTACTCATAGCTGGGGGAGAAGATATGGATTCATACCTTTCCCAAGGGTATTTGCACGTAAGTGAATTTAACAAGCTCATCTGGAATTTTAATTCGGATCTCCGATTCCTTAATCTGAGCCGCTATTCGTAGCACACGACAAAATATCCGTTAAAAAAATATTGGTAGAGAAGCTTATGACCTTGTTGACAATCTGATTAAAACCTTGACGTTGTTTGTACAGACTTTCTATATGAAGAAAGCATAGCTATCGAATCATAACTGTTATCAGTAATGGTGATTTTCTAAACGTAGCTTAGATCTGGCACATGGCCGAAAGTATGAGGGCACTCAGTGAGATTGGAACTGCCTATTGAGTCGTAATTGATCTAACGAGACAGGCTTGCCGATCATTATACCACGTCGAAGTGCCCGACTGCTGTCAATAATGCAGAAAATTTATATTAACAGTTGCGATTTCTAAACCCTTAGACAGAAAGGTATCAAAAAGCGTGTATCCAAAGTGAAGTATTCCTTTTAAAATTCTTTTATAACTACGTGGGATATACTTCAGTCTGTATACTGGTTGAAGTATATATTTTGCTTTATAAGCTTAACAGTAAATTAGATGCCACTTCAAAAAAGCTCTCAACCAATAACAGGAATTCATCTTAGGAATTAGGATAAAAATTAATTGATTTTAAACGTTAGAAAAATGCTTCACACTTTGAAGTAAATCCGAGAGACGAGGCTACAAGAGTTTCTATATCAAGTATATAAAATTGCTTTTACGAAACATAACTTGTTTACATAAGGTTCTTATCTTCGCCAGTAAAGAATGATTAGTGTGTCCTCAACATAATTACGTGTCTTGCTCAGTGGACACCCGAAGCTTATGGACAATAAGTGTTTCTCTTCATTGCTATCTTCTGCTATTCTCTCCTACAAGATATGTCCGGTCAGCTATTTCCTTTGTACATCCATTCAAGCAGGCTCTTGTTATTGAAGCATTTTGAACACAATAGCATGCAGATCCCAGCCAAAACAATCCGACCGTTCTACTAGAAGAGGAAGCGGCGTACAAGACTGACCTATTATGACCTGTTTTTTCTTCTTTTTACACTTTGGCGAGAGGGAGATTTTTTTTTCTTGGTCGTTAGTTTCTCTTCATATTCTTCGTTTAACGAACCAAATTGTTGGATTAAAAAAACGATGTTTAAAAAATAAAACAAGCAATAGATAATTCAATTACCTAGCATTCAACGATTACAGGTTTGAGGTCACAATTAACGTGGATACCTGCACGTGTCCATGAGGATAGTGCCTGTAATTACTCAATTTCCATTGTACTTTCCCATTTGGGTTGCTTCAGTCATCGATGATTGATACTATCACTACGCCTTTGAAATGCAATGAAGACATGACAGCCTGATGAAAACAGTCCATTTCCAATGGACTTTAGTTAACAGTAGACTCAGGTCTCAGAAAGGGGTCGTAAATGATATAAACATACATGTTATGTTAACTGGTGCTACTATAGTATGATATCTACCGTAAATGACGATGCACTCATTATTGCTGGAAAATGCTCAGGAAATAAAAAATAAATATAAAACGACGACCTGTTTACTGTTTTTTTAAATGATCCCAAATCAGTTTACAAACATTAAAATCACTATTTGATGATTTTTTAATTTTTTGTATAAAAAATTGTTAATAATTTTTTTATATATAACCAGTTCACTGCCTTTAACCCTAAACTTAATCCTAACATCTAACCCTAACTCTAACCTCTAGTCCTAACATATTACATACTTCTAACAGTTGGTAAATATCATACTATAGTAGAAAATGAATAGTAGATATCATACTATAGTAGAAAATGAATGGTAGATATCATACTATAGTAGAAAATGAATGGTAGATATCAGACTATAGTAGAAAATGGATGGTAGATATACCATAGTAGAAAATGAATAGTAGATATCATACTATAGTAGAAAATGAATAGTAGGTATCATACTATAGTAGAAAATGAATGGTAGATATCAGACTATAGTAGAATATGGATGGTAGATATATCATAGTAGAAAATGAATAGTAGATATCATACTATAGTAGAAAATGAATAGTAGATATCATACTATAATAGAAAATGAATAGTAGATATCCTACTATAGTAGAAAATGAATGGTAGATATCGGACTATAGTAGAAAATGAATAGTAGATATCATACTATAGTAGAAAATGAATAGTAGATATCATACTATAATAGAAAATGAATAGTGGATATCATACTATAGTAGAAAATGAATAGTAGATATCATACTATAATAGAAAATGAATAGTAGATATCCTACTATAGTAGAAAATGAATGGTAGATATCGGACTATAGTAGAAAATGAATAGTAGATATCATACTATAGTAGAAAATGAATAGTAGATATCATACTATAATAGAAAATGAATAGTGGATATCATACTATAGTAGAAAATGAATAGTAGATATCATACTATAGTAGAAAATGAATGGTAGATATCAGACTATAGTAGAAAATGGATGGTAGATATACCATAGTAGAAAATGAATAGTAGATATCATACTATAGTAGCACCGTTTAATTCTGGTAAAGGCAACAAGTTTGGTGCACCCGGCGAGAATCAAACTCATTACTCAGAATAAACGGTTAACTGGAAGAGCTCGCTAACCATTACTCTATGTTGAAGCACCCTTTTTATTAAGCATGTTTTAGTTTCACACACTGTAGCAAGCATGGTTCATGGTGAAGTTCGAATTAATTCTCAGTAGTAACTGTAAAAGATAGCTAACCATTAATATATGCTGGGGAAACTAATCTATTAAGTCTGCTTTAGTTTGGCACAAGACAACTAGCACTAACATGAATCGGTAGTATTGCTCAAATATTAACCATTGTCCAGAGCCGAGGTGCCATAATCCACCACAGTAAGAAAAGCAATGGTGATTTTTCTAAGCGTAGCTTAGATGTGGTACAAGGCCGAAAGTATGGGGAACCCAGTGAGGATCGAAATCACTATTCAGACGTAATTGATCAAGCAAGACAAGGTTTCTAACCATTACACCAAGTCGAAGTGCCCCGATTTACAAAGAATTGCTTAGATGCGGCCCAACACTGAAAGTATTGGAGCACCCAGTGAGGATTGAACTCACTACTCAGTCATAACTGAGTTAGCAAGAAAAGCTTGCTAACCATTACCCCACTGAAAAAAAAGCAATGGATAGGACTGAAACTGACGTTTTATGAAAATTTTAATTGCTAGTTGCTCAATATTTAATAACGTAAATGATATCAATAGCGTATAATGAAACCTCATGTCTCTGAAGAGAATGTCAAACGCGGATGGGTGCAATTGGAGATTTTAAACCAGTCAGATATATTCACGCAGTTACACCCGGAGCTGGGTTATTATGGGGTCTATTGAGAGAATAAGTTATTACCATTTGTAGCTCAATCAATAATAGCGAAAGTCCCGAACGCGACAGGCAAAAGGTTGTAGATGCTGGACAGTGCATGTAAGTGAATGTAACGGGCTCGAATGTGATTCGAAATCAGATTTCTAGATCCGAACTGACATCGATTAATCTGCCGTGCTTCCAATTAAGTATATACGCAAAATTTCTCATGAGGATTGATTCATTTTCAACACTTTGGAGATTATTTAAAGCCATAAAATATTTTTAGACTTTAAGAATTCTGGGATGGGGATGTGATAAAGTCTTACTAATTAATCCAAATTTCAGAAAGAGAAGAGTATTTGCGCGAAAGTGAATATAACGAACCCAACAGGAATTGGAACTCGGCTCTCCAATTAACAATTCCGAGTCATTATCATTACACCAACCGCACATCAAAGATTGCAGCTCCTGGTATTCCCAAATGGTCACCCATCATGGAACTGACTAGGCTCGAGGTAACTTAACTTCGGTGATCGTAAGGGAACCGATGTTTTAATGTTTTAATGTGGTCGTAAGCCTTCTGATAAGAAAACCTCGAACGTTCTGTAAAATCATTTTTTATATATGCAGGCAAACTTGTTATTTATATATCATATAGAAGAAGGCATAGAAAGTTTATTTATTTTCTAAAAATGTGTTAAAAAAAAATAAGCACTGAAGTTTGGTCTTACTTGAGGAACTCAGTTGCGATTTATAGTAAAACCGTTAAATAATATACAGTGTAACCCGAATATAAGAGACCCGGATATAAGAGAAACCCGGATATAAGATAGATTTTCTCTGATCCCAAATTAGAGCCTGTGTTAATGTTAACAAAATAGACCAAACCCGGATATAAGAGATTTCGTCTCCCGTGTCCCGACAACTCTCTTATATCCAAGTTACACTGTATTAAATATCATGTAACCGATTAATTATTCTATTAAAACACATGAAACCCTTTGGTATCTCATACATAAACATTAAAGTCTTTTCATTCAATGCAATTGTGCAAGAAATATAATCGAGATATTAAACCAATTACAAATGTACCTTTCTGTACTCAGACAACGATTTATTTATTTCCTGTCTTTTAATTCTGGGCTTCATCTTTCGATTGTAATTGTACTCAGCGCTAAAAATAGATTTCAGTTCAAATGCGCATGTGTGTAATTCTTTAATATTGATAAGGCTGCGTTAACTGGTGAAATGATTCAGTGTAATGAGTGTTATAAAGACAGGTCAGCATTTTACGTTTTGTATTCGATTGCAAGAAGGAAGAGAAAGAATGTGATATTAATGTTGACGAATAGTAGAGGCAGAAAAGAGACATAAAAAAATCGTGAGGTGCTTGAGCTGGGTAATGGGCAGTCAAATTAACAATGAATAAAGCCAATGGAAGAAACATAATAAATCGATGAAAGAAAATGCAAAACAATGAGTAAATAATAATAAATAAAACCGATTTAAAAGGAAAGAAAAGCGTATAAAGGATCCGGAATCATAAGATAATGAATAAACGGCATAGAAAAAAGTAAATTCCTAAAAAATACAAATATTTGATGAAGAGAAAACATCGAAAAAAATAGTATTAAAAAGGGGCAATTATTTGCAAAGGAAAGAGAACAAACGTGGACTAACTACACACGCAATGGGTTTAATTTCAACAAATATAAGTCGGCCTAATGTTGAATTTTCAATATTTAGGGCTATTTTTTGCTTTATTTTTAATCTTCCTAACGAATAATTCTACAGAAATTAAAATTCTAATCAACAATAATTACAATAATAATGCTCATTCCGGCCTCTCGGATATAATGATTATGTCTTAAACTGAGACAGTAAGGGACTTACAAAACAAACAGCTCTAATTTCAAATTCTGTTATTTTAAGCAGGTTCGACCCATTCTCTTTAAAATGAACGAAATACAATCTGATATATATCCTTCCTCACTTGTCTTTCTTCCGTGTCAATCAATCTCTTCTCCCCCACATATTGGTTAAATAGTAGGACTTGCGTCTTGAAAAATATTGTTATCTCTAAAAAATCATTAATGTAATGTTTACTCGCAAAAAATAAAATAATTATTCTTATAAGTCTCAAATATATTTCAGCTTTAAATAGCCCACAAAGGGTTGATAAACCGTAAAAGCTAACAATGAATTGTCTATACGAAACTAATTTTAGTAAATGAAAAAAAAAATTGACATAATTTAAAATGTGGATATCTGTGTAACTACATGTCCCAGGCAAACGAAATTAAATAGGTTTTATGTTGAACAATAAAATATATATTTGCCAAAATTCGAACAAGGTATTTAAAGTGATGGAGATTTTATAACCGATTTCACAAAGGTTCAATATGCCCATCACCTAGTCCAGCTCCTGCCAAACACGATGTAGCATGTCTTGCATAACATTCTCCAGTGATTCTTTGCTTAAGTTCCTCGAGGCAGAGAAGGATATAGAACTGTCCTTTCCCCATAGAAAAGGTGTCAAGTCAATTGAACGTGGTGGCCATATCAACAGTACGTTGTCATTATCACTGGCACGCCAGATCCATTTTCCTGGTAGATTCTCATTGAGATAAGTCCGTACAGTCAACTTAGATTTTACACATTATGCTTAAATGTTAGATCATTTAAGCAAGGATTAGAGTAGAAAACGATGTCAGTTTATTTTGGACATCCTGTATTGGTAGGACACTTTTGTTGCCAGAATAGTTTGTTTCTGGCTGGCGTCAGTGGACAGCGTTCAAGCTCCGGTCAAGGCAGGCGTGTACTTTATAGTAGGTAGATTAGTGCGACAACATATGTCTAATCCTAGGTCTTTACATTTGCTCCCTGTGTCAAAGAGGATCTGCCTTGTAGTAACTGAAGTTCGAATCCCGGAAAAAATACAAGATTTCATAAAACAAAGTATTCGTGACACTGCATTAGGATAGGTCGATTTTCGAAGCGTGATATTGCACTCAATTTGCGAGTTGGGGTTTCACGTGATTAAGGAAGGACTTAAAATATATATTTCCAAATACTTACCGTTTCTTTTTTTTTTTAGGAAACGAGTTTAAAGATTACGTTTAGGTTCAAAGTCGTAGCGTTGGAATTTCATTCCAGTAATCAGTGAAACCCTTATAAAAATTATAATTTACTGAAGCTTTACAAATTGTAAATAGACAAGATGAATGGCACAAGCACATTATTGCTAAATCATTCTACCATCGAATAAGACCTTCATTTACTTCAAAGGGAAATTATACTGAACAATTTAGCCATATTATAATGTAATATGTGATACAGTGCTGTAATTTTAATGTGATTTTCAATAAACAATGCACATTTAAAACATTTTCTTATAATTTGTGCCAAGAGTATTATAGTGTTATATACATTTTTATCTGTTTTTTGTTTTTATTAATTATGATCTTAGAAATGATCTTTTTTGTAATCTTTTACAATTTTTTTTACATCGTAATACACATATCGAATAAAGTAAAAAAAATGTATATTTTGCTTGTGGTTTTTCATAATTAAAATTTTAGTTTGAATATATTTTTCATTCAATGCATCTAATACAAGAGTTATTAACTTAGATTTATACTTGAAATAGTAAAGTTTTGATGTCAGATTGTAAGCAAAAGCCTACGGAAATTAGGTATTTCTGTACATTTTTCAAACGATCTTTGAATCTAAATGCTTAAAGATTTGTGAAACGTATAAATCTATGTTATGGTGTTAATGCTTATCACATCAAATCCCAGCCGAAACATGGATGCAATATTGATTTTCTTAAAAAGTAAACATTCAGCTTACCCTAAACTATATATGGAAGTTCGATGTAACTGTAAGGAAATACGATGATACTAATTAAAAGCGTTTAAAGAATAATTCTTTACTTGGACATAACATTCACTTGGGAGAGCAGTCTTCTCTGATCGGTCTCGATAAATATATATATATATATATATATATATATATATATATATATATTTAAATCTAACACGAATTTGGGCTGAGATATGTGAGAGCTTTCTCTGATTAAATCTTCTGAGGGGTTACATTTCTTTGATCCACCAATTCTGACCTTCACGTCTGAGACACACCCTGCCAGGTATAGTGAAATGAATGATCCTCTTTCCTTCGTATTCTATTAGTAAGAAGGAACTTCTATTCCGACAAGATCTTCACAAGAATCGCTACGTTGTGGAACAGATTCCTGATAGGGTATGTTTAACAGAACACTACAGCCTTAACCTCTTCAAATCTAGAGTTAAACGTTACCTTCTGCATATCCCCATAAACTGAACTTATTACCGCTTCCTCATTCGCATATCAGTCAGTTATGTGATACATACTTAGGCGATCATGTATCTTTCTATACATGACTGACGAGGCCGATTATTTCCTGCAGTAGGTTGCCATTTCCTTCTGCGGTGGGACCAGATGCCATCCAACTATAGGCTATAGAGCCAGGTCTGTCCTGCTATTTACCCATAGCTGAGGGGAGAGGAGGATTCATGCCTTTCCCAAGGGTACTAGCACGTAATACGTATTCGACTGGAATTAATAAATTTTTCTCAATCCGAACCGCTATCCATTACTCCACGGTATACAACAACGTCATATACACTAGAGTAATACCCTACTTTGAATGGCGATTGGGCCTTGTATCGGGTGAAAAATTAGTGAAAATATTCTGTTTTCTTATTATCTGTGAATTATATATAACTATCTATAGATGTATATCATTACCTACTCCACGGTTTTGAATTCTATGTAATCAATCATTTAGACTGGCTACCACACAGTTCTAGAGAGCTCTGTCTATGATGTTATTTAACCCATAGCTGGAGGAGAAAAAGAAAGATTCATGCTTTTCCCAAGGGCATGTGCAAAAGTAAAAGTAACAGACCGGGCTGAAATTGGAACCCGGATCAGCGATTCCCTTTCCGTGCCGACAACCGTTACGAGGCTCACGGCTATATCACTTTGAAACACCAGTTCTCGTCCGATCACCAAAGTCAAGCTAAGTTTGGTGGTGTAGTGGATAACGTATCTGAATTGTAAGTCGGAAAACAAAATTCTAATTTCAGTCGGGTTTGTTACATTTACTTAGGCGCAAATACCCTTGGGAACTGTATGAATCCATCTCGTCTCTCCACGGTGGGGGTTAATTACGACGGTTTGTATCAGTAAATCATTATTATCTCCCTAAAATTCTTATATTTAAAAAATATGTTGTAACCTAGGAAGGGTTACTGAATGGGAAATAACCAAAATGGAGATTGTAAATGAAATGATAATCTTTATAACATCAATAAAATACAATACTCGCCAGGGGCGTGAAGTAGGTAAACCACTGTTAGTGGTAGACTACTTAGATAGCATGTTACCCCCACTTACAATAGTGTCCAACGATTTATGAGGATTGGGACATACCCACTAGTGTTCATAGGTACGGTATATAACATCACCTTTTTAGATTTACTCTGCACAGAGTCAATATCTCATCCTCGTCGCCAAAATGTTGTAACCTAGAAAAGGTTACTGAATGTAGAATAACCAAAACGGAGGTTGGAAATGAATTGGTAATTTTTATAACATCAACAAAACACAATACTCGCCAGCGGCGTGAAGTAGGTAAACCACTGCTAGTGGTGGACTACTTAGATAGCATATTACCCCCACTTACAATAGTGTACACAATTTTTGTATGAGGATTGGGACATATCCATTATTGTTCATTGGTAACCGTATATAACAATATGTAACATATAAATTTTGGGTTTAAATAACTTGCAAGAGGTTGATAACTCGTAAATAAACCAATCGATCAAACAACTGTGACGTTACTTGCACATCCTATTAAGACTTACAACACTTGACATGGTGCAAAACAACGAGAGGCGATTGCATTGAATACAGGAGTAATGTTCCGCTAGTCTTAATTTTCAGTGTTCTAAATCTAAACGTTATTTTAAAACTTTTTTTTATTCAGGTTAAAGTTAGAAGAAAAATAACTGGAATTTCTTTTAAAAATCTATTGATACAAAATGCGACACAAAGTCTGTGTGTAATTGCCAAAATAAGTTTTCTGTTTCAGTGTAGTTCTGCCCTGGGGACGAATCCCCGGTCTCCTGGTGAACATTCATTTTGGAATTACTCAACGCTCGAGAGCGATGGAAAGCTTCGATGTTAGCGACATTTATTAATAACAAATTTTGCAAACAGTTCTATGCAAAGCAGATGAAGATATTTGACAGCGATAAACTGGGTGAATATTTAAAATTGAAGAGACCAAAAAAATCCAGTGCTCACCTGGAATGTGGGCGTGACATCTTAAGAGAATAGACAGCGAAGCGCTGAATACTGAAAATAACAAGTTACATTTGTTTCTAGTTTTAAATTATGCTGAAAGAATATAATTTTAAACCATGCAGAAGTTAATTAAGCCTCCTCGTGAATGAAACGATATTCAATTAAGTCGCAGTATTGTTCCATCTGTTAATTTTTCATCAATCGAATGATTTTTAATTAAAGGCGGGAATAATCTTCACCTGAAATTGAATGTTACACTAGTTCTTGTTTTGTTTTTAAATGACCGGATTTATTCAATTCTCTGTTGTACAAAATTTGCTACTTGCCGTTCAGAAATCCCAGACCAAAAACATTTACAACCAGGAAACGCATTATAAAAGAATAATACTATCGAAATTATGGTGTTTTTGTTTTAATATCTGCTATGTGAATACGAACTTACGGCCATATCAAATTGCAACACCGGTTCTCGTCCGATCACCGAAATTACGCAAAGTTAAATACCTAAAAGTATGGCCGCTTGGGTATACCAAGTGCTGTAATCCCCCTACTAACGTAGGGCTAGCGTATTAAGGCAATGGCCCATTCCGCTTCATGAACGGCAAAGGGAAAAATTTGCGGAAAAGAAGCAATAGTTTCGGAAGCTATATTTCAAGTCTTTCTAATCGAAAAATTGATGCAGTCTTGTCTTCCTACACATAACCTTTGCATCTTGTCTTATGCGATAATCATTTAAACACTATCAACAACATTAATATACAACTAAGCAGTAGAACAATTATAATTTATAATACGTAAAAATACTACAAGGTAACCAAAAAAGTTCTGTCCGTATTTAAAGGAAAAAAAGAAAACGCTTCACAGTATGTGTAACTTATATTTAGTCTTCGAAGTAATCGCCATCGGCATCCAGCCCCTTCTGCCAACGTGTCTCCAGCTGTTCAATGCCCTTGCGGTATAACTCGGGGGGGGGGGTTGACGCAAAGATGTCCGTGAGGGCTTTGCGCAAGTCTGCTTCATTGGTGAAGGATTTCCCACGAAAATGATTTTCCAGGGAGTGGAAGAGGTGGTAATCGGATGGCGCAAGGTCAGGTGAATAAGGTGGATGGCACAAAGTCTCCCACCTAAGTTGCTGTATGGTATCCCTAACCACTCGCGCGTCATGCGGCCTGGCGTTGTCATGGAGAAAAAGCACACCTTTGCGATTCACCAGTGCTGGCTCCTTCTGGCGCAATGCCTGTTACACATGTTTCAATTGCTGTGAGTATAGGTCTCCAGTGACCGTTTGGCTCGTTGGTAGCAGTTCATAATGAACCACTTGACGACCTGTCCACCAGACTCAAAGCATAATCTTGCATGGGTGCATAGGCAGTCTTGCGGTGTGAGGGACAGCATCCTGAGGAGACAACCAATGTCTGGAACGCTTGGGAGTTTCGTACAGAACCCACTTTTCATCACTGGTAAGCACTCGATTGAGTGAGGATGCGGTACGGTGGCGAGAAAGCAGCGATATGCAGGCTGCCACTCGTTATTCCTTGTGGACCTCCAACAGCGTTTGCGGAACCCACTTGCTCAGTTTGTACGTCTTACCTAGGCGGTGCAGTTGAAGTCTAACTGCATCGGAAACGTTGAACTGTCTTAGAAGTTCACCACACGTTAGACTACTGTCCTCTTCAAAGGCCGCCTTCAGGACTCCGTCATTCAAAACCTGTGGTCATCCACTGCGAGGCTCATAAATGGAGAGACAAATCTCCCGACTTGAATTTTCGAAACCAACGCCTTGCAGTACGTTCATCCACAGCACTATCCCCAAACGCTTGACATATGCGGCGACTTTGATGCAGCTGCTGATAAGCCCACTTTGAAGTCGTAAAGCCACGAACGAGTTCTCTAGACACTTCCATCCTTCTCACAGCTGTCCGGCTTATGACTGATGGCCAGGCACGGTGCGCGTATTTTTTTATAACGTCTGATGTTCCTACTTCCGACCGGCCGAATTTGAAAACAATTGCTACACGCATTTCGTATATATTTCAACTTCATTCAATGACTAATCAAAAAACGGACAGAACTTTTTTGGTTACCTTGTATTTAAAATAGGCTGACTTTTTGGGGTAAGAAGGATTAATATCAGACATAGGCAGTTTGTAAACATAGACAATATATATATATATATATATATATATATATTGGTTTGAAGATCGGTTGAAGCGTGAAACTAATATATATATATATATATATATATATATATATATATATATATATATATATATATATATATATATATATATATATATATGTATATGTATATATAAATAAAAAGAAAGAACAGTAAGATATAAAATCCGGTGTTCTTATAGATATTTTTATTTTTACACAATAGTGCTCAATGTAAAAAAAACATATTTTAAATCAATTAATTTATAATATATATATATATATATATATATATATATATATATATATATATATATATATCGTCAGGCATATAAATATATATATATATATATATATATATATATATATATATATATATATTTATATGCCTGACGATTGCATCTAGCATGAAACAGACTGTCGCTTCTAAGTGTTGACTTCTATGTTCACTTTTACATTTACACACGCGCTATCTCTGATATTGAGCACTTTACCCCATAAATATAGCACACTTTAAGACTATATTTCTTCATATATATATATACATATATATTTTTTACTCGGTTGGTAAAAAACCTCCGATAGCACAACTTGCAACTATATCAAAACGAACTGGTACCCGAGGAAAAAAGAAAGAAAGAACTAGCAACATTCGAAAAGTGCGAAACAAATTGTTCAGTGCTTTAAGTTTTTAGTCCAAAGAAAAAAACAAGCGAGTAATAAAATTAAAATGTAGAGTGCTCAATACACTAAGTAGAGCTGGGATAAATAAAATAAATTCTAAAGAACCAAGAACAATCAGGCTGTTCCTGGCTCATTAGGATATATATATAATTGTTGGATTTCCACATTAGGCGTTTCTTGTCCAAAGTAACTAATAGCAACGGCGAGAATCGAAACATAAACAATAATATTAATATTTTTTATAAAAATCTGATGAACGATAACTACAAACAGGATGAATGCCGAATGAATAACATTATAAAAAAATACATAGCACCAGTTGATAATAGCAAAAAAATTAGATTAATTATTTATTATAAAAAAATTAAAACTTGTAACCTTATAGTTAAAAATAATAATTCACCTCCTAAAACAAAATTAAATAGAGCAAATATTATTTACGAATTCAAATGTCCATTAAGGAATTGTATTCCTCAAGAATCAACTTTCGTAAATAATTATATAGGCCACACTACAAATCGTTTAACACGCACATTAACCCTACACCTTTCTGACAATAGCTCAATTAGATCTCATTTAAATATTCATGGAGACCTACCGGACACTATACTTGTCGACAACACTAATATAATAGCATCATCCACTTGCAAGCCGAAAGCGCTCGGAAAAGAACATTCGGACAATTTTTATATAATTTATCCTCTGAAAAGAAAAACTTTATTAGATCGCACGAGAAATTATATAAAAAAACTAAATAAAAGCACCTTGTCAGTCGTTTTTAATGAAATGTGCTTGAAAGAAGGATTGCTGCCTAAATACACAAATATATATATATATATATATATATATATATATATATATATATATATATATATGAAATGTAAATCTAGTATTGGGACGAAAAATTACATCATATTGTCATATTGATGAAAATAGAAAGATAGAAATGAATATACAAACTTTTAACAACGCGGCGTTGCGGTTGATGAACTATTTGCTATTACTAGTAATAACCTGGTATTCCTAATATCAACCTCGACAAAAGTAATCAATTTTTGGCAGTTAATAAAAAAAAACATTTAAAATTTGCTATTGTGTGAACGTTTAAATCAGGTTATATTTGTTAAGTGTCATATGTGTTACACGCTTGGGAGATCATGTCTCATTCAAGTCATGTCTGACGAGGTAGAATATTTTCCGCAGTAGTTTGCCATTTTCTGCGGTATAATCGTTGCTACCCAAGGCTAAAGGACCCAGTCAGTCCTGCTATTCAATCCATAGCTGATGGGGGGGGGGGGAGAATGATCCATACCTTTCCCAAGAATATTTGCACATAAATGAATGTAACGAATCCAACTGAAATTCGAACTCGGCTCTCGTATTTCTCATCTTACTGAGACGATATCCATTACACAACGCACACCCGTAACGTTATATACGATTAACTTTGTCTGCCACAAGACCAATAATGAAAGAGCAATGAATATCGAACTCATTACAGTAGTAATTGTTTACTAGAATCTCTTGAAAAGCACTATAGTAACACAAGCCCAATTGTTGCAGGGATGGACACAACGATCGAAGCGTTTGTTTCTCTGTATTCTTGGTGGATAAGAATAACAACCTTTGTCGAACTACAAAGATCATAAATCAAAAATCAGTAGAACAAAGTTCATCCTTTGTTAAATTCGTTAAGGACTTTCTCTGAGTTCTATTTGTTACCAAAACTTCTGATGGGAAATGTGATTTATACAAACGATAATGAGTTTTATACATTACTGCGCCTGATTCACATGGAGGAAGGGGGACAGGTTGGCATCTGAGAAGTCCAAAGCGTTCTTACAGCTAATTGTGATCTGTAGGTCTAGGATAGGGGCATATCATGGGAAAGTAGAACTAGATACTCAAGAGTGGGAAGAAGAAGAAATAAAACAGAAAGGAGGGGAATAGAGACTGAGAACGAAAGAGAAATGTGTGCAGAGAATTACGAAGGAAAACATGGCGGGTCGTTAAGAAAATGAAACGGAAATAGAATAAACTGAAACGGAAGTACGGTCGTATTGGGTGGGATACTGTACTCAGAGGTAAGTAAAGGGGGTCAGTGTACGAATAAAAAAATAATGTCCGAGGGAGAAGGATTTGGAGAAAGAAGAGGATGCTCAGAGCTGGATAGTCATAGATAACGAATAGAGAAAACCGGAGAAAGCGGTAAAAAAAATCAGTTGTGGATTAAGTGCCTGTTAAAAATAAACAACCGAATAAAGAGATAACACTAGAAAGGATAAAGAAAATGAAATAAAAAAAATACTGACCAAATGTTTTGAAATACACAGACGAAATATCAAATTGTTGTTTAAATGTCCAGTGTTACGAAGTCTGATTTCCTATTTTATTTTATTAGTCATATTTACTATTTTATCAGTCCAAATGTAGTTGTTTCTCACGGATACAAAGGGCTTGATCTTTTAGTGCGCGAACGTCTCCACCAAATATGACACGAAGTAGGTTTAAAGTAGATTTAACAGCAAAAAAAAAAAAACATCTCAACACTCCCACGTCACTTCTCCATTTTCGGGACGTCCCAGACAAATAAGCCAGTCCTCTCCTGAAGAGGGGTACTGCCTGGAGCTCCCCCCTCTCTCTCTACCAGTCAGCACGCGATACTCACATATCGTAATTTGATGAACTCTTACTGCTTGGGCATTTATAAAATCTATACTTTGGCTTTGTTAATTAGACAGTCATTTACATATCACTACATCCCGGTAACATAGTTGAATGCTCATATATACAAAGCAATAGATGCACAAGTTTAAAAATAAGGTCCCTATTGACAGTAGCCTCGCCCGTATTAATCTACAAGATATCCTTCTTAGGTATTAACACAGGCGTATACACAAGCACGCATAATATTATACAGGTAACGAATACAATCCTGTTACACATTGTTCCACGCTTCTTGCACCGTTTTAGACGATGCAATATGCATTTTAGGCAGACTAATTGATCCAGTCAGGCGTCATTCCATCATATATGTATTTAATGTGGAACATCGTACCAGCCAGGGAACTATTCGAAAATCTTGCAGAATATGTTAAATAGTACGGATATTATGTGAGTAGGCGACTTGTGGGTGATGAAATGATGCTACCTTCGTGTTTATCACCGTTTTCATGGCAGATGTTCGGTTGAACAACAAATCCTGGTTCCACCAATCCAAAATTTCCCAGTTAGGAGCCGTCAGGCCCCGATTATTATTTATATAGTCGTCTAAATTCTTTTCCCATCCCACTGGCGAGGAAGAGGTTCCAGATAGATTTTACACTAAAACTGTTTCCCGAGAAGATGCTTCCAACATCACTAGAATCTTAACCCCTTCGAGGGTCAACCGTTATCTATCCTTCATATCCTCATAATGTGCACCTCTTCTCCATCCATGTATGCTCTTAAAAGAAACTTATTTGATAACACTCAACCTTGAGTGGCTCTTGGGCTTTGTATTGTGTAAAAGTAGTAAAATAAAGATATTGCCCTGCTGGAATAGCACATCATCTTCTTGGTCAACAAGATGTGTTTAACAATTTTCTGAAAGTACATAGCGGTGTTTAAATTTCTCTCGGTAAACACCATATTCGACTAAGAGTGTAGTTTATCATTCCACCCTATTACGCCAGAGATTGGGTCTGCGTGTTGCGAACCAACAGACTTTGAAAGATGACACACCTCAGATTCGTACACACAACCGTCATTGAAAACTATATAACACCATTAATTCTTCTTGGTGACCCTCATGCGACACCATTGAAAACGTGTATGACGGTGCTCTTAGGGTCCAGCCAACATTGAAGAACCAATGAACCGAAAAGCCCACATCTCAACTCCGTTCAACGGCTCTAATTGAACAAAATAAACACTTGTACACTTTTGTAGCATGCTGTCTCTGAAATCTTTCCCAACACTGAAACCTGTCGCTGCGTACGTGAATGGTACATTTGAATGTTACTATGTCAGGCTGGCTTAACATTATATATAATCTCTTATATGCGCATTCTGTATTAAGGTCAAAATCATCATTGTCCTTCAGGGTGTTGCAATATCGTTAGTGTAGTTACGCAATATATATCGGTCGGTGAACGAGCCTTCATAAAATCAATGGCATTTGTGGTTTTTACATTTATCTCTCCCCATTTGGGGTGAGTAGATGAGTATATCTGTTAAGCTGCATATCAACTCTTTATGGGTTATTTAATGCCGAAATTTAATTTTCTTGGAAAATTTTCTTGAGTATTAATTTTTATACAGAAATGTATTGCTGGTAATATTTTTATTTATTTGTTTTTATTTATTTTTACAAATGTATTTTTTTTTACTATGAAAATGTATTGCTGGTATTTTTACTATAAAATATTTATACTTTCATAGTGTTTTGATCCCAGCTTGCGATTTTAACTATTTGTGCATAGCTGAGGCCCTAACAGGTGCTACCACCCCGGATCAGGGTGGATCTGGGAACAACAGCAATTCAAAGGTGGTTCCACGCTCCCCAACACCTCCCGATCAGAGACCTTGCTGCCGGATGTAATTTATCGTCATACCGAGGACAGTCCACTTTTGGTCTTAAACCTTAGTAAATCAAGCTTACTAAATATGGATATGCGTTCCATTAAGAAAAGTATTTTTTTCTACTTAAATTCTATTTTTCCAAAGTAACCATTATTTTTATTTGCTTAATAAAGATGTTAAAATGAAAATAACGTCTGAATTTGGTCTTTCCGCCGTCTGAAATCGTGATTTTTTTTTCTTTCAGTAAAAGAGGACAGGATTATGCATGCTGTATTCTAGTTAGACAAATTTGACAGGCTCCCCCGAATAGGAAGATTAGCATCGTACAATAATCAACGTCTTTCGTATCAAATTTAACCCCCCACCAAAAAAAAACAAAAACAAAGTAAATATCTACCTTTGCTTACCAAATTAATTTGTTAAAAGCGGGCATTTCTCTGCTTAGAATATTTGTCTGAGATTGTCATTGTTCTTTTCTCTAACAGTGGTGATGATTTGTGGATAATTTCTGGATAATATCTGCTTCTTGGTTAAAACAGTTACCTTATTCCTACCGATCCTTTAGGCCGGTGTTCCAGCCCACGCTGAAACAGGTATTTCGAATACCGATTTTCATGTGCCGCAGACCCTTCTCATTTCTCAGACTGGCGGTACATAGTCTTTCTTTTGCTGGATTTGTTTAAATGGCCTCATATCATACAATACTTAATATACAACAACGATACAGTAGAAAGAGAGCGAGAAACTGTGAACTATCTACGCATGTCTAAAACTGTTTGAGTATTCCCACTTGAAAGATGGACGGAAAATTAAACTTTCCCGCCATTTGGACTTGTTACGTATTAAGCCTAATAAATATCAAGAGCAATTGATAAATGACTGATAGAGTTCCGCCTCATCGCTGAGATACATATCATATATACTCACGTATCATGCGACATTTGAAGGCTTAATTTTGAAGCTAATTTTAAGAGGGTCGCATCATACATCATACAAATTAGCTTACGTACTGCTGGCCCTGGCTATGCCGTTGACAAAACTATATATCCATTTACTGTAGTCAAATTTGATCTCATAAAGAGAAAAAAGAAGAACTAAATTAGGGAAAGCACTAGCATGTAATTTTAGTTCGATGTTAGAACAGCTATAGAGTGAGTAAGAGACCTGTGATTATCTCAATATGCTTGAGTTTTATTCGGTTGAGAATGACGATTATTTGCGATAAATATAACATTTTTCTCTTTGTAAAATATGAAGAAGTTTACGAAGTCTAAAAGAAGAGGATCAAGTATTTTGTCTGCTTTGCTGTTAGCAAAATACCAGATTATAAACAAAGAGAAATTATGTTGAGAACGACCCCTTTGTTTCGGCCTACACGCAGATCTATCAGTGTTAAATAAGAAAACAACCCTAGAGATTGCATTTCGATAAAAAATATAGTCGATTAGAAATCTGCATAGAAATAAACTAAATCGGCAAAAATGATGAATTGGTAGTTTGCTGTCTTTCTGTTTATTTGATCTAAGAACTATTTGCGGAAGGAATTGGTAAAATAATGAAATAACGGGGGCGGAGGGCAAGGTCGAGTATAGGTTGACTGCATAAACGAAGATCGAGATATTATGGATTGAAGGTCTTTTTGATCTACGCTCAAGGCTTCCGACCTGGCCGGATCCTTTCAAGCAAATCTCAGCACAAAAGTAAAGATCGATCCATGGATTTAGAAATCTAGCGGAATATCGAACATTGAAAGTTAAATGGGATTCTATCGATTAATCCATTCCGACAAGTGTAAACGTTTGAGCTTTCTAGAAAAGTACCGTACAAAAATATACAGAAATATATAGATATGCACTAAGCGAGGCTGAACAGTCCATAGCCTGATACACTTCACAAAAATCTGAGCAAATGACTAAGAATCAGAGTTATTTGTAGAATGGTTTCTTTACATATATATATATATATATATATATATATATATATATATTTATATGTATGTATGCATATATATATATATATATATATATATATACATATGTATGTATGCATATATATATATTTATATATATATATGTATATATATATATATATATATATATATATATATATATATATATATATATATATATATATATATATGTGAGTATGTGTGAATAAAGACAAAAAGAAAACTTATCTCAACCGATCTGTTTCGTCCCCTGAGGGTCTTTATCAAGGCAACTATAAAGATTTTATTTTGTGACAAGTTATTATATGCAAGATCAAAAATGTTATTGGTCAATAAAAACTTTACTTTAGTCTGATGAAGTCGTAAAGAAATAAACGAGTAACAATTTTTTCGTCTTTTTTGTCATTACTACATATATATATATATATATATATATATATATATATATATATATATATATAAGGGGGTGCGTCTGTGTGTGCGTATATATATATATATATATATATATATATATATATATATATATATATATATGCGTGTGTATATGATCAAATTATACTTTAAGGTATGCTATATTTGTAGTTAAAGTGGTCAATATTAGAGATAGAGCGTATGTAAATATAAAAGTGAGGTCAACACGGAGCGGCGACAGTGGGATGGCCTGAAGATTGCGTTCACATACATATACAAACACACATACATACATACACACATATATAGATAAATACATAGTTAGATAGATAGATACATAGATAGATAGATAGATAGATAGATAGATAGAAAGATAAAATGCTTTCCTATATTGAATGCTCTTTAATTCACATCTGAAGTCACATCTGACTTCCAATTATATAAGTAATTATGTAATACATATAGCCGAACAAATTTAAACTAGTTTACGTCATAAAATAACATCTGTTAAGGAAAATAAGATTTCTCATAATAAAACCAATTTATCAATCCTTTCGGCTGAAGATTGGATCTAATTCCGCAAAATGCAGAGGAGAAAAATGAGTGAACATTTAAATTGATATATATATATATATATATATATATATATATATATATATATATATATATATATATATATATATATATATATATATATATATAGTTAAGTAACGAAAATCTTGGTAATCCGTATATATAGACCCAAGGAGGATGAAATCCTGAGAGCTCAATGTTAATTCAGAGCTAATATTTTAAAGAAAAACCGACCAATTTATGGCTCCATTGTAATAGTTTATTTCACCAGAGTCTTTTAACATTCCCTGGATCTTCAGACATCACTTTCAAAAGGTGAAACGAAAAATGAAATTAAAATTTACAGTTTTGACAGGCAGTATTAAGCTTATATAAGTTAATATAGATTTAAATTAAAATATGTTACTCCTGAACTATTAGTCTTGATGTCAAAAATATTAAAATTAAATATATTTTTTTAAATTTAAACACTTAATTCACCACCTAACGTTAAATGTTGAATTTAAGGAAAAAATTTAAATAGGGATAAATATGAATGTATGTGGAAATTTGCAAATGTATGTGTAAGTATTTGTATATGATTATGCATATATGCCGGTGTATATCGATACATGTGTGTGTGCTTATGTATGTAATTGCACATGTACGTGAACGTATGTATATGTGATGCTTGCATAAATATATATGTGGTATATATACGAAGAAACAAAATCTTTTTGCGATGACCTTCAAATCTTACTCCATCTTGATTTGAAACATAAACTTTAAGTAAGAAATATTACCCATCTAAAAATAGCTACAAATTACATTCATGAATTAAACTCAAACTGATAAATATGTTACCTTAACAGTCTTTCAAAATATTAAAATATTACTTTTAGTAAACCCTTATATTTTCTTTTATTATAGTCGTTTATTAATATAGTATTCAACTCATATTAGATCTCTAATTTATTTGTAGAGAAGTTGAATATTTAAATTGCTAACAAGCATTAAATTAATTTCTTCATGGAGTTTTTAAACATTTAAATTACTATCAAACGTTGAAATCTGTTTTTATCTAATTTGCTAAAGCTATACCACCCCTCTTCCTCCGTAAACCTCTTTTCTCTTTACTTCACCATTTTTTCTTTGTCCCTTTTTTCTCTTCCCCTTCCACATATCATTCCGTTGAGTTGACCGATTAAATAGGTCAATATCTGATCCTTACCCCCTTCCTTCCTCAATATTATGTATTATAAAGAAATATAAAAATAAATTTTAAAATTCTCCCTTCCCTCTCTAAACTCGACCATGTATCTAACACCATTCCTCGCTACCTTCTATATTAACTTATATAAGGTTAATACTGCCCGTCAAAAGTGTAAATTTTAATTTCCTTTTTCGTTTCACCTTTTGAAAGTGATGTCTGAAGATCCATGGACAGTTAAAAGTCCTTGGTGAAATAAACTATTACAATGGAGCCTTAAAGTGGTCTGTTTTTCTTTAATATATATATATATATATATATATATATATATATATATATATATATATATATATATATATATATCATAAAGTGAATTATACTTTTAAGATATGTGTAAAAGTGCGGGATAGAACGTATGTAAAAAAAAATGAATCTATAAATATAAGCAGCGGAAAACAGCGAATGATCTATTTCATGCCTGAAAGTAATTTTTAGGTCATCTGCAGATTGCGTCCAAGCAGGAAACAGACTGTTGTTATTCAATATTGAACTCTGTCCGCATAGCTTACATTTATCTATTCATATATATATATATATATATATATATATATATATATATATATATATATATATATATATATATATATATGGAGAGAGAGAGAGAGAAAGAAAGGGGGAAAGATCAAGAAAAAGGGAACGGAAAAAGAAAAGAGAGAGAGAGAAAGCGATGGGTAGATATTAACAAATACCAAACAGCCTGCAGGGACATCCATCGATATCGTAACTTAGTTTTACGCTATTGCAATCGTCGGGCGACAATATCTGAGCACACTGTATTAACGTAACTTTTACAGTTCTTTAGTTTAATTTTCAGAGTCATTCAGCACTTTAGGCTTTTGTGTAGGTCGTTGTCTGATTTTCCTCTTTCTTCGTCGTCTTTCTTTGTCTTTCCTTTTCTTTTGTTTTTTTTCTTTAGCAGGTGTAGTATTGGCAGGTTTAACGCTTAACCAGTAACTTGGTTTATTTGGTAGATAGATAAATAGACATGAAGAGACTGTGATAGAAAGATAGATAGATATGAAGAGACTGAGATAGATAGATAGATAGATAGATAGATAGATAGATAGATAGATAGATATATAGATACGTACACGGTAGATGTAAGTTATGACTGAGCGAAGTAAAATTATCATTTTAATATTCACACTGATACTGTGGCTTTAGCAATCAGTGCAAAAATGTAACAATTTTTCGCATTTTCCGTAAACAATATTAATATTTTAATTAATTATTTTTCAGTAAAAATAAATTAATATTGAAAAATATGCGTTTTCTTGATATCGCAAATGTCTGTCTGTAAATAAGGCGGATATTTTTTCGTGACGTTCCGGTTTGTTCAAAGGAAGCAGTTTAATAAGAGTTTTTATAAGAGGGAATAGAACAGATGCATGTTGACAAAATATAGGAAAATAGGTAGAGACAATGTCAAGGAGTGCTTACCTAACCAGAGATAAGGCATTTATTAGATCGATAAGAAAATGTATAATCCGAGACACAAAACTCACATCGCTGTTCTCCAAATGATACACTAGAGACGTCCGAGAGTAGGTAGGGAAATTGAAAAATATAATTTGGATAATAGATACATATATTTCATATATGCGGGTATATATACAGTGTAATGATTGCCCTATGGCTGGTACATATGACAGAATGATATACTGTTGTTTTCCGTGCCTGCTTGTTTGTTGAGCTACTCATGTTTCTTAGTGTTCAGACCCATATTTCTAGCTTGCTTATTTGACAAACTTTTTCACTTGTAAATTTAACGAAACAATTTCACTTTATAAGTTTTGTATTATTCTAAGTGAACATTACACTATATATATATATATATATATATATATATATATATATACAAATGTAAAAGAACGAAAAGTATATAAATTCAAAAGTTCATAACATAAAAATGGGCCCAATACAAGAGTAGAGCAATAGATACTCATTATAAACTGGTACATTGGAAAATGCAAGTTACCACGACAAAAATGTATATTTGTTTCGACGTCCAAAGACGTCTCATGAGGTGGTTAACAATGGCGGTGGTACCACCATTGTTAACCACTTGATGAGTCGTATGTGACACACACACACACACACACACACACACACACACACACACACACACACACACACACACACACACACACACACATATGGATTCCACAGACATACTTCTTCGCTGTATCACAGCTCATCATATAATTGCTTCCAGTCGAGAGGGGAATTTTTAACGCATTATATACAAGATATAAGCATTCCCGGCTACCAGAGTGCTCAATTCATATGGAAGAGCTTTTTTAATTAGCATCAGCCGACGAATTCCCTTTCTTCCAAAGTGCTCAACTTACAAGTGGGGGAACGAAAGATGGTTTACGTGTGTTTCTTATAAAACGTAGCTTTAATAGCCAGCTTAATGAAACAATATTGCCAATAAGATTGATGATATTTATTATATATCAATTTTGTCTAAATTGCAGTACTTTTAAAGTCTTCATTTAATAGCAGACATTAAAAAAATCCCTATTTAATCTGTGATTCTAATTTGAAAATATATATAAACTCCGATCTGCGTCTTTCTCGTTGTCTTTGGTATATGACGATAAACTACATCCGACAGCAAGGCCTCTGATCGGGAGGTTTTGAGGAGTGTGGAACCACCTCTTAATTGGTGTTGTTCCCAGGCCCACCAACACTCAGGGTGGCAGCACCTGTTAGGGTCCCATCTATGGGCAAATAGTTAATCCCCAAACTAAAAGAAAATGAACGTATAAAACATTCATAGTAAAAATGAGCAGCAATACATTTCCATGGTAAAAAATACCAGCCATACATTTTTCTAAAACAAAAATATCATTAATACATTTTTATTAAAAAATATAGCAGCAATACATTTTTGTATAAGACATAATAAATGCTTCTAAAAATAAAATTTCGCATTGAATGACTCATAAGGAGTTGGTATGCTGCTAAACAAAGAAACAAATGGTTCGCGCCCGGGTTTAATAAATCTTCGCAATGACAGGTTATGTAAACAGCTAGTACATATACAAATTTGTGTGTATATATATATATATATATATATATATATATATTTGCACATATTCATATATATATATATATATATATATATATATATATATATATATATATATATATATATATATATATATGAATATGTGTGAATGCAATGTCAAAATAACCCCAATTAAGAAGGTTCAGTTGAAATTTGCAACTTATTCTACTATTTTAACGACTAGCTTCCGTCAGGCGAGTTGACACAATCACCTTTTCTTTTTGTCTCTTCACAAAATCTCTGATCTGAATACACCAGAGAAGTGTAAGAAATAAGCAAAAAAGACACTTTTGTTTTTTTTTCTATGCATATTAATCTCGACATAGGTCAAATTTTGTTTTTATCTTGTTAAACATTTCGAAATTCACAAGTCAAAGTTAAAAAGAAAATGCGATGATCGTCGGAAAGATATTTATAAAATATGTTTCGAAATCTTTTTTTATTTTCATGTTTTCTTATTTATTACTTATTCATGTTCTTTAGAAGTGGCAGCGAAGTTTAAATATTGATTTACGTGAAAAATCGCCAGAATTACGTGATGTCTAACGTCAGATGTGTATTTGGAATTCTGTTTCCAATGCGAGCAATTATAAGTTCCAAAAACTTTGATATAAGAATAGAAACGATTTTTAAACATGCGTATACACACACACATACACTCAATCAATCACAAAACATTGTAGCTGTGAGAATTCTAACATAGAGTCTGGATGAATATTTATTATTTCACTCTATATAACATATAGATTGATTATATATCTATATATGTTTTTCGCTTGATAATCTGGGCGTTGAGGAGTTGACTAAGTAGATGTTTGAGTTTTGATCATTCTTTCCTCATTTGGGATATATATATATATATATATATATATAATTTTTAAATATATATATATATATATATATATATATATATATATGAGTTAAAAATCGAATGCAGGTCCAATATGGATCGGAAACTGATAGAGTGATAAATAAAGAACATATATATATATATATATATATATATATATATATATATATATATATATATATATATATATATATAATAGTGAATATATTTCACTTTATGGTGATTTTTTAAACTTAGCACGAGGCTGAAAGTATGGGGCACCCAGTCAAGATGGAAGTCACTACTCAGTCGTAATTGATCTTGCAAGACAAACTTGCTAACATTACACCGCGTCGATGTGTCCATAAAATGATTTACGAAGCATAGTTTGGATGAATCACAACACCGAATTAATGGGCCACCTAGTGAGAATCGAACTTACTATTTAGGCGTATCTGATCTACTTGCCAACCCTTACATATCTTACCCTATATGATTTGAATTATGCAGATTATACATCTTTTTATTTGACTTGAGCTTGGAACGAAGTTAATCGCTGGGCTTGCATATTTTTCTCAAAGATGCGATTTAATGTATATCATTATAAGCACAATGAATAAAATCGGCAAAACTGGTCGAATTTTGGCTGTTAGAATTACCTTAGAACTAGCGACCTAGCAATTCCCATTGCCTGATATTGTGACAGTTGTTTCGACACTGATAGACTAAAGAATAAAATTGATATCGTTTATGAGCGGGAGTTTTGAACAAATCTTCTCTCATAATTGCATTAGCAGGCAATAATAACAGCTAAAAGTTGATACGCCTATTGTTACCATTTACAGGAAATAGCTAATTCTCATATCACTCTCTTTATATATATATATATATATATATGTATATATATCAAAGTGTAGGAGAACGAACAGTAGGATTACAGCGTTCAAAATATTAATTTAAAAATAGTGTTCATTATATATATATATAATCAATATATGCATATATATATAATCAATATATATATATATATATATATATATATATATATATATATATATATATATATATATATATATATATATATATATATATATATAATTATTGAGCACTCTTTAAAGAATAGTAATTGTTGGTTATTGGATTTCACTCTGTATATACCAATCCTAAACTTGTATATATATATATATATATATATATATATATATATATATATATATATATATATATATATATATAATCAATTCATCCCGAGCAAGGTCACTAAGACGCAGCTTGTTTCAGAGTGTGAAAGAAAAAGAAAAACGTTATTAAGGAGCGAGAACAATGGAAGATAACGATTGACATTGAATTTAAATTTTTGAAGATCAAAGTTGAATTGAAATTTTTAAAAAAAGCCGGACGAGACTTGCACGAGCGGGAGTTGCGAGAAAAGAAAATGTTAGTATAGAAATTGTGTTTACATCTAACCATTTCAACTGACTGAATGATGAGACTTTGCTGCCACTCTAGGGGAAAGTTCATCAGAACAACTACCATGAAAGTATTTATACAAAAAGGTAGAGGAAAGATATATTACGGAGGTGGGAAAGTGACCGAAGCTGAGATGCCAGGTCAGGATCAATAACATTGCAGATTCTAATTTGAATTTTATCAAGGATCTCTAAATATATAGCATCATCGGCACCATATATGGCAGCAATATTCACGACATGTATGAATAGCACTTATAAATATGTAAGAGAGATAAGATATATAAATGTAATCTCTCTCTCTCTGTGTGTGTGTGTGTGTGTGTGTGTGTGTGTGTGTGTGTGTGTGTGTGTGTCTGTTTACATAGAGGTGTACAATAAGAAGGGAAACAAATATATCTAGATCAGAAATTTTGTGAAGAGACAAAAAATGTGATTGGGTAAATAACACCAGATCTTCTCAGATCTGTTAGTTCTCGAACATCTTGTCCATTATATTCACGATGGTGATGTGAACTATTCCTTGAAATTGTGGCGTTACTAACTGATCTCTCTCTCTCTCTCCCGCCCCAAGTCCTGGGTATGATGATAAACTACATCCAGCAGCAAGGCCTCTGATAGGAAGACTCGAGGTTTTGAGGAGCATGGAACCACCTCTTAACTGCTATTTTTACCAGGTCAACTCTAACCCGGGGTGGTAGTACCTGTTAGGCTCCCAGCTATGGGCAAATATTGAACCCCCAGACAAATCACTATGAAAGTATAAAAATACATTTCTAGTAAAAATATCAGCAATATATGTTTTATATAAAAACGACAAACAATATATATTTATAGACAAATAACTAGGAGTACTTTTTACTTGTAGTTGAGAGTATACAATTTTCTGTCTATATCTCTGAGATGAATTATTATAATTATTTACATTATTCAGACTGTTATCCTCATTTTCATTGCCATATTCAAAATGTTTCGGCTGTTGTATGCTCCGGCCTACTTGGACGAAATAAAGGGTTCAGTTCGAAATTCCAATCACCTGATGAAGACCGGAGCGTACAACGGCCCAAACCTTGTGAATATAGCAATGAATATGAGGATAACAGTCCGAATAATGTAAATAATATATAGAATTGGGTTCAAATATATTTATTTGGGGCTATAAAATCGTGTTCAGATAATTTAGATTTCGGCATTAAATTACCCATAGAGGTTGATATGCCGCGAAACAAAGTCAACTAACATGAAAGATATTTCATAACATTAATCTATATAATACCTGACAATTTCTTAAATCAAACTGTATTCCCAAATATAACTTCAACAGAACTACAACTCACCACCTCTAGTAATTATGTTTACACAAACATGTATATACACAAAAGCTGAGTATCATCTACCATGTATTCAATTGTGAAAGCAGAATAATATATATCGTAATTTTATTACTTCAAAGCTCTCAAGAAAATTAAATTTCAGTATTAAATGATTCATAAGGAGTTGATATGCCGTTAAACAAATAAAACAATCAATCAACAATTCTCTTTTTCCGCCCTATCTCTTCCTTCGACCACACCCCTGATAATCAAGTGGATTAAAATCAGGAGTGCTGAGAGACCATATACGGAAGATGACTAGGGAAATTCTAGGTCATTTACGCCTGGATCACGTAGCCCATGTGAAAAGAAACAGAAACTTTCTAGAAGCCGAGAAGCCACCACTGTACCACGCCCTCGTTCCAGGACATTATCAATTTCTCCAACGTCTTGATGGAGGCCCTGGCGCTGAGCCTTTGATCCTGCGGGAAGACGTAAGGTGATATAACGTACCCTAGTTGCTCAAAACTTACAGGACTGTAATAAATGAAATGAACGCCGTGTATCACTGTGGGTAGACCGCTGAGGCTCTCTCTGTGTCATCTGTAGTCATTTCTGCACACCTACTAGTACTATTCGTTCTTGGTTTCGGAATATTACCAGAACGTACTTGGTTACTAGACCTTGTTAAGCCAGTGCTTCGATCAGAATACACGATTACCCCGGTTCACGCCGGGCATGAACTGCCCTCTTCTCACCGCGTAGAAATTGTATCGAATATCCTCACTCACCACCCGTTTGATAATCGTTTCCGCTACATTGTGCTACTCTGTAAAGACCCCCATCGTCCTATTGGACGAACCTGGTAATCTTTACGACATCAAACTTCTTACAAAGTTGCTTTTTCTTGACCACGGTTGACACGTTCCCGCCAGAGGCCTCCAGCTCGTTGTTGAACTTGAACATGAAAGACCAATTCACTTTCAAGAAATTGGCTGAGCCGACGTGTTTGGTGTCTGGTTCACGAGGCAGGTCTATCTTTTTAATTTTATACTTCAGTTTACAAGCTCTCGATGCGGCTGAAAGAGAAATGTTAAACTTTGATCTATACCGCTTGATAAAATGTTAGGTTATCTATATTATTAATCAGCTAAAGGTGGGTTTTCAACATCCCTGGCGTACTCATTACACACGTATCAAGCTCACTGTGGCGAATATAATTAGGTATTATTTATTTATACGCGAACATTCAGAGTTATATAATCTTCTGGCTGCTGAACACTTAAGCCTTGTAAGTATTCTAGTCCATAATCTCTTCTAAGTTGTTATTTGTATTTTATTAGTCACATAAAGTGTCGATTCTACCAGACATAGAACCGATATTTCTATATGAAAGCAGTGTATATTTTTACACTGCCTGACCGAAACACTGAGCTCGAAACTTCTGAAAAAACAAACTTTGTGTAACTTGTTCCAAAGAATCTAAGTAGAAAAAGAATAAAACTTCGTCTTAAGAATCCGCACCAAAATATATGATATGCGAGGTCTGATCAGAAAAAGATCGGGACTGTTGCTATAAAGGGAAAACTACAACACATGAATTCGGCATGTAATCTCCGTAGGAGTCCATTTCTGAAGTCACACACTTTATCTAGGTTCGATACCATTGATGGAAACATTCCTGGAATTCCTTATTTGGCATAACGAGTAGTTGTCTCGTCGCATTCTTTTGGATTTCCTCGACGTCTTGAAATCTTGGTCCATTGAAGTGGAATTTGATTTTTGGAAAGAGGAAAAATCTCAAGCGGCGAGATGTGGGGGAATATGATGATTTTCTTTCCTGGGGAATCTTGTGCTTAGCCAAAAACAACTGCACCAGCTGCGATGAATAGGCAAGTGCGTTCGCACTCACCGAACGTCAATGTAGATCTTGGAAATATTTGAATTACTCGTACACTCGTGTTTGGCTCAAACACTCCTCTCCATACACTTTCTGCAACTTTGCGTAGGTCTTTGCGCTGGTATCATCAAGCTTTTGGCAAAATCTGGACGCAGATTCTCTGCTCAATTTTCTCTGCCATTCTAACTGATGGAATCTCTGTAGCGTAGTGACACGACCACACTCTACACACTTTCTTTCCAAGAACTACTACAAACAACACAAGTGAGTGAGGACGTTATAATTTAGTGCGCATGCGCAACAGTGTTCAAGGTCAATCTGTTCCGATCAGCTTCACTTTGCGTACTTTATCTCAGTAACCAAAACAACAGTCTCGATACTTTTTGATCAGATTTCGTATATTAAATGTGTTACTTTAATGAAATTATTAATTTCTATGATACGGAATGACATTATAGTTTCTGATTCCATAAGAATTTTTTATATATTTCTTTAAGTGTTATCGATTTATTATAGACAACTCTCCTCATTACATAATGTGGAATCTTACAAAATAAATATCGTAGAACAATATCAACAAACCCGGCTAATTTTGTGGAGAAAATATTCTGTTTCCATTGTTGGCTGTAAAAATATTACTGTTAATTAACATAAATATTTAATAAAATCCTGTTTGTGCTTCTAGCGATCCAGAATGAATCAAGTACTTTCAGAAGACAACGTAAAGACCGAAACCACCAGAAATTAGTGTGGATCTATTTATTTAAAACTTGATTTTCAATGTCATGTGCCTTCAGGAAATGGCAGTCTGTTTCATGCTAAACACAATCATGGCCTGATGATTGAGTTTACATTCAAACAGACTGTCACCTCTGGGCGTTGAATTCAATGTCTACATATATATTTACATATGCTCTATATATCATTTTAGCCCATGAATCTACATTTCTACAGTCAAAATCATCACTTGATAATAGTAGTGTTGTAGTGATTTTATAACATATTTATGTTATAATTTTTGAATAAATTTTATTTGCTCTAATCTTGTACTGAGCACACTTTTAAGAATAGTATTTTTGGGTTATTGGAATTTATTCCGTATACACCAATCCTATACTTGTATATATATATATATATATATATATATATATATAGGGAGAGAGAGAGAGAGAGAGAGAGAGAGAGAGAGAGAGAGAGAGAGAGAGAGAAAGAAATGTCCTCACCCCATACCTAAAATTATAACTCTCAGATGAAGACGGCAATTTTATCTTTGAAAATAATTAAAACTGCATTTTTGTCTTAAAATCACACCCTGAGGATGACATTGTGTTAATGCCGAAAGTAATCGGAATAAAACAATATGTATCCACATTGTAATTTTCTCTCTTCTTTTAATACCGACAGCAAGAATCTCATCCGAGAATATCAACGGATCCTGTTGAAAATAAGCAGACAAAACGTGTTTAAATTATTCAATGAAACTTGTCTCAATGAAAACATGGTGCCAAAATTCACACACACAATATCTCTCTCTCTCCCCCTCGCTCTCTCTCTGTATATATATATATATATATATATATATATATATATATATATATATATATATATATATATATTATTTCAGTTTCGTTATAGGTGAACAAAGATTTGGAGAGTTGAGTTAAAAGAAAGTAACTTAAAATGAGATATCCGGAAGAGGCATGGCACGTGAAACTAGAACAATCTACCCCGGTGTACGAAATAAAGGATTCGATTCGAAATTCCAATCACTTGAAGAAATCTGGGACTTACAACGCCCGAATCGTTGGCAACAAAGATGAGGATTACAGTCCAAACAATGTAAATAGTGTAAATAATTCCAATACCTCATCTCACAAACACACACACACACACACAGACACACACACACACACACACACACACATATATATATATATATATATATATATATATATATATATATATATATATATATATATATATATTGTGTGTGAATGGGGAGCAGATTGATATTTGGATGTGGTAAAAAATGTGGTGTCTTTCGGATGTTTCTACGAGCCTTCGATTAGTTATATAGATATGAAATTGGCTCAAATACTTCAATGGCTGATTAACACAGTTAAGTGGAATCAACGTATTCAATTTAAGATACACAAACTTTGTTGTACGTTGCACTGAGAACTTGTTAATTATGACAAATAAGATTTCCGCTGAGGCCAGAAAGAGGATAAAGAAATTAAATAAACTGGGTAGCTTTTCATAAAGCAAACAAAACTGCCAATCTCTCAGCGTTTGCAGATCACTGACCACAAATACAATGTAAATGGAGAAATATTATGTTGTACTTAAATTTAAAGTGAAAAGCTCTGATTAAAAAAAATTATAATTCTAAGTATCTGTTTCCAGTTATACTTGAACATCAATCACTGGCGCCTATGGTAAAATGCATTTCTTTAAGACTCTCATCGATAAATAAATCTATCTATCTATCTATCTATCTATCTATCTATCTATCTATATATATATATATATATATATATATATATATATATATATATATATACTACTGGGTTCTCACACGTTGTTTTAGATGTCTGAGGGTCAAGTAGCTTTTTGGAGCCGAATACAGAGACCTGGTACACATTAAGCGACAAGATCTCAAAATGGCCCTCCGCAGGTTTTGAATTCAGAAGTGTCCATCTCCTAGGCTGTAACACCCAATATATCCTGCTATTTACCCATAGCTGGGTGGGAGACAAGATGGGTTCATACTTTTCCCAAGTGTATTAGTAAATGAAAACTCGACTGGAATTCTAACTTTGCTCTACAATCCCTATATATATATATATATATATATATATATATATATATATATATATATATATATATATATATATATATATATATATATTATAATTATTTATTTTTAAAAATATGATCGTATTGAGCACTGTTTTTTTTAAATAAAAATAATAGGTAAGAACTCTGAATTTTAAATCTCATTGTTCTTTCCTAGTATCTGATATATATATATATATATATATATATTATTTTAGCTGTGGTAGAGAGAGTTTATCTTTGCTTATAGTAGATGCTTCTTCCGGAGATGTAAATGTACTAAAAAATTAGCGAGGAATAAAGAAATCCCCATCACTTCCTCTGACAAGAGAGGAGGGATTGTGATCATGAACACGAATAGAGACATAAAAGAAATTAACTCACTAGTCAATGATACTGGCGCAAATGAAAAATAAACGAATAAAAATAATCACAAAACAGCACAAAACTGGTATCCCAATGCATCAAATTATCTCAGGAATAGACAGCACCCCCATCAGCTGGCGACAGCCATGACAAAAATTCTAACCTCTCTCCTTGGAATAATCAGTTCATATAAAGAAACTCAGACAGCCTAATTGAAAAACTAAGGGAAATGAACATGACCAACAAACGCATGGCAAGTCTAGACACAAAATCCCTCTACAGCAACAGTTGAACAATGCCTAAATCTCATAAAAGGCATCTCTCACAATCATAAATATATATATATATATATATATATATATATATATATATATATATATATATATATATATATATATATATATAATACAAATATAAAATATGTCACTAATTGCTGTTAACTTCAGACTCTAGAGTTTCATAAATGGGCTCTCCAACTCTACTCGTCGGGGGATAGTGTCAATGAATAAATGTTCAAGCAACTTATTTCTTGACCGACAACACAGTTTTGAGTATTATCGCTCATCGATATAAGAGGTACAGATAAATGTATTGTTTCATTATTAGATTAATATTCATGGTAATATAGGGTGACCCAAAAACACGGGAACTTTTTAACAATCCAATAAAACCAAGAGTGATGGAAGAGAAATATTTAATTCATAGTAATTGAAACCTTAAAACATGCCATTTAAGAATCAATGCTGGAATTTTCATTTTTTAAAAATGACGTCCTGTAGATGGCGTCCTCCTGTACGAATGCATTCTTTAAATCTGCTGTTGAGATTCCTCATTGACTGCTGCAACATCTCAGCTGGGATACTGTGAATTTCATTCTCGTTACTAAAATGGCGACATGTTTACTTGCTCAAGTTCACTATCTCGCAGTGTTGCCACTTTCTCATGTCTGGCAATACGCACTTCAAAAATTCCCGTTTTTTGGGGCACCCTGTATTATTTCCAGAAATAATAATTACACATAATAATACATTTGCCGGGCCTTCTGACCATGATCAACGCTAATCAACGCTCTGGAGTCATTCAAGAAATAAGTTGCATTTTTAATTAAGTTTAGATTCATAAATAGGTATACGTATTCAATTACATAATTCTAATTCATTTATATACATACATACATATATATATATATATATATATATATATATATATATATATATATATATATATATTTCTTGAATACCACAATACTTTTACGTCACCAGACTGTGACAACCTTGCTTTTGTATATAAACACGTGCAACAAAATAAATACAACATTTGTTTTGATAAAGTCCATCAGAGGAGGAAACACGTCGGCTAAGAATAGTTTTTCCTCTTGTCTTTTTCTTCATATACATATATATATATATATATATATATATATATATATATATATATATATATATATTTCCCATATGAGAAAACTGAAATGCATCTCTCTTACATGTTAGATTCCTTTAAGCAGATTCGATATTTTGGTCGGATATGAATATGATTTCGCCTGCCTTCACGTAACCTATCAACGAAATACCCCGAATGTCTCATGAGGTCAGCAAGTAAGAAGGAATTGCATGAGAAAGATTACGAATCTCCACCAGATTTTGAATTACAAGAAGCCTGAGGCTTAAGAGCATGTAATCTTTCAATGTAAGAACTAAGGGACGCCATACCAATACAATTTGATATCCAGCTCAATTTTATCGTCTGTCTGTTGACCTTTACTAGAAATAAGCCTAACTGGACAAATCGGAAAGACGCAAGGTAATGTTCAAGGCTTTATTAATGGTTGCGTTTCTGAATACTTTATATCTGTTATTGAATTTACAAGCAAAATTTCTTTTAACACAAACCCAAAGTCTAAACCATGACCAGCACTGTCATAATCGTTCATTATCCATTTTGTTCCCCTCGGAAAGTTGAGAGATAACCTCATTCCAGTATTTCCAACGTTGACGTGTTCACCGATGGTATAAGAGGTAACTGTTTTCTTGAGGCAGTGCTATTATTATAAACTGGAGAGACTAGAAAATCTATACAATATCAGTAATGACAGTGAATGACTTTCAAGTGCATTAATAAATGTAGAGAGGTACGTGCATAGAATATAATGTTGCAATTTTAATACTAGTATTATACATAACATTATTATTTATTATGCTGTTCTTACTAATACCACTATTTTTATAATAGTACTAAAAGGATGGAGGTTGCACCTCGAATTGAGGAATTGAAGATCCGGGTTCGAATTCCAATCAAGTTCATTACATTCATTTACGTGCTAGTACTTTTGGGAAAAGTACAAATTCAACTCTTCACCCTCGCAGTTATGGGTAAATAGTAGGACTCATTGGGTTCTATAGCCTTGGGTGGCAACTGGGCTAAGAAAAGGAAAACTCTGAATTCAAAACTGTATATAGCCCTGGCAAAGCACCTACTATACAGCTAAGGAAAGGATCGTTCGAATTGATTCGATGATCCCGACTACGACCGACAAAAGGATGTTCAGGTAATGTAAAGGATATCGGCGCGGAAATTAAAGTCCGTAAACCGAGCTTAAAATCCGGCCTCGTCTGTTACTTTTACTTTCACATCGCTGTGAAAGTGAAAGTGAAAGTGAAAGTCACAGACGGGGCCAGATCATTTAGCTATGGATTAAAGCAGGTAGACTATACGTTCGTGGCAACCAATCTAAGAGAAGGAAAATTTTGAATACTAAACTGCGGAGAAGGCGACGGAAAACCATTCTTCAAGAAGTCATATCAGTACACAGCTAATAAAGAAAAGGAATCTGTGGAGAGCCATGATCCCCTACGTTCTGAACTACACATAAAAACAAAATCATCCGAAAAAATCTTTGTATAGCTAATATCTTCAATGCTTATCAATCTATTAGAAGCGAACCTATTATAGTGGTACTAGTAATTGATCCTTTTACGAGCCCAGATTCACTTAGTCTGTCCCAACGCTTCACTGGTAGGTAACGTAGGCAATTTTTTATCAATTCACCCCATTCCAGCCGATAAACCCACTAAGACGTAAGGGGGGTAATGGGAGTTAAAGAGGATGGGAGTTAAAGACTTTAGACGGCACCAGAAACTCAATAGTACACTATTGAACAGCTTTGAGGGGTGAGCTTTGTAATAATTACGTTCTTCCCAATATTTAATTAGCCTTGTTTGGCATAACGAATATATATATATATATATATATATATATATATATATATATATATATATATATATATATATATAAAGTATGTTGTAGCGAATATTAACTGATTGATCGTTTTTTGCGGTTTATAAACCCTTAGTAGCTTCCTTAAAACCAAAACATATTTCGGATTGTAGGAGTCTGTTTACAGTACCCGGAGTTCCCAAGGAGACCCCCATATGAGTATTAACCGGATTTGACGCTGCTTAACTTTAGTGTTCGAACGATAACTGAAGTATCTTATTCGCTGTTTTCCTCTGCCTATACCTTGTCACCCGCATAACTTATGACTGTCAAATTCTCCGAACCTTCTTTCTTTATCATGTGACTCAGAATTTTCAACTGCCTCTGTCTGGTTCTAAGTATCGGTTTCCTCAAATTTACACCTATAGTAAAGAAGTTCAGCGTTTGGCATTAGACAGGCGGCGGAAATAGCCGATAAACATTCGGCGACTTTTGGCAGACGCACGAAATGAAACGGGGGTTTGTTTTGATAGGGCAAATGATAACTAAAAGAACATTCGCTGAGTTGGCTTGTGGGCAACTGGAGTAGAAAACTCGGAGACATTGCAATTTAAGTTTGTTCGAGGATTGTGTTTAGCAGTCGTTGCTGTGTTGGCGACTGTCAGTGTGTTAAAGAGCCCGCAGTTATAATTTTCATTTTCGACACAACACCCCAGTTAAGTGCCCAATGTAGTATGTTTTTAAATCAAGCAAATGTACACAAGAATTTGGCGTGTGTTGTAAAGGATAAGGAATCCCAGTCGGACCCATTACATTCACTTCGCCGCAAATAAGCTTTTAAAGGTATGCATCCATCTTTTCTCGTCATCCCTCCAGCTACGGATTGAATAGCGGGAAAAACTGGGTCCTATAGCCTTAGTTGGCAACAAGTCTGTCTCCTGAAGACTGCGGGAAAATCTACTGTCGAGTCAGTCCTGAATCGAAAGAGACATGATTGGCCAAGCGTGTAACACGTATGGCACTTAACTGACGGACTGATATCTGAATAAATTTCGTAATGATGTTCCTCTCTCCTTTCATATGTCGCGTTTCTGCTTGTTGTTTGAAGTATCCAAGAATTATGGACAAAGCTCTGCCAAACTATACCATTATTCTTTTTGCTTATGGTCAGATTTATTCGCTTGTTCATCGTAAGTGCATCCAGTAATTGCTGAAATTTGTTATCTTTTCTGCGCAGAGCTGATCTCAGACATGAATCATAAAGAATGTTTTTGCAATATTATATTTTGAATCTCTTCAATGAAGCATAGTCAGTTATTATTCATTTTTAGGTGTTTTATTCTTACTTTCCAATCTGCCTTGCTTACTAACTACCACAGAATTAGGGCCTGGGAACTGCGTTAAAAAGCAACAGAAATCAAGATGAAATGATCTTTTTTGAGAAAAATTTGGCATTTAAATCTTAAAATATTTTAAGAACCTTTTTACACCGCTTGTTTCTTCTGCACTCGCCATAGTAGAAAATATTTACACTAATTCTTTTCCTGCTAATAAAGTAATCGTTAATAATAAAGAAAGATATTTAAAAAAAAATATATATTTGAACTAACGTCTTCAAGTAAAATCAAAGGAGATTTTTTTTATTCCATATAAATATCTTTCCAGAAAGGATCATATGTTTTGAAATACAGGATCAATACGAATAAGTGGGAATTTGGAAATATGGACTCGAAATGTTGAAGGGAGTAGAAAAGAAAATGGATACAAGAAGCCTAGAAAGTTGACCTGAGAATGAAAAAAAACAAGAAAAAGTATGCATTCAGAATTTGAAAGTTGGTCTGATACGAAAAGAAATTTAAAAAATGTATTAATGTAAGAAGGTCTGAAAATTGACAAACGGTCAAAAATAGATGAAGAAATAAAATAAAAAATAAAGAAAAGAAAATGAAGAAAAAACCCAAACGAAATGATTCAAAATGGATCGGTTTCATCAGAACTGAAACAATATTATATTGACAATGAATACGAAACTAAATATAGACGATTTCCAGGTATCTGTTATGAAGAATCTTCCTTTTCTCAGACGGATTCTTCCAATCTCTTCGAATGTAAATATATACTTTGAACAACAAATATTTTTTTCTTTTTTTGGTTAGAATCCGGCGAATTCATGAAAAAGAACGGCTGGAATAATGGTGACGTCAACAGTTACGTCTGCTGCTGCTGCTGCTGCTATTGTTAGACTTGGCTACTTTTTATTTTCTTCATTTCATATAATGCGTGATTCGTATTCGTTCTTGTCGTGATCAAATGATTTACTCATGAAGAATCAAACGACTTTTGCAATAGCAATTAATAATAACATATTTTTTTTTACTTTGCCATCGGCAAGTCAAGAAGGAAGGAAAGAAAGAAAGTAAAAAGGGAAAGAAATAAAAAACTGCGAAGAATCTATATGCTTTTTACTGTAAATAAAATATAATCATCTATTTTTATATTCAACGGGGCGCTCAGTTAATTCTATAGATTGTACAAAACGGTTCGTTTTATCATATTCTTTTCTTTGTTCAGCTAGAATTAACAGAATCAAAGTTTGCATTTTTTGTAATAATGTTAAGAATAGAAGCACCCTCTTTGACCTTTCCTCTTTACAATATATGAAAATATTAGTTTATTTTTATGATAATTATTTTGCAATTAGCTCTAAACTACAGAATGAGTCAGTCTTTAACCGATGAATTATTATAATTCAAAAGGCAGAGAGTTTAAATAATAAACATCATATTTATATCCTTCAATCAATTTTTGGTTAGATATATCAGGATCACGGGAAAATATGATTTAGTTATATCAATGAAACCATAATTAATGATGAAAAAGGAAACTGAACAAAAGAAAATAAAAATAAAACATAATTTCTTTTCATATAGTAAATAGTAAAATTTCAGCACAATTTCCTGCAACATTAATAAATTTAATCTGAATATTAACTGCCTTGATCGAAATTATCCAGAAAAAATTGCAGATCAAACGCCAAATAATTTCTACGTATCAGGCTACGGATCAAGAGTTATCAAGCCAATCATTATAAGTAGGTACTGACAAAGATTTGCTAAAAAATGAGCATACGTGATGAAAAATGCGTCAAACTTAATAAAAACAATTGTCTTTTCTTAAAAAGTTTTATCTTAAAAACAATGTTTAATCTTTATGTTATTATTACGAGGAAAGAAAACCAAGGGATTATTTCATTATTAAATTATATTTATATATAAATGATATATCAAGTAGTTTCAATACAATCATTTTCAGTCATTGGGATTTTAATGATTTCAGTATGCAGTTATTATTCCCAACTTACTAATGAAAACGTAATCTAAGGGCAATAGTCACGTAAATACAAAATATATATGTATATATATATACATATATATGTTGTATTTACGTGACTATATATATATATATATATATATATATATATATATATGTGTGTGTGTGTGTGTGTGTGTAGATAGATAGATATGTGCGTGTGTGTATTTACACGTAAATATGCAATCACGCACACATACGCACATGCACACACACACTCACTCTCTCTCTCTCACACACACAAACACACACACACACACACACATATATATATATATATATATACATATATATATATGATCGTATATTTTATACTTATTCTCGATGGTGACACTCAACCCTTTTACGTGCAGAAATAAAAGCCAAAATAAAAGCCATTTCATTTAATCACATATAATGTTCGCTGAGAGAAGCAAAGACAAATCATACTCAGCAACTAAATGCGTTTATATGGGTGTGGTGGGGGTGGGGGGCTCCTGTAGATAGATCATCACTAATTCAATTTAATATTGGATCGAATTCAGTCCGCACCGGGCGATATAATACATTGGCTACGTGCCAAATCAAGCTTATCATTGCTGGTTGTGTTATAGAAGAAAGGCTATCAAGCCAATCTTATAAGTCTTTCGTATTTTCATGATTTCAGTCTCGATTTTCTCTTCTTTATCCGGCTTCTTCATGTCAACCCAATCTAAGCGCAGTAGTTACCTAAATACAATATTTTTATTAACTTTTTTAATAATTTTTCACTATATTTCGTGCAAATATTCTCCCGTATTTCACATTCTGTCTTTTCTTCTTCATCTCTAGTCTAATTTATGTTAAACTAATATAGGCATTTTCTAAGGGTAGCAAGGCCGAAAGTATGGAGCAGATATGAAAATCGAATGTTAAACTAATTTTTTAAAAATCTATTTCCTCCCCGTGCATCGCAGAATAGCCACTATGACACAAAGGGTTACTAATGATCGGGAAGAGGAAAGAGTAATCAGAAGAGCAGTAGATAGCGATTGACATTGCATTTAATTTTTTGCAGTTTAAAGTTGGCTGGAAAGCATGGAGCCAGAAGGGAGTTCCACAAGAGAGAAGTGCGGGAAGAGAAACTGTTAGCATAGACTTTACGGTACGTCTAGTCAGCTCAACTGTAAATTGATGAGATCTCGACGCCAGTCTAGTACTGCCCTTAAATTTATAGAAAATGTCAGAAATGATTCTCTAGTTAAATTCTTTTTCTATGCAATATAGCATGGTGCACCCAGAAGCCGGCAGCTTGAATGTTAAATTCGTACACTTCTGATGTAATTAATATTTACCACTGAATAAAAAGCATTGACAAGGAAGGATACGATGTTGATCGATATACGTGTAACTGAATTTCAGGTTTTACTTCTAGGATTGCAATATGACTACAATGTCTAAAAGCGAAATTCTTCTAATGTGTTTAAGATTATATATTCGACAACATGATTTTAAAATGAGACAGATAAAGATTGCTTGTTTAAATTCTGCAGAAAGACAAACATTCCAACAACTGGGAGATATTAACCCCCGACATTTGTATCAGTTCAGTAATATGCAATACGAAGTCGCTGAAGAAGGAAAAATATAATTTTAAACTTGACTAAACGATATTTTTGTTTAATGAATAACTTAGTATTTGTTAGTAAAACTAATTCTAATTAATACTAATCTAAACAGTATCAAGTGATATCTTTTCACTATGAAATGATTTTCCCACCTCTTCTCAATGGTTATACCTGGCTCAAGCGCGCGTTTAATGTGACAGCATCTACGCGGACATGATGTTAGCATTAAAAATTACTCGGCTTCCTTGACACTTCCCTTTGGGACTTCTCATGCATAAGAGATTAACTCTGCTTCTGTCCCCGTCGGTGCATTGTGGATAGGTTTTATTTTTTGCTAGCGCAACACCCTTGGGGCAGAGATATTGTATTTATATCACTCTGACTATGAATAATGTAAGTCCTTTTAAAACTCGAATTCCGACGTTTTCACTCATTTGAGGAATTATGCAATTGAAAACTTAAAGTTCTTCCCAAGGTGAATGACGGCGCTTGCTGGAAATGTCAATGTCTTGTCAATTTTGGAATGTTGAAGCCGCAAGATGAAAAGAAACTCCGTGAAAGAGCAGTGTACAAAAATAATAATTGCAAAATATATATTCAAATACTTAAGCATGTTATGACATCACTACAAAAATAGCCATTTTATTTTAACACTTCTGATGTCTTGACAAGTGATGGTGTTGATTGCAAAATAAAGAGTTTTTTTTTAAAATTCAAAACAAAATCAAGCACCCCCTCAATAAGGGAAAACTTGTTACGTAATCTATGAAGACCAATCAGAATACAAGTATATGAAAATTAAAAATAAATAAAAATGTGACAGTGTATTCTAAATACAAACCGTTAGTTGATAAAATTTAATGTTAGATTAAACTAGAAATCAATATGAAATAATTAAGTTTTAATTTTACGGTAAAATTAAAAATTTTAAATTCTAAATTAAACTGAGCATTAGGTTTAAAATATTACAAAGTTATTAAAATATGGAACGAAGGAAAAGAATATATATATATATATATATATATATATATATATATATATATATATATATATATATATATATATATATATATTATTATTATTATTATTATTATTATTATTATTACTATTCTTAGCTAAGTGACAATTTATCCCGTAAACGCTGATGTGAAAAGTATCAATAAACGTTACAAACATTAGGCACGAGTGAGTCAGATGACACAGATGAAACGACAAACCCATTCGCATCCTAATACACAGACACATAAATATAACTAAACATATACGCACGCAAATATGAGAATGACACAGCAAAAAGAAGAAGACGAAAGAAAGAAAAAAGATAAAAAGAACTAAAAACAAAAGGGGAAAAGGAAAAAAGAAAATGTCCAACAAAAGAAAATAAAAGTAAAAATGAAGAATAAAATAAAGAATAAAAAAGAGGTGATAAAAAGAAGAACAACAAACCAAAACGTAAAAGGAAATTACATCAGAAATAAGCGTATACAAGTAAAACCAAATACAAGCAATCAGACACCCATATACAAACAAAGAAATTCACCACGTTTCAAGCACAAAGACAATAATAAATTGATGCAAACTATCCATCAAATATTACATACATCTACAAACATATAGGTAAAAAAAGTGTGGGGGTAATCAAATAAAGGTAATGAGTATGCACGGTGTATAAGTAGTTGGAATACACATATAAGGTCATAAACAAACTAAATAAAGAAAAGAAAAGATATGTATACATATACACACATATAAACAGCCACACATATAGAAAAACATTATTTGCTCTACTTTGTATTAAGCACTTTTTAAAAATAGTAGTTTTGGTTATTGGAATTTTATTCCATCTATACCAACCCTGTATTAGTATATAAGTGAAAATTAAGGTCAAAACGTGGATCTTCTGTTTTATGCTTAAACGCAATGTTCATGTCCTGTAGATTGTGCTTAAGCATGTAACAGACTGTTGACGTTCGGTGTTGACGATTCTGTGCACTTTTAAATATTAAAATATTTTTTTAAATATTTAAAATTTTAACATACGCTCTATCATTGATATTGAGCACTTTAAGCCAAACATATAGCATTCTTTATTCTGTGCTATACAGAAATGTGGCACAAGGCCTAATGGGGGTTGGGGAAAGGATGGTCTTCTTCTGTCTTAACTATAACTTAGCTAGCCGGAATCACTGACCCAATCGTACGAACAATAATCCATACACCAAAACAACACATTCATTCATACGTGCCTTTCTTACTCCAAACACCATAATGCCTCACTGTCTCTATGTAAATACTAACTAGTTCCCATTTTTACAATTCATTGTCTGTGGGGGCAGGGGAAAAAATAACAATTCTAAAAACTACCCCAATGAGTATTTACACACATGCATATATATATATATATATATATATATATATATATATATATATATATATATATAAAAGTGGACATGGAAGTCAGCACTTAGAGGCGACAGTCTGTTTCATGCTAGTGCAATCGCCTGACGATTGCACTAGCATGAAACAGACTGTCGCCTCTAAGTGCTGACTTCCATGTCCACTTTTATATTTAAACACGCTCTATCTCTGATATTGAGCACTTTACCCCATAAATATAGCACACTTTAAGACTATATTTCTGCATATATATATATATATATATATATATATATATATATATATATATATATATGTATATGTATATATATATATATATATATATATATACATATATATATATATATGTATATATATATATATATATATATATATATATATATATATATATATATATATATATATATATATATATATAATAAACGCGATCAAATAAACAAAAAATAAATTAATAAACAAACCAAGCCGGAACAGCCCAAAATATAACAAAAATAGCTGCCTAAAATCACTAAAAACAGCGAGTGCCCCATATACCGTATCAGAAAATCCAAAGCAGTAATGCAACCCAAAAAAAGAGTAGGGATACAGGTCTTCTTTCGTGGCTATTAGCTTCACTCGTAAAGCGATCCTCAGATGGCTTTTTGAAACGTTTGAAGATCCAGGGGTTGTTTTTAAAGAATCTTTTTAGAACAAGGGTGTCCAAACCTTTTTCAAACATGGCCAGATTTGATGAGGTGAATATGCGTGAGGGCCAACCATTCTGATTGGCATTATTTGAACCATTATAATTAAATGCAAATGGATTATCTTATGTAAATTTCTTGCCAGTGGCGTAATTCCATTTCTTCACTTGGATAACAAATACGATGAAGTAAAATATGTCTGAGAAAAAAGGACTTCCGCGAAGCTATAATATATCTCTGGTTAATGTTAAACATTACATACAATTGGTAATTAATATTGTCTGTTAACTTTAAAATGAAAAAATATGAATAGGAACATGGCACCAACATTCATCATATTTAGAAGTAGAAAACATAAAGTGACACATGTCCAAGGGTCCAAATATATTTATAACTGATTTTGGTCAACACAAAACAAATTTATTTCACTAAGATTTTAGAATTTACTCATTTCAGATGAGCAAAACAAATAAGTTGCCTGCACTAATGTGAAGGGTGATATTGAGATCTGGACTGCAGTATGTAGGCCAGGTCTGGTTCAAATGAAGAGATTTTAGAAATTGGCTTAAAAAAGCCAAGGTCAGGGTTACACCACCAGTGTTTACACACAGTGCTACTGTCATATTATGGTAAAACATGAAATTGCATTTCTTATGTGTGTACTTTGCATACTCTGTTTGATAATACTGGGGGGCCGTAAGTGATACATACTATAACAGAGGATGGGAACCATATGAAATTTGATCGCGGCTAGTAATTGTCCCCCGGGCCAGACTTTGGACATGCCTGATGTAGAAGATCCGAAAACAGTTCTTTAATGTTCTCTGAGAATCTCCATATTGTTGAAAGAACCGTCTGCGAATCTATTTGGGAGTAAAAATATTAGTTAAGGTAATGTAACATTCACGCTTTTCCTATTTGAACTTTCTAATGAATTTTAATTCTTAAGTTAATGACTGAATAAGCTCAAGGCGGATTCTATGACAATGACATATCTGTAGAAATTCCGTTATCGCATCGTTACATATCTGAGCTTAACAATCCAAAGAAAAATATTGTAATAACAATCATAAATATCAATGTTGGTCGTTATTTAAAGAAGTAAGGGGGTACAAATAAAAAAGATTTGACATTTACAACTTTTATTTATTTTACTGAAAAAGACGATAAACACTTCTTTCTTTCTTCATTTTATTTTCTCACTGAAACAAAGTAGCATCTCTGATATCCGTTTTCTCCGTCTTTCCACGCGATCAAATTGGAATAGTCCATTATTTATGAAGGTATTGGAAGGACGTAACATACCTGCTAAGTGACGAACTAAGGGAGGTACAATCAGAATTATAATAAGATATATTCCCAATGGCTTCTCAAAATTGATCCTTTTATGCACATGAATAAAAACAAAAGGTAAAAAAAACATTTCATTTATCATATATCAAATACGATAAGTGAAATGTTTTACATAGAATATAAGATTCAACCAAAGATTCCGGCCAAAACATCAGTGGACTCCCTGTGAACTTAACGAATCTGATGGGCTAGTATTTACCAGGAATCACGGTAATAATGGAATACTGAATGTAAATGGGAGGGTCTTATACGTAATATTGTTGTAGAGAAGCGAGATCGCTCACGCCCTGAAATATGCTTTTCAACGAGAACCGGCATTGAATTACGACGAAAGGCATTATACAAATTCTACTTTCAAAGATATCAGTGCAATTGGGCTGTCAGGTAATAGATTTTACGTTACATTCACAAAAGTACAAACGATATATAAAAAGTGACCCATTCAAGTGTTGTTATACCATTTTTGCCTATGACGGAAAAAGCAAAAACAATCATGAAGATTGTGGGCTTGTTTAACAATAGAATTTCACTACTTCATTTAAAGTAATGTGTATAGGTGAAGGCGTCGAAGGTTTTCAGCTATAAAGCTTCGTATTACCATTAGTTGTCACCCACGCACTAAGCCCATAAATTGCTGGCAATACAAACAAAAACAAAGGAAAGACTTTGATGATTTGTAAATGTTCAAGTCCAAAGAAGAACGAGTAAGCGAGGGCATGACTTTTGGTATGATTCAATGGCGCACGCGCACACACACACACACACACACACGCACACAGACACACACACACACACACACACACTTGCGCGTGTGCTCGCCCTCATATGTATATATGTATAAACATGAACAAGAAAACACAAAGGAATACACGCTTATATGGACAAAATAGGTACACACACATATATGAGGAGATGAGGAAAGGTTGGCCACAAAACTCACTTCCCCAAACCAGTATTCTGATGTTTGGTCATTGAAATACTGATCGGAGCTTTTCACAACTCTCTTAGATATACACATAGACATATACTTCAAATGTAATTGCACGTTTATATATATATATATATATATATATATATATATATATATATATATATATATATATATATATGTATATATATATATATGTGTGTGTGTGCGTGTGCGCGCGCGTATGTGTGTGTGTCATATTATGCATAAATATAATAATCAATATGTATGCACGTATAATTTACAAGATATAAATACTCTTAACAAAATCTCTTCTGTGATTATGCCCGGAACCACACACGCACACACACACACACACACACAAACAAAACACACACACACACACACACATATATATATATATATACACACACACAAACTCTCACAAACACACACACACACACACACACACATATATATATATATATATATAACCACGCATATATATATATATGTCTATATATATATATATATATATATATATATATATATATATATATATATATAACGTTCATGCACCCATATTACGATACATATACACACACAGGCACAAGCACACAAACACAGACATATATATATATATATATATATGTCTTTACTCGTATATGTAAAATCACACATACACTCACACTTATATTCATATATATATATATATATATATATATATATATATATATATAATGTTGTGTGCGTGTGTCTGTCAGTCTGTGCACGTGTATCGGTATTTATACGTATGTATACAAACCCTCACAATCCTTATCTCTCTCTCTATCACACACACACACAAACACACACACACACACACATATGTATATATATTTATAAATGGTGGTATATATTTATACTTATTCTTGATGGTGACACTCAACCCTTTTACGTGCAGAAATAAAAGCCAAAATAAAAGCCATTTCATTTAATCACATATAATGTTCGCCGAGAGAAGCAAAGACAAATCATACTCAGCAACTAAATGCGTTTATACGGGCGCCTCCTGTAGATAGATCATCACTAATTCAATTTAATATTGGATCGAATTCAGTCCGCACCGGGCGATATAATACTTTGGCTACGTGCCAAACCAAGCTAATCATTGCTGGTTGTGTTATATATATTTGCTTCTTCATGTCAACCCAATCTAAGCGCAGTAGTAAACCTAAATACAATATTTTTATTAACATTCTATTTAATAATTTTTCACCCAAATACCATATTTCATGTAAATGTTCTCCCGCATTTCCCATTTTGTTTTTTTCTCATTGGGCATTGTTGTAATGTATGTTAAATTAATATATCGAAAATGCCGCAAATCCTAGTACTAGGTTGTATAAGACTCTGTATCCAGGCGTTTACAACTTTACTTTTAAGTTTTACATCGAATTTCGTATTCTGGGCATAGTTAAATATAGCAGGCCATGAGAGAAACGTTTGAATAGTTTTATAATATATATATATATATATATATATATATATATATATATATATATATGTGTGTGTGTGTGTGTGTGTGTGTGTGTGTGTGTGTGTGTGTGTGTGTGTGTGTGCGTGTGTGTGTGTGTATATATTTATATATTATCAATAATAATAATAATAATATCAACAGCAAAAAGCTATCAAAATACAAGGATCTTGAAATCGAAATCTCAAAAATGTGGCATATGGGAACATCAACAATCCCTGTTGTAGTTGGAGTCATTGGATTGTTTGGAAAATATTCCAGTAGACTCATTGAAGGGATTCCTGGAAGTACATGACTTAAAGAAATACAAAAATTGTTCTCACAAGTACAGCCCAGACCTTACGAAGGGCTTTATCTATGTAATTTTTTTAAAATTATTCAGTGCAAAATGTCATGATGCCATTTCTGACCTTAAGTCTCTGAGCGGGACCCGGAACAAAATGTGTACACAGCAGAAATCAAAGGAAACAAAATAATAATAATAATAATAATAATAATAATAATAATAATAATAATAATAATAATAATAATAATTAACAGAATCAAAGTTTGGATTTTTTGTAATAATGTTAAGAATAGAAATACCCTCTTTGACTTTTCCTCTTTACAATATATGAAAATATTAGTTTATTTTTATGATAATTATTTTGCAATTAGCTCTAAACTACAGAATGAGTCAGTCTTTAACCGATGAATTATTATAATTCAAAAGGCAGAGAGTTTAACTAATAAACATTATATTTATATCCTTCAATCAATTTTTGGTTAGATATATCAGGATCACGGGAAAATATGACTTAGATATATCAATGAAACCATAATTAATGATGAAAAAGGAAACTGAACAAAAGAAAATAAAAATAAAACATAATTTCATTTCATATAGTAAATAGTAAAAATTTAATCACAATTTCCTGCAAAATTAATAAATTTAATCTGAATATTAACTGCCTTGATCGAAATTATCCAGTAAAAATTGCAGATCAAAAGCCAAATAATTTCTACGTATCAGGCTACGGATCAAGAGTTATCAAGCCAATCATTATAAGTAGGTACTGGCAAAGATTTGCTAAAAAATGAGCATACGTGATGAAAAATGCGCCAAACTTAATAAAAACAATTGTCTTTTCTTAAAAAGTTTTATCTTAAAAACAATGTTTAATCTTTATGTTATTATTACGAGGAAAGACAACCAATGGATTATTTCATTATCAAATTATATTTATATATAAATGATATATCAAGTAGTTTCAATACAATCATTATAAGTCATTGCGATTTTAATGATTTCAGTATGCAGTTACAATTCACGACTTACTAACGAAAACGTAATCTAAGGGCAATAGTCACGTAAATACTAAATATATATGTATATATATATACATATATATGTTGTATTTACGTGACTATATATATATATATATATATATATATATATATATATATATATATATATATATATATGTATATGTATATGTAGATAAATAGATATGTGCGTGTGTGTGTATTTACACGTAAATATGCAATCACGCACACATACGCACATACATACACACACTCACTCTCTCTCTCTATCACACACACACACAAACACATATATATACATATATATATATATGATCGTATATTTTATACTTATTCTCGATGGTGACACTCAACCCTTTTACGTGCAGAAATAAAAGCCAAAATAAAAGCCATTTCATTTAATCACATATACTGTTCGCTGAGAGAAGCAAAGACAAATCATACTCAGCAACTAAATGCGTTTATATGGGTGTGGTGGGGGTGGGGGGCTCCTGTAGATAGATCATCACTAATTCAATTTAATATTGGATCGAATTCAGTCCGCACCGGGCGATATAATACATTGGCTACGTGCCAAACCAAGCTAATCATTGCTGGTTGTGTTATAAAAGAAATTTCAGAAACCTTATTATTCGGTACAGTTTTAAGAAAAACTAATTAAACATATTATTTTGATTTATTAAATTAATTACATAATTTTTCCCGGCTCATTCGTTTAAGTAATAGCAATGAAGAATAGCAGCCGACAACAATGCTTATTATAACCGATGTACGCTTTGTAAGTTACGACTGAATTTTTACAAGGCAGACATACTTTATTTCTATATGATCAACATAAACATGATGAATTTAAAATTAAACTTCCTCAACAGAAATATTTCTTATATCAATTAAAAAAAAATTGAATGAAAATAAATAACACAGAAGAACTGTTTATTAAAATAGGTTTGTAAAACATATTATGCAGTTGAAATATTACCGCTAATATGATAAACGCCATTTGTTGGTAATATATAGTCATTAAAACCTGGTAAGTATTGATTTGGGATGTTTTGTTCTACGGATGGTAGGTGGGAACAAAGTGACAAAATTAACCTTACGTGGATTTATAAAAGATTATGATAGTGATATCAAAATTTGCAGCGTCAGATATTGCGAAATATTAGAAATAACCTAGAAGAGTCTTTGGTTTCCATTCACCTATGTATTCTGTGTGCGATGAAAAAACAAAAACAAGTAAAACGTTTACAAGCTTTAAGGAAGAAGCTAGGGAAATGAGTTTCACATCTACTTATCAAGAGATGGACATCGATCAATATTTGAACATCTCGTCTAACAATATCCAGAAAAGATTTATCTTTCTTCTGCACGGCACAGATGAATGTTTTGGACGATTCAGTCAATGGCGATGAAAAATAGATTTATTAGGAAAATCGGAAATGGAGCCATTTTTCTGGCCTACCAAACTCTACAGAAGATATTGTTGCATAAGAACTCCTATGTTTAAGTTGCAATTGCTGGACATAAGCATTTGTGTTTCTCGAGCAATTTAAATATTTTCTAACATGTACTACATATTACCGGGATATCCTTATCTGATTGGGTATCGTGTGGTATATACCGGGCTTCGGATATTTCTAAATCAGCATCACTTTGTTGGCATGATGTTCTCTAGCTCATTAATAATAATAATAATAATAATAATAATCTTTTATCAGGTTGTACAGTGTACCCACCTAATATAAAACTCGGCATGATAGGGGTGGACCAATATTTGCACTGGAAAATATACAACTTTTACGGGAAGAAAACTGCAAGAAACTGGTATGAACATCACCCAGACCCGGTTACAGAGATAGGATCTGTAACAATTTTATTTGGTCTTTACAATACACACAGTATCTAATCGCCCAGGTATCGTGATCAAAGATCACAAATACAAACTGCTTTCTTATTGACATGGATTATAATGTATTTTTTGGAGATCTTCAAAAAACTAACAAAATATAAGGATATTGAAATGGAAATATCAAATCTGTGGCACATGAGGACATCAATCATTACGGTTGTAGTTGGAGCCCTCGGATTGATTGGAAATAAATTTCTGGTAGCTTATGCCTGAAAGAAATACGAAAAATTGTACTCGCAAGTACAGCTCACACCTTACGAAGAGCTTTATCTCTGTAAAATGTGTGCGATCTTGTTCTTTTTTTTTTGTTTTTACAAAAATGCTCAGTGGAAAATGTCATGAAGCCATTTCTGACTTTAGATCTCTGGTTGGGACTCGGGAGTAAATGTGTATACAACAGAAATCAAAAGAAATAATAATAATAATAATAATAATAATAATAATAATAATAAGAAGAAGAAGAAGAAGAAGAAGAAGAAGAAGCAGAAGAAGAAGAAGAAGAAAAGAACAACAACAACAACAAGAAAGAATTTTGCACGCTGATTGATATAAGGAAGAAAAATATCCCTGCGAACTAGGTAAATACAAAAACCTGGAGATGGAAATAAACCTAACGAGAGTGGGCAAATGGATGGCGGAACAAAGTTTAAGGGAGATAACAAAAAAGACAAAAACTTATTAAAAGCTTCATAGGAAAAGGAATCGTTGAGAGTCAAGAACGCAAACGTCCTGAAACAACACGGTACATAGAAGAAAAAGTCGTCTGGATGTTTTCAGTTCTTCCACTGATTTCATGTTCATCTGTTATTTTTAGATAAATCTCCGAGATGGTTTAAGCAATTTAGTGATTATGTCTACAAATGTTGTGTCCGACATGTTTTTTTTTTCTGTTTTTCTGTGTTTTTGTTGTTTTCCTATAACTTTACTTTCTTGAAGTTGTACAAATAAGACATAATATACGTTTGCACACACGCCACGTGTGCGTGTAATCATCTACTTGCATATACTTTATCGGCTCCAAATGTTCTATCAGAAGAACTGGCCAACCTGAGCTAATAAGGCATAAACAACTTCATGTTCTGACGACACTTGTCCAATGAAGCAGAACTCGAATAGAGCATAACAAAGCCAAATTACATTCAGCCTCCTTTTACGACCATTAACTTCACCTAGTCGTCGCTAGTAGCCAAGATTCTAGCCAGAACATAAGCGGCATCGGTCCAAATCTGTAAATAACTCTTCAGACGATTCTGCTATTTACTCAAACCCGGCATCATTACGCCATGCCATCCGCGTCAAAATTCAGGCTTTTCCTGATGTGTGATCGAATGAAACGATTCTTCCTGCTGGTTAATTTGTTGGCTGGAACCTTAGCCTGGTAAGTTCAGTTATATTCATTTTAATTCAGTGGCTTTTAGATTTGGTTTACTAAAGTTCACGGATGGGCGTCGTTTCATAAAGGCGTGTTTTTCATTTCAAAATAATCGTTTATTCTATTCGTTTAATCCATCTTTCACAGTGGCCAAACCTGTGCTACACTAGCTGGCTTCTTTGAATAAAATGAGCTTCTTTAGTTGAAGAGTTTGCTGTCTCGTCGCAAACGCCGAGATTCTGCGAGTCATCTAGTGTTGGAGCAAAATCATCGTACTATCTTGAAGCGGGTCATTAAATATAAAACAAGAAAGATTAAAATACTGAATCCAATACCCTGGAGAGACATGACCAGAAAAGAATATGAACAAATTCTTCTTCTTCTATGTGCGATCTCCATTTAGGAAGTAGACGATCCTGGCCCTCCCCAATTTCCTTTACTTTATAGCTCTTAGTAAATTTTGTTTTTATGCCATATCTTTTAAACCTTATTTTGTTAACCATTTATAGAAGCTCGTTAGGTAGGTTATGCTCTGTTTTCCTGTACCTCTTAACTTCAATATTCCCTGTCAGTGTAAAAATATTCTAAGCCCGCTTTCCTCATTATCTGCCATAGGAAATTTAACTGTCGCTTTCTGATGCTATGTATGTGTAATTAGTATTTACATTTACACTAAAGCTTCATTGTTGCACACATGTCCAAAGAAATACAAATAATTGTACTCACAATTACACCTTACCCATTACGAAGAGCTTTATCTATGTAAAATGTGTGTGGTCTTAGGATTTGGGGATTTTTGTTTACAACAATGATAAGTGGAAAATGTCATGAAGCCATTTCTGACCTTAGGTCTCTAGTTGGGACCCGGAGGGAATGTGTATATAAGAGAAATCAAAGAAATAATAATAATAATAATAATAATAATAATAATAATAATAATAATAAAAGAAATACAAAAAAATGTTCTCACGTACAGCCCACGCCTTACGAAGGACTTTATCTATGTAAAATATGTATGATTTTTTTTTTCAATATTTGCACAGTGGAAAGTTTCATCTTGTCATTTCTGAACTTAGGTCTTTGGTTTGGTTTGGTTTGTTTTACAGCATATCAACCCCAATGGATTATTTAATGCCAACAAAACTTTTTTATTGCTGGTAATATTTTTTTCAAAAAAATGTATTGTTGGTAATATTTTCTTTTTCAAAAATGCATTGCTGCTAATATTTTTTTTCCAAAATGTATTGCTAGTAATAATGTATTTCTAGTAATAGGTTTTTTACAAAAAAAAATATTTCTGGCGTTAAAATCTATTTTTACATTTCCATAGTGTTTTGACCCCCAGTTTAGGGGTTAACTATTTGACCATAGCTGGGACTCTAACAGGTACTACCACCGCGGGTCAGGGTGGACCTGGGAACACCAGCAATTAAGAGGTGGTTCCACGCTTCTCAAAACCTCCTGATCAGAGGCCGGACAAATTTTATCGTCTTACCCAGGACGCGGATGTAGTTTATCGTCATACACAGGACGGTTAGGTCTTTGGTTAGGACCCGAAAAGAAATGAGTATCGAACAGAAATAATGAAAGGAAATAAAATAATAATAATAATAATAATAATAATAATTATTATTATTATTATTATTATTATTAGTAGTAGTAGTAGTAGTATTGACTTTAAATGTTTTATGCCGTATGCAATAATGCATGCACAACAGATTCATGGCGACATATAGTAGGGAAATCTTTCATTTTTTTGTTTGTTTTTATACTGAAGTCATTATTTTAGAAGTTAGAACTTCCGATACGTTTATGATACTGTGGGTTTAGCGTCTGCATACTGGATGGGAAAACAAATTTCTTTTATATTAAATCTACTGTACAAATTCGTCGCCCAACTCGATTTCCAATTATATGAGTTCAACAGCTAGAATAAAATTAGCTTGAACCTCGGTACTATTTCTTTGTTCAGGTCATTTGCCAAAAGAGAACGTTGAATTCTTCTTGGTTTGACATTGTATCAAAGAGAACGCCATCGGCTGTATTCGAAACGAACGACATGTTTTATTGTTTTAACTGAAAAGATTTCTTATTGTGATTCAGCAATAAATGTTCTCGGGTGTCTGAATGATGCTGAAAACCGGCACACAATTCTTCTTTCATAGCGAAAATAATTCGAACCCAACTATTTCAAGTATTACCTTGTCTACTCTGAGTCCAACAAATTGAAAAATGATCGAAGCTTTCTTGGAGAAATTTGGCGAGTGAAGCTTCTATACAGGACTGTCATTCTTAGACTAAAAAAATAAAAAAAAATAAATAACAAGTGTGGTGCATTCGACGCTGGGATTTTAAAATAAGTCGAGTTAGTATAAATATAGTTGTTAAGCCTGTTTATCTCCAAGAACTGAATAACTTGTCTCAGTAAATCTCCAATTTAGTGCAATCGATAAGAGAAATTGTTTTACGATAATAAGTTATTCTTACTCGAGATACCAACATTTTGTATAAACAAAGAATAGAGAAAGTTTGCCTAAAGTGCCTAATTTGTAGATCCATGGTTTAAGATATTTCATGTTTATTTCGATTATTAAACAGTTTATTTTAAGTTATTTAAGCATATATTGCCGAGGCGAGATAGAGTAATGGATAGTGGCTAGGACTGAGGAATTGTTTACGTGCAAATGGGAAAGGTAAGAATCCATTTTCCCCCCACCCCAAACCATGGATAAAATAACAGGATAGCGTGGGCATTATAGCCTTGAGTGGCAGCAAGTCTCAGAAAAGTACATCTGTGAATTACAAAATCTCCAACTCTGGATTAAATAGCCTCACCAACCAGCAATTAGCCAAGCGTGGTGAGTACGGCTACATTGCTGAAGATATGATCAGTCAGGGAGGGTTTTTCCAAGTAGTGAGATGGCCCTGGATCTATCACAACTATATATATATATATATATATATATATATATATATATATATATATATATAAATGGAAATATTCAGTTTCATGCTTATTCGCAACTGCGAGGCATGTAAACATGAAACAGACTGTCGCTACTGGGTGTGAACTACAATGTCCACTTTTCTACTGACATACGCTCTATCACTGATATTGAGCACTTTTATCCATAAATATAGTATACCTGAAAACTATACTTATCAAATATATATATATATATATATATATATATATATATATATATATATATATATATATATATATAAAAATGGAAATATTCAGTTTCATGCTTATTCGCAACTGCGAGGCATGTAAACATGAAACAGACTGTCGCTACTGGGTGTGAACTTCAATGTCCACTTTTCTATTGACATACGCTCTATCACTGATATTGAGCACTTTTATCCATAAATATAGTATACCTGAAAACTATACTTATCAAATATATATATATATATATATATATATATATATATATATATATATATATATATATATATATTACATTTGATAGTGGTTACTTTTTTATATATTTTATTTCTATAAAACTAAAATCTTTTTAAACAAACAATGAATATTGGCTTATTTTTCTTCATTTTTTATGTAATTAAAACGAATACAGGAGTTTCGACATAATAAATATATTTGAGAGAGGACAGATTTAAATGCGATTCTATTAAGGAACATGTCACGCGTGTCAACATAAACTGAACTCTCACTTCATAGTGCCATTGCGCACTTGTCGGTTGTGCCCCTGTCTCAAGGATTTGCCGCTGTGGGTTCATCTAGCAAGCAGGACTTTATAGGGTGTTGTTGTCCGCCCCATGTCCAACTGGGTCTGAATTTGGAGTTGTCCTTCTCAACTGGTGTTGCCAACCATGATCACAGCTAGGGAAGAAGAGAAATAATGGATTCGTGATTTTCCAAGTATTTATTTTACGAAAATCAATGCAATGGACTCGCTTAGAATCTGAACTCGGAACGGCGATTCCACTTGTACCCCACGCGCACAACCGCACTTTTAACTGTCAAGCAGTGAAAAGCCATCGTCTCTTGTTCAATAGAAAACGCAACAATGAATTAACGAATAAGAATTAACTGATAAGAGACATACTCTAGAGACATCCTCTATCACGGAGAGCGGGATGAACACAATCGACCATAGTTTATTAAATAAAGGGTTCACTTCGAAATTCTTAGAACATTAGCGAATACTATATATATATATATATATATATATATATATATATATATATATATATATATATATATATATATATATATATATTAAAAACGCTGATGTGTACATTGACTGAGAAGTTGTACCAATCCCAACGAGAATACAAGTCTGACTAAATTAATGTCCAAAAATTGTTAAAGCATCATTTGAACTCAAATGATCAACTTTCTGCGTTACAACGCCTTCACTTTTGAGCCAAGTTCTCGCAAAAGAATGTCAATCCAATTGTGCATTACACTGATGAGCGTCAAGGCAAATTAATCGACCTTTGATGGTAATAGGGTAAAAGCCAGATAATTTTATTCAGGGGAAAACTCAAGAGAATCACCTCAATTGGCGACTCCGTAAGCTCAGATAAATGATTTACAATTGATCTTCTCTTATTCAGTACCGAAGTGTGCAAATTTTTGCAAAGTAGCACTAATATGTTCTGAAGCGGTCGTCGTCTAATCAGGCGAATTAACTGGAAATATTTTAAAATATACCTGACTTTCCTTTCACTTACGAGGAGTACTTTTGTTTGAATTTAATATTTGAGCTTTTATATATTAATGTTCACATGGTTCAAGAGCCAATCAACGTATTATTCCCCTAACCGCTCTCTCACAGGCGGGATGTGGCCCGCCTATCATAGCTCTATCTCTACTTCCATAGAAAGTGCCAGGATAAACTCCTTTCGTTCCACCAGTTCTAATCGTCACGCTTAGGACCCGCCATGCTACTCACATTGTAGCAAACCACCCACATTTCCTCTGTATTCCTTTGGTGAGAAGTTCCACTCGAAGAGCTTCTTCCTGCGAACATTTGCTTTGTGATACCAACACCTAAGAGGATGTTTCCCTGATCACTGCAATCAAGTTCAAGTTTTGGATTAATCCTTATCTCCCTCTCCTATCCGCATAAACCGCCTTTTATAGGGTGGACATTACTTTAAATAAAAAGAGGAGTGCTGTGTGGTATTATAAGAGCATAAGAAAGACTTGAAGGAATGAAGATTGCCGTAATTAGGAAAGCATCTTGTGTACGTAGCACGGCGAGTCCCAGTTGCAAAGGTCAGAACTGACGGGGCTAAGGAATGTAGCTCGTCGGAACATATGCCATGAATATTGTGGTAGAGAAACGAGAGGCTCACAACGTTTCATCTGTGGGGAAGGTGTTGTGGGATGGGAAATAATTCAATACCTACAAAACTGTGTTAACGCTTTTGAACGCTGTCTAGAACTGTACAGCTCCAGACCAGATATTGCAGCAATACACCATTTTTGGTTTGGCCTTGCTCTCGTAAAGACAGAGCATAGCAGGGGGATGTAATATACCGACTGGAGTGGCACAATATACAGACTCTATTTCAGCATCCTTAGCAATAGATCGGATATATGTTTTAATTGAGGTCCGAAGAGAGCTTGAGTCCCAACAGACGTTCAAGACAAGGAACCTCTTTAAGAGAACACCCATCCATCTCATGGTCTACTAGGTGATAGTGGAAAGTTACTACTTTAGTTTTGGCCGTTTTGAATTTTACAAGCAAGTCATTTCCGCATTGAGTTACCAGGGCTAGGTCAGATGAACGATGAACTGCTAGGTTTTGACCTTCCAAATTTTGGAAGCTGCACCTGTAAACTGTTGTATCATCCTCATAGATACTCACTAATGATCGGAGTTTTCTCTTAGGCAATTCATTCTTATTAATATTATGTTTTGTATTGTTGCACACAAACACATAGCTACTACTTCTTGTCCAGATTTATAATGGTCATATCACACCTATTACTGCTTTGGCTGTAGTTATGAGGTTAAAATACAACATCATGATTACATATTTATTTTGATGCTATTTTCGTATACTTTCCGTATACACAAAAGTGCTCAATATATCTTTATAAATCCAAAATATTAGAATTACTGAAAACATGGTTCCAAATGTTTCAGTATTTACATTCAGACTATTTTCCTCATCTTTGTTATTGTCATCACATCTTTTCGGTCCTTGCGCCGTTCGTTTTTCTTCAAGTGTTTGTCGATCCGTTTAATCTTCAAGGAATTTCAAACTGAATCGTTTCTTTTAACCATACAGCATACTTGGTAAAGTTTTCAAACGGTATATATTTAAAGGTTATGAAATAAAACCGTGGATTTAAAAAATGCACACACAAATATGACCTTACTTTATCTCAATGTTTCTATTCAACTATTTGTGGTAGCTTATTTAATGTGAAAACTCTGCCTGTTTTTTTTTTTTCACAATTTCTTCAATGTCGTGATATTGTCACTTACATTGAAACGCATCGTTTTTCAAACCATGTATCTCAATGCAAGAGTGTGTGGGGGGAGGACCAGAAATGATAGAAATGCAAAATAGCATTAAATGTTGGTCAAATGCATTTCAAACATTGTTGCTACACACACACATTCTTTCTCTGTATATATATATATATATATATATATATATATATATATATATATATATATATATATATATATATATATATATATATATATATATATTGGGATTTATTGGAGAACAACTTAATCCCACAATTGAAATGGAGCATCATCTCTAGGGCTTGAACTCCAATAAATTTCGATGTGACCTGTGTATAAAAGAGAAGATCCTAATGATAAAGCATAAAGATCCTGATAAATTACTGAACCAACATAACGAGATGATTTTTAAATGTAGACATAGAAATCATCTCAACTTAACTCAATACATTAAAAAAACAAACTAGATACGATGATAAATATTGTCTTATTTTTAGATTTGAAGATGATTGTATGCACACATGTGTGCGGATACATAATTGTATGTATACAAATGTGTATATGGAATTGGATATGGATATGTAGATGTATGTGTATATGCATATAGATATGTATATGTGTATATGTACATATATATATATATATGTATATAGATTGTAGGCGCGTATGTAAATATATATAAATGTATATGTGTATACGTAATTTTAGGTAGGTATATGTATATGTATCTCTTCATGTATATGGGGTTGCATATGTGTTTGTATATAAAAAGATATAATTCATTTCGTTTTTACCTTGAAAAAGCTCACATTGGACGAAACGCGTCGGATAATAATACAGTTTTCCTATTGTCTTTTACCTTTATATATATATATATATATATATATATATATATGTATGTGTGTGTGTGTGTGTGTGTGTGTGTGTGTGTGTGTGTGTGTGTGTGTGTGTGTGTGTGTGTGTATAATTGATATTTCGAGAAATAATAACAGAAATCACAGTTTGTAGGGCGAGGCCAGAAATATCGCGCTGCCATAGACACTTATATTTCCTTAAAAATCGTGGAATGGATGCGCATGCGCGTATTGTTGCAGTCAATATGTTAATAATGTTAATGTTATGTTAATAAACTATTGTCTCGCTATATTTTAAGACTACAAAAATTTAAAAAAAAATTAACATCGTAATAATTTTGGCATTGCAAATATTTACAGCTTTAAACAAATCTCGTGGATATTTATAATTGAAATATTAACTGCTGTGTATAAAAACGATTCCAAAATATAATATAATTAGAATAAGTCGAAGCTGTTGGACTCGAGATAGAATTACGCATTGTATAAAATTCATTAATTTTCATAAAAGCATCAAGCCCGATCGTCAGCTGGGCTATAGAAAGCAATTCCAACATGGGATTTCAACGTGTAAAACTATACTATTCAATCTAATCAAAATGACATCATGTGATCGTTGTCTCCAAGGACAAAATGTACGTGCCAGATTATTGCCGTATTCCTGTCATTTGCGTCATGAAATCGCCATAGTAACTTGATAAGAAAGAAGGCTTTTGAAAAAAACAATAAAAAACAAAAAAACAAAACAATTCAGTAAAGAAATTTAGAAACTGATAAATTTCAAACAACTATATGTTTAAAGATTATAAAAATGCAAGAAAAGTATTGAAAATCTAATAAAATTGATTTTATCATATTCTCTACAAACTATTCAAACCATTATTAGCAAAAGAAATATCAATCATTTTTCAAAAGTCGATTTTCTCGTACTCTCTACAAACCTATTAAAAACAATATTAACAAAAACATCAATATTTTTTCAGGATCTAATACAATTGATTGCATCGTACTTTTCGGGGATATTTAAAACCATTATTAACAAAAATATCAATAAATATTTAAAAATCGATTGTCTCAGAGGCTCCACAAAAATTCAAACAATTGTTAACAAAAACATCAATAATTGTTCACGACCTTTAAAATCGATTGTCTCGTACTCTCGAAATATAGCTAATATAAAATCAAAACGTGAAAAGTTTACCCGGATAATATCGTCTTTGTACACATTGATTTTTTTTTGAGGGGGTGGTATTAGAAAATAAATTCGCACAGGAAGTTAAGATACGAATAAATAAATAAAAATTACTTCTGAGGCCACAGAAATTGATTACAATGTGATGTTTGAAAGCTTTCTTGAAGGAATGGATACTGTACGAAGACAATGAATAAAAAATGTACGAAGTCTGAGAATGGACAATGTATAAAAACAGAGAATAGAAATATAGAAAGCCAGAGAATGGACAATGTACGAAGTCGGAGAATGGACGATGTACGAAGTCGGAGAATGGACAATGTACGAAGTCGGAGAGTGTACAATGTACGAAGTTTGATAATGGAAAAATATGAAACTAGTGAACAATGTACGAAGTCAGGGAAAAGAAAATGTACAAAGACAGAGAAAAGATAATGTACTAAGTCAGAGAACAAGATAATGTACAAAGACAGAGAATATACAACGTACGAAGTCAGACAATGGAAAAAAAGAAGTTAGGGAATGGACAATGTTCGAAAACTGATAATGGAAAATGTACGAAGTCCGAGAATGAACCATGAACGAAGACAGATAACAGAAACGGTTTGAAGTCAGAGAATAGGCAAAATACTATATTAAAAAGAAAAAAAAAATGGAACACGTAAAACAACTAACTGACAAATTCATAAGTCATCAACTGTCAAATTACATGACAAATCAACAAATGTGTCTCGATAATTAAGTTATTTGCACCATGTGGTTATTGTGGATTTACAAACAAAATACAAACCACATGCGTTCTAATGACCATTTGAAGGCAGTTTATGCTTTCAAGTTCCTCTCTTAACTGTAGTGTCCCTTCAGGACGTGGGCGATCAGATATTTAAACAATTTTCTCTGTCTTTTAGCTTTAAGCAATATATGTCTCAGTAACTGTTATGTCTTTCAATCGCTTTTCTGGTATCCATTCGCTTATTTCAACATGTCCTGTCAGTGTCAAATCCTCCAATCACTCTTTTCTTATGTTGTGTCCCAGAAATGTCATTTTTTCTGATTCTAAGCATATATGATATATTTGTTTCCATTTTCCTTAAAACTTCCTCGTTGGTTAAATGTTCTGTCCATGTTATTCTCAGCTTCCTTCTGGGGTTGTTTGTTAATATAACACATATATGAATTGAACATATTCTTTTGTCTATTGAATGTAACATTGATCCCGGGTAACGAATTTCATTGAAGTACTTTGTTTATGAGTTGATCGACAAAAGTTGTGAAAAATAATTGTCTGAACTTACTGGATATCTACAGTAAATTCGTCTGTTTATTCATGTTTGTTTAATAAACCCCTCTACAATAAGAAATAATGGGTCGCATTTTAAGAAGATAAATCGTCGCAGCTAATTATTTAATATTACACCATCGCTTAAATATCGCTAAGATATTTTAAGATGTTGCAATATTTAAACGATTTCAAACAATATCTGTGATTTGTTAGAAATGTGGCGTTGAAAAATTTGGAGAATATCTTACATGTGGAATAATTTACCCTTCCAGTCCAATAATAGCTTCCTGCATCGCATTTGCAATACAGGGACAAGTGTTGTTATCTCTTCCAGTATGTCATTCAGATGAACAAATTCATAATAGTAGTAGTAATAATAATAATAATAATAATAATAGTAATAATAATAATAATAATAATAATAATAATAACATTCTTCTTCTTCTTTTTCTTAATAATAATAATAATAATAATAATAATAATAATAATAATAATAATAAATAATTTAATACTCTCATTGACAGTGAATAACTATCGTCCTAAGTAGATTATTTAAGTTGAGATATTGAATGTTATCATAGATCACGACTGGTTAAGTCTTTGTTTACGAGTTTCGTAATGGATCCATTTTCCGCAGCCATTTTCTTGACATTTTTGTGTCAGCCAAGAAACAAATGTTGAAATAAGAAAATTGTTTTGATATACTGAATGATTTTCGTTTATGCGAGATCAAATGGAAACTTCTGCATCAAGATAATAATATTCGATGAAATGATTTCATTATAAAGAGACTGAAAATAAAAGCAAATTTTGTTTACTACAAACTGTAAAGTTGCAATCGCCAACAAAATAAAACCCACTGCAGACGAAACAGAACTTGCAATTGCCAAGAAAACACTGTAAAAAATGATACAATTAAAGACTATTATATAAAATAGTAAATAATTTACCCCAAAGAAGAAGAAAAACTAGAATAAATCTAGTGGTGTAAATTTGTATATAAATAAACAGGGAAAAGGCAAGTAAAACTTCTGATGTTTTTTCTTTGAGATATTCAATTGGAGGAAACTACGTAAAGACAGAAGTAAGGGGAACGAAAGATATATAGAGTAGATAGAAAGTTGAGTGTGAAGTTAGATAACGAGAGAGGATAGAGAAGGAAAGATAAAGTGAGTGAGGGATGGAGAGAGAGAGAGAGAGAGAAAGATGTGGTAATTATAACATTTAAATCGAATAGTGATAGTGACCAAATAATATGAAAATGGTAAAAAATTACGGAGTGTTGAATCGAGCATGAAAGTCCGGAGAATATGAAATTTCAAATTGAGAAAAAGTGCGTCCAATTCCTTTTCCATTACAAATAAGTTAACGAACAACTTTCAATGTATACCAATAAGAACAGTAATAAAAATAAAAGTCCCCTCAAATAATTAGTTTCAGTAAAATATCCACCAGCAGATTAGTTCACGAAAATAAGTGTAATGACAAAAGTATGCAGGTGTAGGGTTTAAGAAAGCTTTATTCAACTGAGAATACAAGGGTCACGCACAGTGTCCTTTTATAGTCCCAGTAAATAGAAATAGCTCTCTCAAAGAGGAGAGTAACACCACAAGGGGAGATCGCTCTTGATTATTCATAACAATAAGTTTTAAAAATAAAGTGCTCCTATAGTTAAATAATATATAAATATTACCGTTATGAAGTGTGATTTCCTTCCAGTCGTTATCTCGCATACCGAGAGAGTGATTGTTCAGTGCGCCTACGTCACTGCCGAATCTTAGCTGACGATGTTTTATATTCATTTCGAATCTCAATTAACGCTGTCTTCATTCTGAATTTGAATTAACGATGACCACAGTTTACTCTGAGAAGTGTCAGCCATCACTCGATGATAAACCCTCATACAAAACGATACTAAAGAAATAATTCACAATTCGACACTCAATGCAAATAAAAAAGCCGTATTAATCTAGTGTACAAATATAGAAATATGTCACTTCTACTCCTCATTTTGCAATTAGATTAAAACCATGCGAAAATGGTATCAGAATAATTTCGAAACCGTCTTCAAAGATGCATTATTTGTGCAAGTGAGATGAAGATCATGTCAGGAATAGAAATAATATAAAATTCAATAATTATCATGATAATGTGATATTGTCAAAGAATCAATATTCTTAATTGAATCATCTTATCAAGCAAAATCATTTGTATCGATATTTGCGGCTCTAAATATATTACATTCATTTGCTAAATTGCAATGTAATTCTGTTTTGTTTTTTTTAGCTCTGAATGAAAGAGAATAAATATTTACTGGGCCAACGAAAACGCAAACCAGAGACTAAGGAAGGCGCAAAATTTCTTGCATAAACTCATTAGAAGTGTAAATATTTTAACCGTTACAAAAGTTATTTAAGCTAGATTTAAACTCTGTAAATATCACAGGTAGATTAATTTCCGTCATGCAAACGGGCAAAAAAATAAAATAATGAAACCTTCTGCACAATCGGTTTCTTTGCAAGCATCCAGAACTTGTAAAAATATTTGTTGAATGTTTAGCAGGAGAATACAGAAAGTGAAAACAAGAAAGTAATTTGAACAGATCAATTTCAGGATATCTAATGTATCACAGAGGTGAGAAATTTGAACTCAAATACGCATTTCCATGTTGATGTTTCTTCCCTGCGATTCTTTTATTTACATGCGCGGAAAAAAAACATACTTCTTGAAGAACTAAGAAGACTGAGCAATTTTCTGTTGGTTTTTTGGTCGGAAATTTCGTTTCGATAACTAAAATGTCCAAGCTGGAAAATTTATGCACATTTGAGGAATCAAAATCGGATTTAGGAAAAGACTCTGCACTTATTTTATAGATGTAAGTAGCTAGGAAATTTGGTTTTCTGCCTTGTGCTAGACAATTTTTCTCGCCGGTAATTATCTTACATATTTACGAGTTTACCATTGGTCCATGCATAGATTAATGCTCTCACATATAGCCTGGAGCTCCTGCAATATATGTAGAGATCCTTGATAAAATCTCGTAAAGAATCTACGATGTTATTGGTCCTGACCTGATATCACGACTTCAGACACTTTCCCACCGCCGTAATGTAGCTTTCCTGTGCCTTTTATATAAATACTTTCATAGTAATTGTTCTGATAAAATTTCCTCTATGGTACTTAGACTCTCTGAATTTAAACACAGTACCAATTTGGAGACAAAATCTCATGATTCTACAGATGAAATGGCTAGATTTAGCCGCAAGTTCCTTGTTCCAAAGTTTAGAAGTGCGAGAAAATAAACTGTATTATTTTCTCGCACGTCTAAATTTTGGAACTCTTTTCCGGCTTCTTGTATTTAAAGTTTTGAAGAATAAACGATCTTCAAGAATTTAAATGCAATGTCAATCGTTATTTTCTGTCTACTTAATTGCGACTTTTATTACTTCTTATCGCTCCTTAATAATGTTTTTCTTATACCCTTTAACACTCAGTAAGCCTTTAAGTTTTAGTGGCGTTTTGCCTTGTTTGGGGTGAAATTATTAAAAAAAAAAGAAAGAAAAAGAAATTATGATTATTATTATTGTTTGATCCTCGCTTGACACCCCAAAACAGTCTCAGACTAAGCTAAGCTTAGTAAGCACTTTTATAAGTTTGTGAATTTATGAAGCCAGTTTGTAGTCCAGGCGGATCAGCGTGTTTCTTTTTATAAACAACTTAGGATTTTGATAAGTATATGTGTTGCGTTATGTTTGTGAAAGAATTAATGTTCAAGTTGCTTAAATAGTTGTTTAAAATTTTTCTGCTTGGATCTAATAAATTGAAAACAAATAAAATTCTTTGGAAACGCATTAGAATTGATAATTCTTTTTAATACAGTATACAATAATGCATTTGGTAAATCTTTTTGGGTGCGACAATAGTATGATATCTACCGAGGCATTTGGGACCTACCGTTAATGACAAGGCACTTTTTATTACTGGAAAATTCTCAGGAAAAGCGAAGACATGTTTATTATTTTTTTAAATTACATCAAATCAGTTTACAAGCATTAAAATTATTATTTGATGATTTTTTAAAATTATATGGTATAAAAAAATGATTTTAATACATAACCAGTTCACAGTTCACTGCCTTTGACCTTAATCCTAACTCTTAACCCTTAAACTCTAACCCTAACATATTTCATACTTCCAACAGTTGGTAAATATACCACAGTAGAAAATGATTAGTAGATCTCATGCTATAGTAGAAAATGGACCGTACATATAATATAGTAGTACCTCTTTTTGTTTAATTTAACATTTCTTTTAAATTTAGCTACACTGGCGTCAGTAGTGTGGCTGCTTAAGTTTAAACAAATATAAATATAGTTGCTTATCAATGAGTGACTTATAAAACATAAAAGTCATGAATGGACGGAGAAACCAATTAACGTATTCAGAGAGCTTATGCCAATATTGTTAACGTTATTTGCCCCTATCATAATCTGTTCTTGAGAATGAAGCACATGAAATAACCTCATGAGTTTCAAATCATCCAATACATTCGAGAAGGTCGAATCTAGTCATCAAAAAATAAAAGATCACAGGTAGTGTATTTCGACTTTCCGGCAGACCACAGACTAAAATTAAATGAAAATAAAAAATAGGGATAAATATCTTAGCATTGCCATGAAGCCATGGAAGATTTGGTACGTAAAGGTGATAGTTACACTGGTCGTTACTGGAGCATTTTGAACGATCGTAAAGAGCTTAGAAAAGCGCTAGAAAAATGAAGAGACGTAATATCATCAGTTCTATCTAATATTGTTCATATTATATTAAAACACCTGTCCTCATCCGGTCACAGAAGTTAAGCAACGTTGAGCCTCGTCAGTACTCAGATGGGTGACCGCAGGGGAATACTAGGTGTCGCAAGCTACGTCATTTTCCAAGCTAGCATGCCTCGCTAGAAGACCTCGATATGTGAAGGTATTTCTGGACTGACTGGTTGCAAGACTTACCTGGATTTGGGCGAGTGGCTAGATTGGTAAGGTTGTTAATGGAACAATTATTAATTTCACCCCGGTAATTTATTTATCAAATATGCTGGCTTATAAGGCTAACACAAATTAGTCGGGTAGTTATCGTTATCGCAAAAGAAGTCATTATTTGAAAAAAAGAAAAAAAAAGAATAGAAAAGAAGAAAAGTTGGTTCTCTGTGTCGCGCCAGAAACATTTTTCTCGCCCGTATTCTTCTTTCAAATCTATAAATCAACCACTCGCCCTTGCATGGAATACTGCTGCCATATATGGTCTGGACACCTCGCTTTTTGTCTTAAGGTCCTCGACAAAATGCAATGTGATTGGTCCTGATCTGGCATCTCGTTTACAGTTGCTCTCATACAGACGTGCCGTCGCCTCTATCTGTCTTTTCTACAAATACTTTCACGGTAAATGCTCCGACGAGCTACTTTCGCTGGTTCCAAAACTGCATGAATTTAAACGTGCTACTAGGTTGGCATCTCAGTCCCACCCTTTCATTGTCGAAACGGTTAAATGTAGTCGTCTCTTCTGCTCCAATAGCTTCATGACTCGCACTTCCCATCTGTGGAACGCCTTTCCTCTTACTTGCTTCTCTGATAGTTATAATCTTCAAATATTCAAATGCAATGTCAATCGGCATCTCCAGATGCTTTGATCTATTCCCTGTCCTTATCATCCTTTCCTCTTTCACGCCTCTTTACTCGTGCTCCCACTCTCTGTAACCCCTTGCGTGCTAGTGGCATCCCCGTCTTGCTTGGGGCGAAAAGATTAAGAAAACACACAAGATGTCGACACTAGAATTCGAACTAACATTTGTCGATTCTGTATCCCGACTCGCTAACCAATACATCACGTTACTCCTCAGCGCCTGTCCACACATATACATAGACAGATTTGTCAACGATAAAAATCAATTAGGTTTACTTGACAAACAAACGAACGACCTCTTTTAAAGAATATTTATGATGTCTCAGCTTAATAAACAACATCGTAGTCAATGTTATATATTCCCACAGAGCAACATAAAACAAATAATTACTAATGGTTTGTCATAGCGTGTTCAAAGCATCACACGGCGTGAACACCTCCGGACCTTGTTGATATAAATCATAAGTTCATTTCTGCAATGACAAATGAGAAAGTTCATAAAAAAATTTACGAGACGATTAGCGGGAGAGCAAAGTTTCATTACTGTTTGATGAGAAAACGCATGACAAATTGTTGTGTAAACAAACAGAATAAACCGTAGATAGCTGTTTGCTAAATAATATTTTGTGAAGGAAATTGGCGTCTTAGACATTGCAATTTTTTATAAAGCTACGTTAGGCTCTTTCCACGACAGCAGGATAATATAGTCTTCTTTCGCTGTTTAGTTACAGTCTTTGTATTACATGGTAAACAAATTAACATTAGTTAACACACAGCAAAATGACAAAAATGCTACACAAAAATGCATTTTTCCTCCTCTTCCTTCCCAACCCCACAACCTGTAAATAATTCTGTAGTAAGGTAGCAAACAAGTAGCCAAACAAAAACTATCAAGAGACACACCTCAGAAAAGAAAGTGTCCTTAAAGCGGATGCCGACTAAATAAAAACAAATCAAGAAAGAACATTAAGAGCTATTAAATGCATGTGACCGCAATTAAATGTTCATAATGGACCCCAAAAGAAGTCATATCTTTTCTCAGCTGCTTAGTAGATAGGCGACTAGAATTAACTGCTTTGTCTAAATTTTACTACGAGATGGGCAACACGGATGTTAGTGAATGAACCTAGGTCTAATATATCTATTTTTCAGTAGGCGAATAAATATTTATTCGTTACTCTATATACAGAGGCCCGAAATAAATATATCTTCATTCACTTTTGCATGCGTTTGAGATTTTTATTAACCCCCCTCATTCAGGTTATAGCAGTCACCGTAATCACTGTCAAAACTATCAAGCAAATGTAAGCAGAAACGATTTTGCCAGACTACTGGAACACATCACAAAGACAAACTACAACGTATCTAACCAAACCACCAATGCGCAAGTTGTTAGGATAGATACGCCGAGAAACACATAACCAAAAAAACAACTTTGCTTCTCGTACTTGATTTAGTAATACAACTAGAGTCCAGTAGTATCTCAGTTAAGCTCAAGTATAAAATATAATTCGGTTATGGACCTTACCATAGAAGTAAGGTAATTATAGGTACTTACTCGCTTCTCTGTCAACTACTGGCCCATGAAAGTAACAGCCGTAGTAAGAATTATATTCTCACTTTATAAAGGATATTCTTACGAAAGGAGCATAACTTCAAGTGGAAATTGAACTTTATGCGCTAGTTCCATTTTCCGTGCCGATAACTGTTACTCTACCTTGTTTCGTCACCCCACCACACATGTTCCTACACATATATACACATTGCCCAAGGAACTATATTTCAAATGTATCAATGACTTTTAATTCCGTAGGAAGAGTTTTAACAGAGAACGGATAGTGCGAAACCGAAATAAAAAAAAGCGCGTTGGAATAAAGAACAATTCAATCTAAAAACTAAGCAAAGTATTAAGAAAAAGGAAAATTTTGTTAGAAACAAAGGAAAGTTTACTGAATATTACGCTGTATCGGTTCCTCTATATGGCAGTAAATGCTGGACAATCTCCTTACAGATGAAGAAGGAATATGAGGCCACAGAAATGTGATGCTACAGAATGCTGAGAATACTATGGACTGGATATTTGTACAATGATGAAGGTTTAAGGAAAATGGATAAAGGGACACTTTTAGTACAGACAATTGCAATTTATAGGGAGGAAAAAGAAATTGGGGAATTTAACTCTAACAGGACAGAATGAAGGCGCGAGGGGGACAGAGGAAAGCAGCGCACCATGTACCTAACGAGCTTGCGTAAATGGTTGACAGAACAGGGATTAGGAGAGATATCAAAAATACAAACTTTAATAAGAGCTTCAAAGGATAAAAGAGTGTGGAGATCATCGACTTCTCACGTTCTGAAGGGACACGATATGTAGAAGAAGTCGTTATTGCTGACAATTCTAGTAAGACTTCTCTGATTGCGATCATTAAGGATCGCACACATCCCGAAGGTTCATGGCAAATAAACGACGACGACGACGACGACGACGAAGAAGAAGAAGAAGAAGAAGAAGAAGAAGAAGAAGAAGAAGAAGAAGAAATCGGTCATTGCTCAGCACTTCTATATGTCAGTGAATATTGGATCATCTCATTAAAGATGGAGAAGAGACTTGAGGCAACAGAAATTGTATTTCTACAAAATGATGCTCAGAATACCATGGTCTGAACATGTGAGCAACGACAAAGGTTTAGAGAAAATAGAACAAAAAATCCACCCCTACACCGTGGAAACTGTTAGATGTAGACGTCTCTTCTACTCCAATAGCTTCATGTCTCGCACATCTCGCCTATGGAACTCCTTTCCCTGACAAATACAATCTCCAACGGTTTAAGTGTAGCGTCAATCGACATCTCCAGTCGCCTTGATCTATCCACTTCCCTTCTGCAGATCCTTTCATCTTTCATTCCTATCTGCTCTCGCTCCAAATCTTCTGTAACCCCCTTGCCTTGATCGACCCACTGTCTTTCTCTTTCTCCACATCCTCTCCTTTACCACTCCTATCTGCTCTTCCTCCAACACTTCTATAACCCCTTGCGTGATAGTGGCCTCCAGCCTTGCTTGGGGTGATACGCTTAAAAAAAAAAAAGAAAAAAAAGATGCCTTGGAAAATTTGATACTCACGGTATATACTTGTATAAATGTTTGGCAGAACAGGTATTAGGAAAGTTAACAAAAGATAAAATATTATTAAGAGTTACAATAGATAGTAAGTTGTGTAGAACCATGATCGCCTACATTCTGAAGGGACACTGAACAAAGAACAACAACAACAAAAAGAAGTAGTAGTAGAATTATTATTATTATTATTAGTAGTAGTAGTAGTAGTATTAGTAGTAATAGAAGAAGAAGAAGACGTAGAAGAAGAAGAAGAAGAAGAAGAAGAAGAAGAAGAAGAAGAAGAAGAAGAAGAAGAAGAAGAAGAAGAAGATAAAGCGCAAAACGTTAAATTAATAATTACACTAGTCGTATACAATTTCTTATAGTCGTTGGAGGTTTTAATATTTAGATTTACAACTTGATTTTCCAATGAAATTCTCCTTCATAATTTTTTCTTAGTTATTTCTTTAGTATACAGTGGCTCGTCATTATTCTAATAATTTTAAAATCTGTATTATCCTTCTAAATAAATTGCAGTATCAGAAATAAACGCAGAACATAAATTCAATATGGCGAGGATGTAACAGACGTTCTGTTATATACAATGAAAATCTGTTGAAGATTTCCTCTCATAAAACAATATCGGTAGAATTTTCAGTTCAGTAGCTAAGTCGTTAAATATAATATGACAACAGGTTCCTATTGAGTATGAAACTAAATATTGCTTGTAACCACTGAACACTTAGCAGCTGGTCAATGTAAAAAGGGAGGATAATAATGAAAATCGAGGAATGAATTAAAAAAGAAAGAAAACAAATGAAAAGGAAAGAATGGGGAACTGTTTTGTTTGGACGAGCTTTGAAAACGATAGAACTGTACAAATAAGTGTACAACATTGACATTGTCTCGTCGAAGAAATTCCGACAAAAATGTATCGTAAATAGGAAAAAATATAAAAAGAATTTCCGGCTGTATATACAACTACATTGGTCACAAAGTTTTACATTTTGATGGTGAAAGAAAGTATAATGTTCTGTGAATGCCATTAACAAAACTGTCAGCCAAAGAAAAGGGTAGATTTTTCAAGCATGTACACAACAGAACAATGAAAGAACAAATGAAAATATATAAGAAAAAAAAAGTATACCGAGCAATATTCATGTTAATATTAGCCTTTTTCCTACAGAGAAATATTCAACTGACATTGACCGCGAATCCATGCGACCTCAAATGAAATTTATAAAATCTTTCTATTAAAAAATTTCAGGAAAAATCTTTTGTTCGAGTTCAATAAATGTTATTGCTCTTGACGGTAGTGATGGGCGTTTCCTTCCTAACCTTTAGTTTGAAGTAGTTTGGAACGACAACATCTGGATTATACTAATATTTCTATTTAAGTTGCATGTGCTATCTATTTCAGTTCTTGCTGCTGTTTAAAATCTTCAGGTGATCTGTTATTTGGAATAGTTCTTTGCTTGCGATTTTATAGCAGCGTCAGTCCACGAGGTTGAAGGAAGTGTGATCCTCACTAAATCCTACAGTTTTCATTCGTTTAAAACCATGCCTAACCATTTCTCTGAAAAAAGTGATTGTATACAGCTGACGATTTAGATATTTCTGAACGAGTGTAGCACCATTAATGACACTCATATGAATGTCTTTATCGGACGAGGTTATTTAAGAACATAACTTGAGTTTTTAGGTTAATGATTTGGTTTTGTATCAACGGATAACTTTAGCGCGAGATTTAAAGCACAGAATAAGCGGGGAGGTCTCGCCAGTAAAACTTTTTGAAAAACGTATTTTGGGTTGAATAGCGTCCAAAACTTTGTCGGAACAACTGATTAAAATTGCATGACATCGTAGTTGTAGAAGACATTCGGCGCCAACTGAAGATAAAACAACGATTAAAATGGCGTTGGAGTCTATCGGAGAGAAGAATAAGGTAAGATGTAATAATTAATAAAACAATGAGAAACAGGCTCCATTAATGAATCAACGTGAAAAGTGAGATAGAAAATATCGGTTATAATGGAATAAAGTGCTTCAACTATCTTTCATGAATGCTACGACTCGTTAACCGAATCTCAAAAGAAAAAAATATCGATTGATAACAGGTTCAGGGAAAATAGGTTTTTCTTCTAAATTCGTATAATTGCCGACGTTATATCATTAGTCTAAGGCAGAAGTTACTTGCATTTTATTAAAAAAAATAACAAAACAAAAAATAAATTCATTTTACATGCACGAGATAATTTTGAACATACAAAACTATTTAACCTTAATTATAAGAATGAGTGAAAGATTGAAATTTTGAACACTAAGGAACGCCATTTTGAAATTAAAAGTTTAGTATGTCAAGAGGAGGAACGGTAAATACATTGATGAACCAGTTCAACATTGTATTAATTTTTTTCATATTCCTCTCTCTTATATTTTCCTTCGGGACATGGGTATCATGGCCCTCCACAACTTCCTAGCGTTTTTAGCTCTGAATAATGTATATCTTTTTGCTATCTCTCCTAATCCCAGTTCTGACAACCATTTATACAAACTCTTTAGATAGGTTATTTGCTATTTTTCTCTGTCATTTGAGTGCCAAAATTTCCAACCTCTCCTTTCATATTATGCACACTTCAACTCTCTTTTTACGATTCTAAATATAAATGTCCTTTTTATTTCCATTTTCTCTAACTATTCATCATTGCTTACATGTTCGGTTCATGGTATTCTCAGCATTCTTCTGTAGAACGATATCTTTGTTGCCACATGTTTCCTTTTCATATGTGAGAGGTTTGACAAACTTCTCTGCCATATAGAAGGACTGATATAACATAACAGTTCTGCACAGTTTCTAATTGAATTTCCCCGTGTCTTAATACGTATCCTTTTCATGAGAACCTATCCTAAAAATCTATTCGGCATAAATAACCCATTGAGGTGTTGATATGCCGCAAAACAAAACAAACCAAATCAAACCAAATATAGCAGAACTTGCTGTTAAAGAAAGGGATCAGTTTAGATAGAATAGAATAAAATAGATACGGTGCATAGATAGGGATATGAAAGTTAAGATAAATATGAAGAGACGAGTGCACACACACACACACACATACATATATATATATATATATATATATATATATATATATATATATATATATATATATATATATATATATAGAGAGAGAGAGAGAGAGAGAGAGAGATGGATAGATAGATTTATTTATTTTTTATTGTTACGGAATGTCCCACACTCCCTATCGCCTAAGTGGACTGACTATATCATTAGTTTATATATAGTGAGCACAGGATAAACCTACCTGGTAGCTTGCTTCGGTAATTACTAGGCTGCCACCCGATTCCCTGTTTTTCAGTAGTTCTCTTTTACAATAAACTTCACTTCTTTCATCTACGCGCGTGTTACTGTTTCTTTACTCGAGTACCAACTTTGTTTGTATAAACCAAACAACACTTTTAATCTTTTGTCTCTTCAGAACGTAGGGGATCATGACTCTCCACTGATATTTCGTTATTATGTGTGAATTGCCCTACATGTGACTCCAAATAGGCGAGTAATATTTTTAATAAATTAAAAAAGGGTGTACAATTATTGCGACAGCGTGGAAAGTGGAATCGGTAAAACAAGTTCAAATCCCAGACAAGTTTGTCGCTCCCACTTTCACAATAAGTGCTCTTTGGAAAGGCATGGATAATCTGTTATCTCCCTTAGTTATGAGTTATATATCAGAATCGTCGAAACTCTTTAAATATGCATTGCAACCAGTTTAAAGTAAGGGAAACACTAGGTTACAAATCGTAGACAACCAATTTATTCTCTCTCTCTCTCTCTCTCTCTCTCTTGCAAGTAGACAGGTCAATTCACAGGTGATAAAGAAAAGGAACCTGTAGAAAGTCATGATTGGCTACGTTCTGAAGAAACTTGCATTGAATTTTAACAAGAAAGAAAAAAATGATGTAACAAAATCATCAAAGCATAAAATAATTATCAATGTGTATTTATTTATATATCTCCTTCCCATCTGTAGTGGTAAGGGAGGTAAACCAACATAAGTTAGCAAATTTATAAGTGATTCCATCTATTAGTCGTTTTAATAATCTGTACAAGTAAAATATTTATCTGCATTTAGACAAAATCACTTCCGGAACAAAATGAACCGTTTAAATAATCAGTTTCTTTACTCCTGTGTTTCTTAGATTGCAGCCTTACTTGTTCAAACCTTTCATGTGATGCAATCAGATACCTTTGTCTGTTAATTAACCGTCTTGCTTCAAACTGGTCTTGAAATAGGCTTTGTCATCGCTGTCTTTGTCGTTCTGTTGGTAATTTGTTTCTTTCGAAAGACATTTCCATTTCCCTGATATCTTAAACGCATAACATTTTTAACATGAAAAGATAAATATCGCTATATACTATGAGAATGTTTAAACAAAGATATTCAACCATACACGTTCGCATGAATACCTTCTTAGTCACATTCTAATTTTCCTATTTCATATTCTTCCGAAACATTTAAAATCATACCAATTCGTGGGAACATTACGCCACGTTCTCGACTTCTCTTCTCAGAAAAATCTTATTCAGGAGCTTATTTGTCGCTTTTTAAATTAAGGAACTGCAATAGAGCAACATCTAAATGTCATATATATATATATATATATATATATATATATATATATATATATATATGTGTGTGTATATATATCTATATATATATGTATATTTATATATATATATGTGTATATATATCTATATATATATATATATCTATCTATATATATATAATATATATATATATATATATATATATATATATATATATATATATATATATATATATCATGTGTTCTTTTTTTAAAAATCAAGACGATAATGCCACTAAGGCGCAAGGGTTTAATGGGAATGAAAGAAAATGAGAAAGTTTAATGGGGACAAAGAGCAACAAAAGAACAGTATTCATGAAGACAGAATATGGCTAAAAGGCGCTGCATTTAAAAGTTTAAGGTTTGTCGTTGGCAGGGAAGCAAGAAAACGAAAGAGCTACACAGTCAAGGAGTGCGAGAGAAGAATATGGTTACATCTAGAAAGTTCTACAGTAAAATAGTGAAGCGTAATTGCTAATCTAGTACAGTGCTTTTCAATATTTTTTTTTACTTCAGGGCGCATTTGTAGAATAAGTAAAACTCTGGGGCACACAGTTAATTTTAATGAGAAATTAGTAATGGAATTTGAAAATAGGAAAATGATACAGAATCATCCTGAAATAGGTATGATGAATTTGAGCGTATAATGAATTCTCGAAGTGTAATTAAATTCATGCAGCCGAGTGATCAAAGAGGAAAGCTCATCAGAACAATTGTTATGAAAATATCTATGCAAAAAAGAGGGATGCCAAACCAGGTTGGTGGGAATATATCAGAGGCTAAATATCAAATACATTCGCGGCTATGACAATTGAAATGGTTTTGGTCCTCAATGGTGGACGAAATTGGGGGGTTTCCATAAGTATTTTCTTTTCTAGGAACTCGTAATGAGTTTATTTATTCATTAAAGTTGTATTTTATATATTTGACGGATACATTAGAAAATCCAAATAATAATTTTCACGTGTATTATTAACTTCTATTAATCTTTCACAGATTATCTTTAGTCTCATAAATGTAAGTTTGGCGTAATATATACCATGTTGTTTTTATGTAAAATGCGAGAAAGTAAAATTAAATGTAAATAAAAGGGGATCGTATTATACACAAGTACACGTTTTCAAGATTTGTCTTTCTTTTTATGTGCCATGTCCTTTCAGGACGTGGGTGATCATAACTCTCCACCTCCCGCTACCCCTTGCAGCTCTCAACAATTTCCTTCCCTCTACTACCTACCCCATACCAGGTCAACCACTTGCTTAAGCACGCTAGGTATGTCATGCGTTGTTTTTCCTTGTCTCTATTTCCCTCTATTCGACCCTTGAGTGTCTGATTCTCCAGACCTTCCTCCCTCATTATGTCCCAGAAGCTTTAGCTGCTTCTTCCTTATGTTAAGTATAACCCTCCTCCTTGTCTGCATCCTTTCTAAGACCTCATCGCTGCTCACACGCTCAGTCCATGATATCCTTAGCATTCTTCTTTAGAACCACATCTCCGTCGCCTCGAGTCAACTCAGCTTAAAATCAACTTATTTAGAATTTAAAGATTTTAAATACCTTCATTTTGCTCACAAGATAAAGTTTGTTTATACTTTGATTTGTTTTCATGAAGTTTTCTCTCGTCATTCTTAATGAATGACACTATTATTTTATTTTCATAGTTTATTAATATATAGTCATATCAAATAGAAACGTATGATAGATTAATTAACATCTTAAATATATATTACCGGATATGTCAGTTAGTACCTTTCCAGAAAATTCGAAAATAAGTTTTGAAACGAAAATCAGGAGAAGAAACTTGCATTGGCTAAACATCCGGCTCATTTCTCTTCTTTAATATCGCGAAACATTAATTATTTTAGTAAAATATATCTACGACTTTGAGATTTTAATGGATAATATGGTCCCATTAAAAAAAAAATGACATAAAGATGGCTGTACTACGCGGTCGTATTATACTTAAAGATGTAAATTATTCCGTTTATCTAGCTTCAGAAACACAAAGTCATATTATACAAAAGAAAATAAAGTAAATAAGATGAATTTTATATAAAATATCTACCAGGCAGTGTTTAACGACACCCAATATAATTTCTACTTGCTTGTCAACTTTCGACTTTTGAATTCTTGTCATGAACAAACCTTGTGGCTGAGTGGAAGTAATTTTCCGAGTATCTCCATTGATATGAGTTGGCCATTGCGTTATCTTATCGCTGGAGAATCAGGAATATCATATTTCTATGACTTTCCGTAGTACAAAGTATGAAATAATTTTATCATATTAGTTTGTCTGAATAATACATAATTGAGATCAAGGACCTTATAACTAGAGTCACCTACAATACTGCCAACAGACATCGATAAAATATAAACATTATTTCCTTACAAAAGTGGTTGTTTGATATTTGCATCGAGAGACGGATAGATAGATAGATAGATTGCTGCCTTTACGCGACTGAAATATATATATATAATTGTTTATTTAAAAATTATAACATAATATATATATGGGTATATATATATATATATATATATATATATATATATATATATATATATATATATATATATATATATATATATATATATATATATATATGTGTGTGTGTGTGTATGTGTGTGTGTGTGTGTGTGTGTGTGTGTGTGTAATAGGCTCAAAAACTTTCAATGGTTATAATTTATTACATTGGAATCATAATCACGATCCAATTCATCAGACATACAAATTCAAAAAATTATATATATATATATATATATAAACAATACGTAAGCCTCTTCATTATCTATCTCAGTTTCTTCATTACCTATGTCTATCCATATACAATCCCTTAAACCTCTCTTTTTCTATCTATATTGATCGCTTTATTACGTAAGTATGTCTGTATGTATGTATGTATCTATCTATCAAAAAAATACAATTTCGCCTAACAGTGCTATCATATTCGATGCTTTTACCTACACTAGTAGCATTAGAAAATTATTTAATTATTTTAAATATTATTTATATTAATTTTCTATCTATCTATCTATCTATCTATCTATCTATCTATCTATCTATCTATCTTTTTACTTATCTAATCATTGAATAATATGTTAGTAGCTATTCGGTTTTCGATCAGCTGCTTGCCATAAACATTCTGTAACATTTGTGATGATTTTGCAACGATGGCTTGCACTGTCAATGAGATATTTTCTCCAAGGAACTGCTATTCATTCTCGAATGAAACACGCTTTTCTGTCGTCCACCCATATATATATATATATATATATATATATATATATATGTTAAAAATTAAAAAATATCATACACTTAAAATCCCATAGGTGATAATTTTTATCTCATAAGAGCTCTAAAAACAGCAGCTCTCAATTTTCAAGACGTACAAACAAATCAAAAATTAAATGGAAATAAAGATGTGCTCTGTCTTTTGGCATAGAGATATGTATATATATACAAAATGCATAACACAAAGCAAGATATTATTGTGGATCATTAGTTAGATACTCATTTCTAACTTTTAAAAACTTTGCCTTAGATTAGGGAGAAAATAAAAAGCCATTAAAATGTTTTTAAGACATACTTTACATACGAGGTTGCGCACACATTCAAATCCAATCAAATTCATCTTGGCAAACGGTTCCCCGTAACAACCGTCTATTAATAATTCCATATTATTTTTATTATTATTTTTAAAAATCTTTTTTTACCGCCATTTGTTTTATAGTCACATTCCAGGCCATAACCAATGATTTTTTTGTTGTTTCCACTTAAACAAAAGACAGCTATTAACAAACAAAAGACAGCTATTAACAAACAAAAAACTTAAAGGAACAAAACACTTCGAAGGATATCCTGTTTGTTCGTTAGTGCATTTTTGTTTTAAATTTTCTGGAGAGATAGTGCCCAAAGCATTTTGTTGATTTGTTCTTGAGCTCATTTCTTTATCGAACCAATGACGATAAACTACATCCAGTAGCAACGCCTATGATCGAGAGATTGAAAGTTTTGAGGAGTCTAGAACCACTACTTAATTGCTGTTATTCCCAGGGCCACCATAAACCGCGTGGTAGCACCTGTTAGAATTCCACGATTTTTGTCCTCACTGGGTGTGAGAATTGAGCATCCTGAGATAAGGCGATGAATAGTTTCAATGTATTGGTTACAGTAACTACATTTTGGGTCCGTAGCTTGGTAGCTGCGTATAAGCAGACTCTGGTCACATACAGCAAGAATAAAACCTTTAGTCCCACTCATAAGACTTGAATTTCTTAGCCACTCGTAGGGTGCGAATTAATCAACATCAGCATTTTTGCTTTGAAGAAGGAACTCGTTATATAGCTCCAGCTTTTTCAATTTGCTTTTGTCTTCGCTTCTTGTTTCAGTTTTCCCGCTGATGTTGTGGCAGCTGTATCACTTCAGCGCTATTTTCAAGATTTAACCCGAATACTCTGGCGTAATTATGAGCTTCTTTTGATACAGAATAAAGTTTTTTTTAATTTTTTATTCTACATTACGAGCTGTAACATCCAATCTTGTAAAGTTGCAATATAACGTCCCAGTTTTAAAATTTTGTAAGACAACTTCAATTGAATCATATTCCTACTCCCAGCCCTCCTTTGTAGATACAGATTGGCAATATCTGCCTTAGGGTGAAGCATTCTGTTGCATGTGAGTAATTTGCGAAGTTTTCGTCAATTTCCTTAAGTTCCTTTAAGTTCAAACCTATTATGTTGAAGCTATAAGTTAAAAATGCGATAGCAAAAGTGTTAAAGCTCGTTATTATATTTTTCTAATTCAATTCAGTTTTCATTCTTACTTGCACTTGCCTGATGAATTCCTTCCTGATATTTTCTTTCATCTTCGAATGCCGTATTCCGTTGCTTTCATTTCCAACAGGATAAGTATCTTCCTGGTCGTGTTCCTTAATCACAGTATATACTTCAAGAATTATATTCTCGTTACTACTACGCTTTCCTCGCTAGCAGGTGACTTTTTAACATCTATCTAGCCGAAACTCCTTGCACAAATAATCATTGAAACTTTTCACAGTATTTAAAAGAACTTCCAAGTCATCATTATGCCTTGAATATATAACTACAGGTCATCTATATATATGATTTATCCTTTTACCTTTGATTTTATGCTCAATATCCTGTATTGTTTAACAATTTTGATAACAAAAATTAATGATAGACTAAAAGGTAGAGCGGATAAAGAGTCCACTTGAAAAATTCTACATTTAATTCCCATGACTTTACTTTACTTAGGAACATGGCATTAGAATGCGAAAATAACAGATCTGTGTTCCAGAACTACCGCATTTGACGGCATATAAGTCGCACGGTGTATAAGACGCACCACAATTTCAGCAGGGTAAATCAAGGAAAAATTAGTAATGAGTAAAATTAGTAAACCTACATATGGCATATAAGACGCATGAAAATTTTAAAAGATATTTTTAGTAAAACAAAATGTGTGCCTTATATGCCGTCAAATAAGATACATAATATATCGTAATAAATTCACAATAACTGATGACATTTTGTATACTACAAGAGCCTTGATGATCCATGAGTGTGGGATGCTATTGAAAGCCTTTTTGTAGTTTATCTATGCTACAGTGAGATTTGTTTTACTGTGACGAGATTGTTCAGAATTCACTGTCATATAGGAGGAATGATATTACATAACAGTTCAGTACTATTCTCTTTCTTACTAACAAAACTTTCCTGTCTCTTAAAACTTTCCTTAGCTTTTGGAAGGCATCTTTCGCTATCCCAGTGCACCTTTGGATTTCAGTGTTGCATTTTCCATCTTCTGTTAAAACTACTCCCATACAAAAAACAACCCCTCAACACCTGTTTACCATGATGCTTCCCCACTATTCTCACTCATGAATAGAGATATAAAATGCATCAGCCTTTAGAGGACATGCCCAACTAGTTAAGGGGAAGGCAAATCCGTGGTATTAAACAGGAGATTTACAGCAGCCCATCTTAATTCACCAAGACAAAACATGGATATGTTGACACCTGTAATTAATTATAATTAGAACCTATGAGAGCCATGTCTGGTATAGCAACAGGGCATTCATTATTGTTTATCCTTTTACCTTTGATCTTATACCAAATATCCTGTATTGGTTAACAATTTTGATAAAGGAATTAATGCCAGGCAAAAAGGAAGAGAGGATATAAAGAGTCTTCTTGAAAAATTCTGCATTTAATTTTCATGTCTTTACTTAGGAGGACGGCATTAGATCAATTAAGACTGAGTAGTGAATTCGTTCCTCAGTAGGTGTCCTATACTTTCGGTCTTGTGCCACATCTAAGCTTCGCATAAAAATCCCTATATACTTCTAAGTACCTTTCTGGCCGAGTCCCTTAATCACATTATCTACACCAATAATTGTCTTCGGCTCACTTGAAGGTGGCCTTTGCACATTTATCTAGCCGAAATCCCATGCATATATCATGATTGAAACTGTTTAGTCTTTAAAAGCCTTTCCAATTCATCATTATTTGTTGTATATAACTTCAGGTCATCCATATGAAATAAGTGATTAATCCTTTTACCTTTGATCTAATATCCTGTATTGTTTAATAATTTTGATAAAGGAATTAATGCCAGACTAAAAGGAAGAGGATATAAAGAGTCTTCTTGAAAAATTCCACATTTAATTTCCATATCTTAGAAGCAGGGTATTAGAATGCTAGAATGCGAAAGTAACTCATCTCTGTTCCATAATGATATTATGCTGTAAGAAAATTATGCATAATAGTTGGTCAAATTTTGTATACTTCAAGGATCTTGATAATCCACGTGTGTGGGATGCTAGTGAAGGCCTTTTTGTAGTCTTTCCATGTTACTTTGAGGTTTTTAAAGAATCATCCTATTTATAAGCAACGATAGGAGCCTAAGAGACAGCCTTTTTTTTTTTACCTATATTGTATTCTTCCAGATGGCTGTATGATCTTTCGGCTAATAGGGAGGTTAACAACTTGTAAGATTTTGACAAACAATAGGTCAATAATTTTTATGATTTTCTGTCATTATTTTTTGGTAGCAAATTGTTGACACCTGGGGAGAACAATTTCGGTGACCTTGTGGGCCCCAACATCATTCCATTAAATAGAGTTGTCATAATGTCATGAGTAACAGAGAAACAGTCAAGCCAGAATTTTGGAATTTTATCAGTTCTTGGTGATTTCTCCTTGTGATACTTGGTTAATATTTTACCAATATTATTCTTTGAGGTTCCCATAGTTTTATCCAGATCTTTTAACCATTTAGAGTCCTCATTGAGACATTTTTCATCCCCCCCCCTGTATACGTTATTCCAGAAAATGTCTATTTCTTTTTCCCAGTCATCTTTTCTCTATTGTAACAGTTTGGCTTCCCATTTCTCTGTAAATTATCTTTGCGCCTGTTTCAAATAATATCTTGTGTCTATAGAATCTTTCGCGTTACTCGAGCCTACGGTGACGTTGTGCTTTAGCCCGCATTTTTTGTTTCAGTTCTTCTTTCAATTCGGCTTTTGGTTCTTTACTCTGCAATTAATATTTTCTCTTAACTTTACCAGATCTTATTTCATTATTCTTATGAAGCTCCAGCGGAATAAATGTTTCTGCTCACGTCGTTTTTATCTTTTTCTCAGTGTTTAACGTCCATCTTGATTTGATATTTGGTGAACCGCGTTTCTTCTTTTTCTGGTTTATTCCGTACTTGGACAAAAGAACTTTTACAGCTGCACATATGAATCGGTTTAGTCCAGTTAAATTAGATTTTGTTGCGTGTATATTTCACGTAAAGCAAAGTTTCCAACGTAAATTGTATGTTTAAGCATACGCTTCTTTCTAATTTTCCAAAAAGCCCGTCTTACAGATATCTCAATGTAGACTACTTTCTCTCGCTTTTTAATTATTCGACTTTTCTAGTTCTGATATCATCTGCATATTTCTTCATATTCGGTTGTTTCATAATACCTTTCAGTTATATTTTCATCTACCACATCTTCAACTTCATTCGATTTGCCCATACTTATCTGGTTGTCAGTGTCGACATCAGACAAATTGGTATCCTGACATTCAACTTCCGTCTCTTTTCTGAATATTGCTCTGTTACCGGTTTTTTATGTTGCACTCAAATTTCGATTGAAAGCATCTGTATCTAGTATATCACTTCTTTATATTCTTCCCTTGTCCATTTACTTTTTCGATTTCTTTGAACCTCTATTATTATTATTATTATTATTATTATTATTATTATTATTATTATTATTATTATTATTTCCTTTAATTTCTGTTGTATACTAATTTCCTTCCGGTTCCCAATAAGAGGCCTAAATCCCTTCACATTATTGCACACACACGTTTACATAGATAAAGCCCTCTGTAAGATGTGAGCTGTACTTGTGACAACAGTGTTTTGTATTTCTTTAAGGCATGGTTTCCAGTGACCCTTTCAATGAGTCTATCAGAACCTTTTCCAATCAAATTGATCCCTCGATGTGCCACATATTTGAGATTTCTACTTCAAGATCCTTGTATTTCGATAGTTGTTTTGAAGAACTTCAAAGTTACTTTACAGTTTGCGGGAATTGCTGCATCAATAGCAAAGGACATTCTCTTTTTGCAGTCTTTGATAACTATATCTTGTATTAGTATTGCATAATATTATGTTAATATTATTATATAATATTTTATTATAATAATTATGATCATACTAATTATTATAATATCACTATATTAGATAATATTATACAACTGTTCTAATATTACTAATATTATCACGATAAACAAAAAATGATTGACGTATCTGTTCCAATATTTTTCAATAGTTAAGAGAAGAGCGCGCTTTAAGAAAAGAAAAAGGAAAGAAAAATGCGTGTTTGAAAAAGTTAAATAATATTTCCATAGTATGTCTCTCTTCTTCAAGTTATATTTAAAATTTCATTTTTTTTAAACAGATTTAAATATAATTTGAAGAAGACAAACAAACTGTCGAAATATTGTTTAACATTGCCAAACACTGTTTTTTACTTTTCTTTTTCTTTTCTTGAATCACGCACATCTCTTAACGATTATTGCGATATTATTAATATTATTATAATATATATTTTATAATTATAAAAGTATTATATTGAATAATAATATCGTCTATAATTCTATAATCGTCTCTTTCTCATAATCACACATTTTATTCAGTCAGACTATTATAATTATATAATTAAAATTATATAATTATTATATTGAATAATAATATCGTCTATAATTCTATAATTGTCTTTTAAATTTATCACACAGTGTATTTAGCCAGACACTTATAATTATATAGTTATATAATTATTATATTGAATAATAATATCGTCTATAATTCTATAATCGTCTTTTAAATTTATAACACTGTGTATGTAGCCAGACACTTATAATTTTATAGTTATATAATTATATAATTATTATATTGAATAATAATATCGTCTATAATTCTATAATCGTCTTTTAAATTTATCGCGCATTTTATTTAGCCAGACAGCGATTCTTTCCTTTAATAAATTGGATTTACTGGGAGGTGTTTCAAAAGATAAGAATGACAATCAATATTTGAACCCAGTTATTTCCAATTCGTGATTCTCAAAGCAGGTAAGTATTCTAGTCTCATTGTAATCTGACGTTATACAATGTAACCGGCCCCCATCATTTAACTGTAAGTATACACGTCCAATCTGAAATAACACTGCTGTAACTGTATGTAAGGGCGTACGTATGGTTGCAAATAATATCCGTTCACTTCGAAATTGATACTTATATTCTCATGTAATACGTACCAATCTACGCTGAAGGAAAACGAAATTGTGTCTACATTAACGCATACATATTCCCAAATCTACATATGCATAATGTTCTTACTGGAGAATGCATGAAAATATGCATACAAACACGCACAGACAGACACATATATACGTATATGCACATACATACTATGTACTGCTTTATAAATGGTGAAACATTGTAAGAACTTGGACGGAAATTTACTGTTGATGATCTAGTGCTTTCTAAACATTTTCGTCTTAGTGACTCCTTTTCACTTTTGTTTCAGTGTAGAATTCTTTAGATCATAATTGTGGTTAGTGTCCTTTAATGTGTTGTTGCTCACCCTAACGATAATGATCGCAATTTTGATATAAAAAAAGCTACTTTAATTAAACCGAGAAAACACTTCACTATGACGAAAGTGTATAGAAAGTGCTTTAATCACAAGATCATCCAAAGCAAATGTGCGTCTTGGTTCTTACGACGCATCAACTTTCTTGGCAGATCGTCTATGATCACAATGTGCGATATTTAATAACACAGGTGATGGAAGCTAAAAGGAAAAGAATCTAAATGAAATCGGCTAAATCATATATCCAAAAGAGGCATATATAAATATAAGTATATTTTAGATTTTAAAATTCCGAGCCTCTCTCGTTCGTGTATATTAGTAGTAGTATCAATATAAACAAACTTAGTCTGATGAAGTCCTAAAGGTCGAAACATGTTACAAGAAAACATTTTCTACTTTGTCATACATCTTTCTCCCTAAATTATTCTTGATATATAAAAATTTATATATCGTTATCCCATATATATATATGTATATATATATATATATATATATATATATATATATATATATATATATATATATATATATATATATATATATATATATATATATATATATATTATGCAGTGTTACATTAGAATATGCACATATCTACTGCAAAATTGTACAGTTTTGTTTCAACGTCAAAAAAGGGAAAAACCTTTTTTAGACGTCTCATCACGTGATTCCCCACCTGATGAGACGTCTAAAAAAGGTTGACGTTGAAACAAAAATGTACAATTTTGTAGTGGATATGTGCATATTCTAATGTAACACTGCATAAGATAAATAAATATTTACGGCTTTACTTTGTGTAATGAACACTATTTTTAAATTAATATTTTGAACGCTGTAATCCTACTGTTCGTTCTCCTACACTTTGATATATATACACACACATATATATATATATATATATATATATATATATATATATATGTATGTATATATATATATATATATATATATATATATATATATATATATATATATATATATATATAAAGTGAGTGGTATAGATAGATAGATAATATTAGTGGTCAATATATATATATATATATAAATTTCCAAGTGGATAGAATCCAGGTAGAGCTCAATGTCCAGGACAGAGCAAGAAAATAATATAAAAGGCTCAAACACTAATATTACATGGTTATAATTTAT
>OZ038488.1:59433133-59465633 GCA_964036315.1 Acanthosepion esculentum
AAAAACATACAAAATTTATTAAGAACTACAAAGGAGGGGAAGTTGTGGAGATCCTTGATCGCCAACGACACATAAAAAAGGAAAAAGTCTTTCTGATTTACCCTGTTCACATATCAGATTTCATCATGCGAACACGCTACAAAACACTAATAGTACGTTAGTTGACTTGTATGCTTTACATTTAGGTACAAGTTAACGATAGTAACCTGAATAAAACTGAAATATTGCTCGTATATTATCAGGTTTTATAATTTGACCTTAACGGTGTGAACAAATCTTGAAACAAAATCAATAATCTCTTTAAAATTGATAGTCTTGAAAGATAATCAAGTGTCGAAAATGATAGTTTTATGAGATAATAACGTTTTTCGTTGAAAAGATTATTAATCACTTCTTAAGTATCTTGCAATTCTTATAATCATGATAAATGATCTCTGTTTTTGAATTATGAAAGTGTATTCCTCTTCGAGTTCCCGTGGGATAAACTCTGGTTGAACAGAAGAACATAGTGAATGACTGAAAAAATAATTAGTTTGATTTGATTCAGTTTCGATATTTCCTGGTCACTAAGATTATAAGGATTAAAAAATAAGCTTATCTTTCTCGGACAGATTCTTTGCATATGCTGATCGAAACAAGAAAGATTGTAATTTGTTCTTTTTCCTTTTAGATTTAATCCTCACAGTTTTATTATATAAAAAAAAAAAATACCGAAGAAATCGGAAAGTGATATTGAGCAAAATCTATTAAGAATTTATAATTCCTTTCTTGCGCGTCTTGGTTTCGTAACTATTTATCGGTCTTTATTTAGGTTGAACCTTCTTCGATCATTATTAACAACCGTGATGTATGTATGTACATACATGCATCATACATACATCAATACATACAATGATATGTGCGTTCATCAAAGACCGTTGTAGAAGTAGTTAGCGGAAGCAAATCTTTGCTGAAGTAAATAAAACTTAATGTTGAAAGGCATTTATGTCGGAATTCAAGTAATTTATGATTACTAGGACTTGTATATCATTTACAAGAACATCGTAAAATTTGAATAATAAAAATTGTACCTCATAAAATAGTTAGGAGAAAATCCTCATAGAAAGAGCGTAAATAAATCTTTGAATACATACAGTTCCACTGAGGAATTCAGAGAATGTAGATTCGAACAAGTCTTCTGTGACAAATTGATGAAAATCCACTTACCTGCAAATGGAAAAAAGAAAGTCATTGTAAATTATAGTTCGTATTTAATGATTCTTTTCTACAAAATTGATACGATATTCATGTAATTTCAATCAAAGTAAAATCTAATAAAAAGGAGCCGTTATGGTAAAGAGATGTCTTGCAACTTACACCTTTCACCTATTCTATTACTAACTGATCACTGTTTAGTTACTCAGAAATATCACAGAGAGGATTTATTGTATATGCTCGCATATAGTGCAATTTTTTATGATCACGTTATGCGCAAAATACATTGCAATATACACAGGTAATTTTTTTGAAGTGGTTAAAAATCATGCATTTTCGGTGACCGGCTGCACTATACACAGACATTTTGTTGGCGGGTTTAAAATTCATACAAAAAATCAGGGGTCAGCTTATATGCGATTACAGTAGTAAAAAAAAAAGATATTTTAATTTAAACTAATCATTCGAAAAGGCATAACAAACTCTTGCTGTAGAGGAAAATAAAAATTAATGACAATTTTATTTTCGGGGCGTCTACATTTGAAGCAGCTGTGCGGTTCGTGGCACAGTTAGTGAATGGGAAAGATAATTCGGTGAGTCGAGTATACTTCCGCACAAATACCTTCAGGAAAGATATGAATCAATTTATTGCCAGCTATGTGTTAAATTGTAGTGGGCACATAGCTCTCTTGTGTTGAGGTAGCAACAATAAGAGGACAAAAACTCTGAACTCAAAACTAGCCCGGTGAAGGTTGGACATCGTCAGACTATATGGCCCTACACGCTTCACTGCTGTTTTGTTTGCTTTTGTTTAAATCATTTCACCCCAAGCAAGGCGAAGAAGCCACTAAGACGGAAGATGTTACTGAGGGCGAAAAAATATGTGAAAAAGAAAAACATTACTAAGGGGCGAGAACAATAAAAGAATAGAAGGTAAAAACTTAAATTTTTGAAGATCAAAATTGACTGGAAAATGAGTAACCGTAATAGGGTTCCTCAAGCAAGAAGGAGACGTTAAACACTTCTTTCTTTCTTTCTTTTTTTCACTGATACAAAATAGCATCTCTGATATGTCTTTTGTCTTTTCACGCGTTCAATACAGTCTACTCCATTATTGGCGGGGCTTAGCGGTCGTGTGAATTAACACATGGAGGGACAGGCATAATTATTATATGACGTTATTAATAGTGGATACGCGTGTTTGAGTTGACATCCCTGCTTTTTCTTGAACTCTGAAATAAATATCAACCGGCCTAGATCAAGAGGTTCTACTAAAGACATTTCTCAACCTATTCATATGAACTTAGCATATGAAATTTATCACAAATATATCATCAAAATTTATAACAAAAAGCTTTGAAGATAATAAAACACACATAAAAACAAGCACAAATAATTGCATGAATAGTGAACCATTAATGCATTCGACGTTGGCGATTATGCCTCTCCACAATTTCCTGTTCTTTGTAGCTCGTAATAACTTCTGCCGTTTTGTTATCTCTCCTAAACCTTGTTCCGCCATCCATTTACTCAAGCTCGCTAGGTAGGTTATGCGTTGTTTTCCTCTCTTTCTCCAATCAATCATGTGAGTATCAAATTTTCCGATCCCCTTATTATGTGTCCTAGAAATTTCAACTATCTCTTCCTGATGATAAGTATATGTTTCCTTTTTATTTCCATTTTCTCTGAGACTGTTTTTGTTCACTTGTTCAGTCCATGGTATTCTCAGCATCATTTTGTAGAACCACATCTCTGTAGGCTCAAGTCGCTTCTTCATCTGTGAGGAAAACATATGAGAGCGGTTTCATCGTACCTCAATTTTACTTTTCGATACCTTAGGCTTGAGTGCAGTCCCAAGCTCCTGCATCAGTGGTAGGAGTCCTTCCCTAAATGGCGTTCACGAATCCAATACTTGAAAACGTAATAGCCGGTTCAATATATTTTTTCATGAACATGTATAAGAAAACTTTTTGTTAAAATCGTGGAAAGAGGTATAAAGTTTCGACGTCTTAATTTAGAGATATTTACTAAGCCAAATTTATAATTATAGGAATGTTTTATTTTTCAAACACGGTCAGCACATTGTAGCCGTGTTCATAGTTGATATTATTGAGTGTTGGCTTTTCCTTTTTTATTAATAATGCTTCCATTATATTTAGATTTTTGTACAAGTGAATGATGCTAATATATTTGTATTATAAACGAGTATGTGCTGACCGTGTTTGGAAAATAAAACTTTCCTCTAATTCTAGATACATGCATAAAACAATCCATATATTCATTTAAAAGTAAAATAAAATTCATCCTTGATAAGTACAGTCGAAAGCGCTTGCAAAACATTCGGAAAATTTTTATATAATTTACGTCCTGAAAAGAAAAATTATATACATCAGATATTATATAAAAAATCTACACCCACTGCACCCTGTCAGTCATCTTTAACGAAACGTGCATATATATACATATGTACACACACACACACACACACACATATATAAGTATGTGTGTGTGTGTGAGTGTGTGCGTGTAGTTAAAAATGAGTTTTTTTTTGCATATGAATTCTTTTCAACATAGATTTTAACCTTGTCATTTCCCTTCGATCAATTCTCCTCCATCAATCAGATATTTCGAACATTATGTATTGAATTTTCCAGTTCAAAATACAGTTAATAATTAAAGATAAATCTATATAATTCTTCCACCAGACATTAGGTATATATATATATATATATATATATATATATATATATATATATATATATATATATATATATATATATATGTAAACTGCATTTTTAATCTGATAGTGTTATTAATTCAAATATTGTTTTCAGTGAATAACCGTATTTAAATCGACGACACGTTTTTTTTAAACACACTACCTCCACACTTATGAAATCATAATGCTCTACGACAAGGATCGAACCTACGTCACCTTTGTAGGATAAATCAATGTCTGATCAGGCGTGCTTTATGCTGCTCAGCCAAGGAGACCATCACTGCACAACACGTTTCTGCATTAAGGAAGGTTCAGACTCTCGTTCAGATTCTCTCGAGATGCCATATCTGCTCCAAACATTAAACAACGCAATTTCTGAAGAATCATGTCTACCTGTCTGCGCTCATATACCTATGTAATATATATATATATATATATATATATATATATATATATATATATATATATATATATATATATATATATATATATATATATATATATATGATGCTTTTTGGGAAGATATTTTGATATGAGAAATTTTTAACAATCACATATCAAATTTTGAATCAAAACTCATCAGTTTTGAAACTGAAAATAAACCTGCGTAATCTTTTTGATCAATCTATATATTGAAATGGATACTCAAAAACTTAGACAAACTTCACTAAATCAAGTTCTTAAATTATTTGTAATTTGTGGATTCAAAATGACACAAAGTTGCTTTGTTTGGCATTGCTTTATTTTGTTTTGAATTGTTCAGCATCATTGGCGTGCGTTTGCTAACAAATACGCTCTCGGCATCAACTGGCACATCTGGACATGAAGCCAGTTAATTCTACTTTTGTTTTTTGATTAATTATCAAGTGAAGCCGAAAAGACTTCGTTTCAAAAACTTAAAGTAAAGATAAAAGCTTGGTCTTCAGGACAGAAACGATAATTAGATGGCAAAACAAGGAAATATGATTTTTACTTCGGTTATTTTTATTATCTTAAGATAGAGGTTGCGGCCGAAATACTATCCTACCTGTATGCTGCTAGAGAACTTAGGCAAGTGGTAATGGTTTCTTCATCTAGCTAATCTCTTGCCATTTTCACTACCAGTTACCATTTACCATCATGGCTTTGACGAGTGCATACCATTCGTTTGCTGTTGAAACGTTTTTTTTTAATCTGTTATTGTGTCACAGAGAGCCTTTCGTGCACATTACATGTTACGTCGGGGTGTTGATGTTCAGGGTAGAAAATCGATACTGCTATGGGTAGAAAATTTCAGGGACACGGATCCAGCGCTTAAAAGAAAGCCAACTGGAAGGCCACAAAACGCTCGAACTCCAAAAAGTGCCCAAGCTTTACAAAGCGCCAACACTGTTTATGGCAAATATAGGTCACTATTTGGAGGATGTCACATTCAAAAAGAAATGAAAAGAAAACGGCAGCCCTTTGTTTAAACACCAGCAAAATAATTCTTTTAATAGAAGTTATCTTCGTCTTTTTTGTCAACCTTTATAATGTGGGAGGTATTTCTTACACGCCCCGTATAAAGAACTCTTTCTGGTCCAGTATTTTAAGACTCACTTAGAAAACAGATAACTGTTTATACTTGATAGTAGAAATCAATATTTATTTGGAATATTTTCCCCTGGCACAAAGAATTTACTTTTGTTTCACCAGTGCGAATTGTACTCGCTCGAATATCAATGTTTGGTATCAACAAACGTGATATCTCACAGTAAATGTCTTTATATATAGAGCGTCTGATGGCATATCACTCGAGAATATTCCTCGTTCTGCGTGATTTTACTTTGCTACTGAATCTGAATAGTGTCACAACATAATACGTACACGGTAATAAATGCAAAGAAGGTTGGCAAGATATTTCACTGACATGAGTTTAAACATTAATCATTGAAAGTCTTTAGCAATAATAAAGACGTACTTTGCAAAACACAATGAAACACCCATGTAGAGTCAAAAAATGGTTAATGGCCTGTGAAACTAATTTGCCAACAATTTCTCCCTTGGGTGTCGCCTTATCTTATTTTTGCATATGTTTATATAGGATGAACTCTCTCATCGTCTTTGATGTACTAGTGCCCAGCAGATCATTTCTTACACCCGAGCAGCCAGACTGCTCGCATATGTAATTTGATTATATTGATGAAGGCTTCTGCAGAACCAAGAACCGAAAAGAGAGAACTGCTATACATGGTCTCCAAACGCCCTTACTCAGAATTTAAATTCAGAATTTTTTTCTAGGAGACTGGTTGCCAACCAAGGCTAACCTATTTAATGAGAAGACGAAGACATGAATTCATATCAACGGTATTTGCGAGTATGTGAATGTTATCAATTCAACTGGAATTCGAACTCATCTCATCGATTTCTCTCTCTCTCTCTCGCTCTCTCTCTCACACACACACACACGCGCGCACAGATGTGTGTGTTCTTACACGCACGCGCGTGTGTTCGCGTAGAGGGAAAAAAGTGTGAAAAGTGAAGAAAAGGAATAATTTTAAAACAGTTCTACAAATTTAAATAATTTTTTAGTGAATATAAAAATAAGTTTTGCTTTATTTTAAGCTGCAGGAAACAATTTATAAAGTTTCTGGCAATCAAAGTTCATATTAAACATGTTTTTTTTTTATAACAGAAAAGAAATTAATTGTGTTAGTATAGGATGAATCGTGTGTGCGAAATTGTCACGTAAAAGCCAAAGTCTACGTTCTGGTATGTGTGTATAGCGTAAATAATAGCAGTAGTCAATCGGTTAATAAAAGTTCAAATACAGATTATACAACTACCCTTTATATGTGGCTTGGGTATTTTCGTAATATCAACTCTGCAAATTGGTTTATGAAAATACATTAAAAGCGAGAAATTATTTATAAAAAGAACTTTAGCACTCAATAGTTGTTTTTGAGTAGACGAACATTTGAGACATCAGTAATACTTACATCATCGTCGAATTTATACTGAAAACTAGTTTATTAATTTATGTTAAGCTATTTATAGGAGAAAATCGGTTCACAGCAAGTTAAAAATTGCATCTATTAAAATCACATGTTTTATTGGTTAATAAATATATTTCCCAACTTTTAATATGGGAAAAGATTGTTATTCTGAAGGTGAGCATTCATTTTTTGAGGCGCTGGAAAGACGTTGTCCGCCAGGAGTCAATCTGATGCTGGAGGAGGTTTCGACTTTCTACCAAGACCGTAAAAGCTGGAGGGACAAGGTAGCTCTCGTGTGAACAACGCTTTCATGGCATGCGATTTAGCAGCAGCAGTAGCACATAGTTGAGCATGTTTAGTAGAATTTGACAAAATATTATTTTTTCTGTTGAATATCTTTTTCTTCATAATTTATCCTTAATTATCTGCTACACACTTTACATTTTTGCAAAGCGTTCCAAAATTTAGGGTTTTTCAATAACACCGTCGAATAGATTGCAGCAACAATTTATGCCGATATATTAATTCATCACATCAATTTGCGAAATTTTGTTTTTCTTTTCTGCAAAAAAAAATAGATTTCTTTTTTGGATCGTAGTGTCTGTAGAAATTGTTCAAATCATTGTTCGTTCAGAGCGCTTTCGGCTAATCTTCATTCCAGCCAGTTCTCATCGCATAAAATAGCTCGTCACTGTCATGTCCCGACAGAGATATTAGCAGAAATAAAAGTGTTACCACCATTGTATATTTTGCCAATCTCCGAATTTAAAATTACTTCGTATAGATTAACGTATCATTTGTTTCATTAAAATGCATTAATCTTTCTTATAGAGATGAACATTGAATAGGCTGTAGTGGTGTTTATACGATAAATGTCATGGTTCGAGTACTGCAATTTAAGTTCGTAGGTACAGCAATTGTATTGCCGCTATAGCAAGATAGTCTGAGAGAGTTCATTATTCTTCGTGTTGGTTTTAAGTTTAGAGTTTTCCTTCTGACCAGTTGCCGCTTCAAGGCGAGATAGCCCAATTTGATCATCTGTTTAAGGCATAGCTGGTGGAAAAACTATTCATATCTTTTTTAAGGGAATTAGCGCGTGGACAAAACAGAATCGAGCGGGAACTGAACACGGCACGCCGAATTCACTTTCCTCGCTGATAACCGTTACATTATACCCATCTCCAAAAATACGTGTTCACAATTACGGGTAGAGTATAAAACATTAACTAAAAAAAAAAAATTCAGATTCTTAAACCATTATCATAAGATAAAACAAGCTAAATAAGATTTTCAATTTGGACACTTCGGCAATCGTCTGCTCTTCTAGCTTACAGAGATCGAGAACGAGGCGTCCGATATTAACAAGAGTATATTAAGAATAAGTAAAAGGAAAATAAAAACAGAGATAAATAGTGAAATTGCATTCATAATAGCATTTGTCTATCCGATTAAATATAAAGCATCGCGTAAGTGTTCGTTGTTTGTAAGAATAGATCAATAATCGATAATTGAAAGCAGAAAATAAATTAACCGGTACTATATCTGATTAGAATATCTGGACTCACATATGTTGCTACTTGTCAGACAGTGTAACATCAAAGGAGAGAGAAATATCTTCCAAGTCTATAATGTGCAATTCTATCAGTGTTTAATTCGTTTTGAAATTTATGGTAGTTTTGTGTTTCTCTATCCCTCACCACACTACACACACGTAACACATATGAAGAGAAAGTCAACAATTATATTTGGCAGATAACGACAATAAATAAAATTTGCAATATTTATGGAGGGAGGCTTCATAATATCGTGGATACAATGTTTGTCGATATAGAGTGTGGCTTGTTGATTACTAATGATGATCACAAAGCGTTAAACTGCCAGTCCCATTGCAAGGCTGAATTTAATGACCATTTTACAAATATATATATATATATATATATATATATATATATATATATATATATATATATATATATGGTTTTATAAAGATGCTATATCTAACTTAGTCATATATTTGCTTTTGATGTCTATGTGTTTTTTTAAAATTTATTGAAGAGATCAATGTTTTTTATATGCAAGAACCTATTTGTACCAAGAAGTGGGGTAAAACTATTACACACTTAACTATATATATATATATATATATATATATATATATATATATTGGACTATGCCGTCGTATTCAACGTATGAGGGTCAAGCAGATCAGTTCCTAGGATCCGACAGCCAGATACCAGCACATGAGATTTGATCATAGTGATGAAGGTTTTGTGCAGAATCAACCACACATTTTGAAGGGCTGATGCACTACGTGCATCAACCGTTCATCTGGTGCACTACGTGCGACAAGGTCCCCAAACGACCCTCCGCAGGTTTTGAATTTAGACTTGTTCTTCTCCTAGACCAGTTGTCATCAAAAGCTATAGAGCCCAGTCTTTCCTGGTATTTACCCATAGATAGAGGGAGAAGAGTATTAATACCTTTCCCAAGGGTATTAGTACATAAGTGAATGTAATGGATTCGCCTGAAATTCGAACTCGGCTCTCCGATTCCTTAATGTGAGCCCCTACCCCCTACCCCACCGTGCCGATATATAGTGCGAAACACGTGGCAGGACCGGATCACGAACAACAAAATTCTCCTACGCGCAAGGATGGAGTGCATAGAAACCATCATGACTCGCTAACGACTTCTGTGGGCCGGACACCTTGCGAAGGATGCCAGGCATCCGCCTACCCAAATAAATCCCCTCCTCGGAGCTTGAATCTGTCAAGAGACCATGTGGAGCTCCACACCGTCAATTCAGGATCAGTTCTAAAACACATTGCTGTACAGAAATCGATCCGGTCAATTGAGAGAGAGAAACCAATGAAATAACCAAATGGAGAGGAGCAGACTTCGAAAAAAAAACCAAAAGCCCCAAAACAAAACAAAACATCCTTCGAAAACACAAGAAGGCAAATAGGAGAGCCCAAGAGAACCCAAAGAAAAGCCAGAGGTCTTCATCCCATAAAACGCTCCTACCCTACAATGTGGTGACTGCAGACGACTGTTCAGATCCAACATAAGACTCATTTCACACAGGAGGAAATATCGATGAGCATCCCTATACACGGCAACGAATTCCGCCACCGACGACGAGGAGGAAGTGTATATTCTATAAACACAGAGGTCAAATATTTTTCTTGAATAAGATTTCTCGAATATTCGGTCTGGTACTGTTTAATAAATAAATGTGTCTACTCAAATACGATTATCCACAAAAAGTAACGTTCAAGTATTAAAGTCTATTGGATTAAAAAATAGAGAAACAATCTATATATATATATATAAATGCAAACAAACACACACACATATAAGTATATATATATATATATATATATATATATATATATATATATATATATATATATATATACATACATACAGTATGTCTGAAGATTTTAATTGATTTTTTTAATAATTTTTATCGTTCAATATATATATATATATATATATATATATATATATATATATATATATATAACATCGAATCGTTCACCATATTTATCAAAGGTAAGAGATCTGTAATAAAAATGCTCATTATGAAAAGATAATGCATTAATAGCAGCAAATTAAAGGAAATTTTTATTTGTTGATATATATATATATATATATATATATATATATATATGTGTGTGTGTGTGTGTGTGTGTGTGTGTGTGTGTGTGTGTGAGTTGATGTAAAGGTGATGTTTATTTTCAACAAGATAAGACATGTTCCTATTTTATTTAGGATGTCAATCCTTATCTCAACGAAAGATATCCATTGAAACTACGTTTACCAAAAGGCATTGTTCAATTCCCACCGAGTTTCCTCGATTTCGCTCCCCGTGCTTTCTTCCTATGGAGATAAATTCGAGACTCATGTTATCGCACCAGATCGAATAAACTTGCACAATTTCAGACTGAAATCGAAGAGAAGTGTCAAACAATTTCAAACTCAGTCTGTTAACGCTTGAGAATTCTACCCTGTGGCGAATGGACGACACTTTGCACACTTAATACGTCCAAAATCGTAAATACCATATGCTTTATGTTTTACGTATTTTCGAAACATTCAATTAGACGCTGATTAACTTTCAGGTACGTGGGCTGCTCGAAAATAATTGCTTCCTATTCACCTATTTGTCGTCAACTTATGCCAGCAAATCACCCGTAAATATTGCCTCTTGTTACGGATAGAAGCTGACCGGGAGGCTGACACAGTTGTGCCTGACATGAATGTACATACGAAGCAGAGCTGTCTTAGAATTCCTCCACGAAGAAAAATGTTTCGGTTGACAGTAATCAACGCCTGCGGAACATATGTTAAGATGAAACACTCGATGTGAGCACAATTAGGCGGTGGGTAATGCAGTTTAGCGGTAATAAATATTCTATTGCTGGTGGAACTAAAGAATCTAACTCGTCAGAACATTTGACATAGAAATAGCGATAGAATAGAGAGAGGTTTTCACGTTTTACCTGTGGGGAAAAGGGTTTAGTGTAGAAGATAATTCATCATCCACAAGGCTACGTAGACAATTTCCAACTCTACCATAACAAGCAAGTGAAGACTGTGCAGCTCCAAGCCAGATATAACGGCAATGATTCTTTTTGGTTTGACCTGCGTCTTGTAAAGATAAAGCATAGTAGGAAGTATACAAGGAGCTGGCAATGTTTCCCAGTATCCTTAGTGATGGATCATATATATGATTTCCTCTTGAGATTTTGGGTGAGCTTGGGTCATAATAGGCGTTAAATGCAAAGAACACCTATCTATCATGCTAGGTGAAAGTTCAAGATTTGTTTGGTAATGGTGGGATGTGACTAGATTTATTTTGGAAGTATTGAACCTTATAAGCCAGTCCTTCACCCATTGAGCCACCAGATCTAAGTTAAAGGAGAGACCAACGTCCAGGTTGAGGCCGTCGAGATTTTTGGATGGGCACCTATACACCGTTGTATCATCTGCATAGATGTTCGCTTATGGTCTGTTCTTGGGTAGATAGTTAATATTAAGCAGAAAGGGGAGAGAACCTAGGAGAGACTATTGGGAAACGATTGTATTGGGTGCCGCGTGCTTCAGAAGACTTAATATCGACAACGACCTTCATGGACCTATCTGCTAGGAAGATAAAACCTCTCCAGAGATTACATATCGTCCTGTGTAATATGATAAACTACATCCGGCAGCAAAGCCTCTGATCGGGAGGTTGGAGGTTTTGAAGAGCGTAGAACAACCTCTTAATTTCTGTTGATTCCTAAGTCTATCCTGACCTGGCCTGGTAGCACCTGTTAGGGTTCCAGCTATGAGTGAATAGTTAAAACTGAAACTGGTGTGAAACACTATGAATGTATATAAAACATACCTACAATGCATTTTTATAGTACAAAATACCAGCAATACATTTTTGAAAAAAATAAAATTACCAGGATTAAAAAATTACCAGCAATACAGTTTTGTAAAGAAAATCACTAATGTACCCAAAGAAATTAAATTTATGCCGCTAAACAAACAAAGATTACATAACTCGAGAATTTGTGTAGCAACCGCTTATGCCACAACTTGTCAAAGTCCTTTGATATATCTAAATATCGTTTCTACTTTTTTCTCACTTACGTATTTAGTCAATCCTTGCATTCGTAATAATTATTACCATTATTATTATTTGAATATCCTTACCCCAATGTTCATTTGTTTGTATTAACGACTTTTTCAAGTCTTTCCGGTTTTTCTCTAGACAAAAGCTGTTAATTCTGACACCATTATCCAGTTTTTTCCCGTCTTGATAAATACAAAACCATTAGGAATCAGAACAGAAATAAAGATAAAAATTAAGCAAAAAAAAAAAAAAAAAATTTATAAAACAACGAAGAGACATTTTCTCACTAAGAACACACACATAATTATCTACAAATGTGTTTCACCCGGATATCGATTATTTTGTTGCCATTGTTTCCATTAAAAAGGAAAGCGACAACTTTTCAGCAATGCTCACATGTCCTCTCTGAGGCGCCATATTGGGAAAGCCTCGATTTCATTCCATAGGGAAAGCAGAGCATATTATGAATGCATCTTTTCCCACGTTCTCATGTGTTCTCTTTCATTTTGTTTTTGTTTGTCTTTTACTGACTGATTTGTCTCTAATTGAATTTGATGCTCAAACTGTTTGCTACCCTCTTGTCGCATTAATGGTGATCGCCGGTGGATTTCTCTTCTTTCACGGCTTTACATTTGCTGCCAGCCAGGAGACAATAAGAAAACGGAACAAGTAAATGAAGAAAGGAAGATAGAGGAAATAAACAAAAAGAGATGGCCATCAGTGATTAATAAAAATAACGGGCATCAGTCAATGAATCTTATTTAGGTGGATTTGAATGTAAGAGTGGTATTGAATAAAAAGTAGGTGCATAGAAAATTGTGTAAATAATGAACAACCTAAAAAGGAGAGATCTGGAAAAGAATGAGAAGATGAAAAGACGACTGTGGAGAAAAATAAAAATAAATGACGCTAAAACAAAGCAATAATAATAATAATAATAATAATAATGATAATAATAATAATAATAATGATCCAAGGGAAAGAATAAGATGGCAAATGACGTGAAATGGGAAAGAAAGAAAATAACAGTCAATTTAAATAACGGACGGAACAGAAGACTGGGAAGTCGCGGCGTCTTCTCATCTAAGTAATCTTATCAAATGAATCCGTCACAAAAATAACTCAGGAATCGTTTTGCTGGTCGATGTGAGGCGAATAATTATTTTGATGTACTTCCATTAAGGCAATTCCCTATCGATTCATATATATATATATATATATATATATATATATATATATATATATATATATATATATATATATATATATATATATATATTATGGTGTATGTTTTCGCGTAGCGCTTTGTTTCCTGCTCTGTTTCAGTCGATTGTGGGACATCATGCAGTGCAGTAGGGAGAGAAAGGCGTTTGCAAGAAATATTAGGTGTCAGGAACATCGGTAATTTTCCCCGTCGGTAAAGATTGTTTGAATGAGTTGAATAGAAGTTCATTTAGAACAATAATTACAAGAATCCTATTCTCAACATGCTACCGTTTTAATCAATCACAAACTGCGTTTGTGTTAAATCTTACCCATCCGATTCCATAACCATATATATGAAAACAGTCTTTCACAAATTATATGTTCGATACTGGACGGACTCTCGGTGTTTTTCTCTACAAGAGAGACACAGGTTCGAACTCTGCCAGAAGGCACTTTTTCTTCATTAAAACTCTTGAACGCACATGCTGGTAGATAAAATTTTACACAGTTTTGTCTATGGAAACCTATGTATACGATAAAGATAAAGTTTGTTATAAATATAATGTATTCTGATGTTTGGACACCATAATATTTCCGTATTCTTTTCTTTCTTTCTATCTATCTATCTATATTATTTCAGAAACCTTATTATAATCGATAATTGTAATTGACATTAATGTGGGGCGTCTATTTCAAATACGAGTATGCACTATAATAACGTTTGAATATATATATATATATATATATATATATATATATATATGGTATAAAATGACAATTGGAAAAATCTTAGATTTTGCCGACACGTTTTGTCTTCTGATTTTTTCAAGGCAAAAATGAAATCGAAATATCTCTGTTGTCATGATTACATTAAAAATCCAAATTTAAAAAGATAGACGCCTCTGTACAAGCGTTTTTTTCTGGTTAATGTAAATTACATTTATAGTAAGAGATTTTTTCCCATGTCGACAATACAGTTAAACTATATATATATATATATATATATATATATATATATATATATATATATATATATATATATATATATATATATATATAATTGAATATACATAATAATCAACGTGGATACCATGACTCGGAGTTGCCTGCAACAAAGTAACAAAGGAATATTTGACGATAATAAAACTAGATATACTAAAGCGTTAGACTGCAACAACCATAAATTGAAATCAGGATATATAGAAAGAAAAAAAAACATTAAAGATAAAGGTAATCTAAAACAACGCAAACATAAAATAATATGGCTCAACCCACCTTAAAATAGTAACGTCCAAACTAATATACATAGAATCTGCCGAAATTTAATTCACAAACACTTTGCTCAGAAATATATATGTACGTGCAAATATATGCACGTATATATATATATATATATTTTATCATACCCATATATTTATTTATTTATTTATTATGCACTGTTACATTAGAACATGCCCATACCCACTACAAAACTGCACATCTTGTTTCAACGTTAAAAAAAATATTTTTCAACTTTTCATCAGGTGGGAAATCACGATGTTCCACAAAAGTAGAGCCGTAAATATTTATTTATTATATCAGTGTTACATAAGAACAGCATGGTGATTCCCCACCTGATGACACGTTAAAAAAGATTTTTAACGTTGAAACAAGATGTACAGTTTTGTAATGGCTATGTGTACGTAACACTGCATAATAAATAAATATTTACAACTCTACTTTTGTATTGATCCCTGTTTTAAATTAATGTTTTGAATGCCGAAATCTTACTCTTCGTTCATTTACGTTTGTATATATATATATATATATATATATATATATATATATATATGTGTGTGTGTGTGTGTGTGTGTGTGTGTGATTGTGTGTGTGTGATTGTGTGTGTGTGTATGTGTGTGTGTACGTGTGTGCAAAAACCTTCATCTGAAGCAACGTTATGTCTCACAACTAATTAATGTTCTTTCGTTACTTTTTTGAATGATGGCGACATTAGTTTTGACTAATTCATTCAAATTTTATTGCTTTCGTTGTTGTTTAATGTCAGCTTCGTCCAGAGTATTTCTATTTATTGATTTTTACACTGGAGATGAAATAAAGGCAGATGCAGAAATGAGCTGTCCACTTTAATGGAGATGTTACTATCAATTATGAGCGCGTGGCTGAGTGATTAGAAAGTTAGTGTTCCGACAATGAAATCCGGGTTCGATCATATCTTGAATCATTTATCAAGGAGCTGTTGACCTCTTCATAATATTGGATTGGGCAGATGATTCCAGATTGTGGCGCCGATAGGAATTGCTCGAAAATCATGTTATGAACCGAAGCAAGATTCGTGAGTGAAACAGCAGAGACGGAACAGTTCGATGGCTATGCTTGCACTATGTCACAAGTCATCATGACCGAGATTTTGATCGCACAAGCCTTGTTTCACTACTGATCAGTAGTCGAACAAAAAAGTATAACTATGATACGCTCTTCATAGTATTAGTATACAATTGTTCCTGAGCATGCGCCTGCAACAGGGATTAGCTAGCCAACTTAGCATATGGATATAATCGGAAACGAGCGGTCAGACTTTGCTTATTACTATGAAGTAATCGAACGTTTCAGATATCGAGATTTCAGTTGAATATACGCTCACTGTCGAGTCCTTTAATGAATTAAGTTCCATACTATCTGGGTTTCCATCACCTGTGATCTTGTGCCAGACTACATTAAGCTTAGTCAATAGCTAAACCTATCCAGATGCATAAAATTCCCTTATTCAATAATTTTGAGAAGATTGGTCATCATTCCAAGATTTATTCGGCCTACAGACAACATTTCGGGCTGCTGATATCTTTACCGCAACGTTTCGAGCAACAAGCTTTAAAGTTTTCTTCAGATTTATAATTTGTCATGATAGAGAATGGCGCAAAGTAAATATTTTGTATACCAATCAGTTTTTTTGTCATTGTAGTTATTGTTATTTCTCAGTTCATCTCAAATAGGGAGATCTGTCATTGAGCGATGCGTGCTGGTTGAATAAAACAATACTCGGTGCATAATAACAGAGCTAAAATTATGCTAATAAATATACTTATATATAATAATTCATATATATATATATATATATATATATATATATATATATATATATATATATATATATTGGGTTGATGAATAATTATCAGGCGTTTTTTTTTATAAAAATATTTTATTTTCAGGCTATGAAAAATATGTCGGTAATCATACTCATTTAAAAATATTATTGAATTAGTATTTCTTTTTCATAACAAATATTGTTTAAAAACGCCTCATAATTATGCACCAACCCAATACATATAGGCATCCTTTTATCTCACGAGATAAAGGTAGCACCCACTTTGGCGAAAATTCAGTCCTTTGGTGGTCAGACTCGGGTAACTTCTCCATGGAGCAGTAATCGGACGATGATATATGGAGGCCGCGCGTGGCCCATACTACATGGCCCCATTCCCTGTCGTATCGACAAGATCCAAAGGAATATAAGGCCTAAACATTTGAAACCGGCTTAGTTGAAGGCGTTGCCGGAAAGTTGTCAGTGCTGACAGCCAACAGCCTCCGTGTCTCCATTCCGGGTTTTCTGCCTGGATATACTTCCATAACCTTTTCCGGGTTTGGTTGGATATATCTGTAAGGCAGAGGAGGTTTAAAATCAGTGTTTTCCCTTTCCCTAGATGGACTTCCTTCCTGAATTGACGAGCTCTTTTTAGCCGAATGGACATACATTCAGAACGTATATAACACGTCATGTCCTAATTTCAACCTATTTCTCCTTACCTTCTAAGAAAATATCTATATCTACTAAGAGCATCTAAATGCGCCAGGTGCTTCTGTATATTTCTTTCTGTAATTTTAATAATTTTTACTTTATTAGAGTTATTTCCCCTGAAAGGGTTACTCCAGGTCTTGCATAAATACTAGAGGGAATTAATAGCTCGTTACCCAATACGAAATTTGAATAATAATTCTTTTTCTGTCCATAAGTTAAAAGCAGGAATACACCAACTTAATGGAGAAAGCAAAGCGGCTAAACAAACAGACAGATGACATTAAGTCTGATAAATGCGCCTCACAAAACAAGAGAAGTGAATAAACGAAGATTAAATTAACAGCCCAACACTCCCTAAATATGGGACAAGATAGATACTTGGGTGAATTGCAAGATATAATGTCTGTTACATATTTCCGGAAGATGAATACAGACGACGGGCACCTGGGGAAGTTCCGCTTTTACAGAGGCGGAAAGATAAAAATAACCAAGGGAGATTGTTGAGATTGAGTCGTTCAATAACATTTTCTTCGGAATGAAATCTTTCTTTCCATGGCAATCAACATTCGGACTGATTGACACTCACTCCTCAAAAAGATGGCGCATATGCCAAATAAATATATTCTTTCTTAGGATGGCTTACGGCCATATCACGATGAAACACCGGTTTTAGTACGATCACCCAACTTAAGCAACTTGGAACCTGTACCTAGATGGATGTACGCTTGAGAATACCAGGTACGGTAAGCTTTGATGTGCGGTTGGTTTAATAGATAACGGCTCGGAATCGAAACTCAGAGTGCCGAATTTCAATTCCAGTCGAATTCTATTTTATTTATTTACGCACAAATACCCTTGGGAAATTTTCAAATCCCCCTCTTTACCCGCACAGCTATGAGTTTACTTAGTAAGATTTGTATCAGTAAATCTTTATTATCTCCTAAAGAAATCATACGATCTCAAAATACTTGCTGTCTTTAAATAAACTGGCAAAGGTTAATGAACCGTAAAAAGCAAACCAATCCGATTACTTATGATATCCATTTAATTTGCCATAGATCACGACAGGAAGCAACACGCAGTTGCTGTTAAAATAACAGTGGATGTCTTTTGTAACGTACGGTGGCCGTTAATAATTAAGTATATCTCAAGACTTTAACGTTAAATAAAACAGTATATAATTACCACCGCAAGTAAATATTTAACAAGAATAAAGAAGGAAAAGTCAGCCAAAGTTAATTAACCATTTCATTGAATACGTTGTAAGTAACGTGGCTCGACTTAACGTCCGGTAAATTCTAAAACAAAACCCAAATCATCGACGAGAATTAATTCACACTAATTCGACTGGATAGTTCCACTTAATAGTCACTCAATAATCACTCCAGTCAGCCTGACGTCGATATCTATACACCTGGCGGAAAACATATATTCATAATTCCAGAGTGTCACGGTCGAACTTCGGTGTCGGTAGTTACTCATTTTTTCCTATATGACAAAATCAGAACATTTTTGCTAATTACCGACAAAAATAACTCCATTTATGGCAAAATGGCGCTACATAATATCTCTACTTCTGATAGAGTGTGAATTTGTAAACTAGTCAATGGCAACGGGGTATGAATTGATTTTTTACAACTTATCAGCCTTTTCTTAATATTGATATTATTATTATTATTATTATTATTATTAGTAGTAGTAGTAGTAGTAATTTATCCTATACAAGGTGTATCGGGTAATTTATTAATAAATATGGGACTTGATTATTGGAGATTTAATTGTTTTTCTAGAGCAATAGTAATGATTTTATTGGAGTCGCCTTCTAAATCTTCTCTATTTTTCAATTGAATTAGGGACTAACTATAGAAGTGTCCATGCTGTAGGATTTCTTTCTGTTCTGACGTCAGTAGCTAACATTAACTAAGCTTAAAAGAAGCTACCTGTCAGATAAATTCGGGGAGATGTGGCTTCATGCCTATCTATAAAATATAATTCGGCAGCAAGGCCTCTGATCAAAAGATTGAAGGTTTTCAAGTGTTTGAATCAACCTTTTAATTGCTGTTGTTCCCAGGTTCACCTTGACCCAGAATTACAGCACCTTTTAGGGTCCTAGTTATGGAAAAATAGTGAAGCTCAAACAAAAATTAAACACTATGAAAGTATAAAATACTAAAATACCAGCAATATATTTTATTTAAAAAAAAGGACCAACAATACATTTTATCTGTAGTTGAAGTAATATATATATATACACACACACACACACACACACACACACATATATATATATATATATATATATATATGGTTTACTTTAAAACATATAATTGCGTTCAAATATATTTAGTTGAAAATGAATAATAAAAAAAATACTACGTTACTTAAAAATCGAAAACCAAAAAGAGAAAATATACAGTGTAACAAATAAATTACAAGTAAAATAAATTGATCTAAATACATCCAAATATATAAATAAACTAACAACCGATACCGATAAACGAGCCGTCTAGAAAAAACAAATAAAGATAATCAATCCAAATAAATACATGAAGTAATAAACAAATTAAAAACTGTTCCCGCCAAAATAATAGTTAGAAAAAACTACAACAATCAACCCCAAAATTGAACAAATAGCTTTAATTATCTTCCCAAACAAAAACAAAACTATTAAATAAGCTATATAAACAAATCTTTACTACGTTAATAAAAACACCGATCAAAATAAAAATAAAAAATAAATATATAAGATAAGGAATAAAAATAAAAAATAAAAATAAATAAAAACAAGCAAAATAATTTAACCCAAATAAATAAATAAACAAATAAACGACTTCCGGTAAAATAACCGTCAAAATAGACTACCCACAATGCACCACTGACCCGTATATATAAATAGCCGAGAAAAATAACAGCACTCGTGGCCTGACGATTGCATCTAGCATGAAACAGACTGTCGCCTCTAAGTGTTGACTTCTATGTTCACTTTTATATATATATATATATATATATATATATATATATATATATATATATATATATATATATGCACGCATAATTATATATGTGGGTGTGTATGTGTGTGCATTAGGAGGATTTTTTAGTTCTTACTGCATGAATCCTATAAACTGAAGTGTTAAAAATTTAGAAATGCCAGTACACTCTTTGGTTTCGCCCACACGATTCTGGATGACGTATGTGTGACGTATTCGTTAAAGTGATAGCATTGGTGTGACAGTGTCCCTATGGCAGCCTGTGGAAACAAACAGGATTTAGAACCATTTGACCGCAGAATGATTGTCAGGCTCGTAAAGATGAAACACTCTTTTTCTGAAGCAAGATGAGAAGGGTAGACTAGGAATATGTGAATTCCAGTCAGACATTAGTCGTGCAGGAAAACTGATAGCATGATTCACTTATAGACAGCCATAGAAAGTTTCTGTATAAATATGACAATGTCCCGGTACGCAATACCACATCGCATCGCCACTGTTATTCAAACAAGTGGCGGATCTATATGTTACCGGGTCACTGGCTTTAATTTTGGCAGCACTTTCTGTTATTTGCGACTTGTGCCAGTATTTGGGTTCGTTCCCAGATGAAAACTGATGATTTTGAATGCCAATATTCCAGTAGGTAGTTTTTGCTTGCTAGGTTTCGAAAGCTGATCTTTCTACCTTCATTTCTACACACAAGCGTCAATTTGATCTTCGCTAATCTCATATCAATCACATTTTGAAAATGCATGCTGGATATACTGTAACATACAAAAGTAGGTATACAGTTAGTAGATGTATATTATTAGTATGTTTGTATAACCAAATAAAGTACATTTTGTGCACACGTTTTGTTTCTTATTACTGTATACCTACTTTTGCACCCCATCCTGTCCATATATGTAAAGAATGAGGAGAAATAAAATCTTGATGTTTAGTTGCAGAATGGCCCAAATTTATATCGGTGTTTTCAGACTTTGTGAGAAGTAGTTTATTGGTTCGCATTTTCAAAAGAGGAAATTCTTCGCTGGAAGTCGTGTTGAGACCAAACAACCGGAATATTGTTTCTGCCTCTGTACGCAGAGTAACAATCCTGAAAGTGGTCGTCTTTTATGATAGTTCTTCGGAAAAGGCTCGTAGCCGACACAAATACTTAAAATAAAAATACATAACCTGATAAAATTGACCCAAGGCAAGACAATATTCGCTTCAAAGAAAAATTCCAATACTGGCTTTCTGAGAAATGTTCCATTTGAAGTTGAGTATTTTTTTTATTTTTACGACACCGCGAACCTTCAAGACCAGAAATGGCCGCTAGCAGTTTGTGAAGAAATAAAGAAAAGGATTTGTTCTTTTATGAGGGTTTCCTCTCAGAACTCAGTGTGGGAAGTGGGCACGCGCAGAAGGTAAACTTTTCGCAGCTCTTTCATCGCGATCTCCTTTTCTTATATAAGGTAGTGCAATATATATTTTAGAAAGTTATTCGAACCCAGCAAGATTCACTTTCTTCAGATATTTGTTTTTAATATACATTCAGAAACAAACACGCACATACATGTGCGTACACATAAAGTCACCAATACATAACTGTATATTTTCATGTTACTGTAATCGTTATTTTTAGTGGTTACACACGTTTGAGTAGACATCACAATTTTTTAAAGTCGGGACATTAATCTAGAGAACGTGAAGACCTTTTGACATAAATTGTAATTGTATTTTACAATCAGGGAAACCACTTTTAATCTAAAACCATGAAACCACGGAAAAACATCGAAGCAAAGCAAGGCTCAATTATTCTGCTTAATAACTTGTATATACGAAGGTAAGTCCCAAAATAATGCAATTTGTAATATTATATAAGAAATAAAGAACACGGTCAAATATATCGTACGTTAAGATATAACCATGCATTACAGTTTCATGCTCCTGCTTCTCAACACCTCTTTCAATGGCAGTGTTCCACCGACGATTGAGGAATCTTCTTAAAACTCGGATGGCTGCTGATGTAGCCAATTTCTTACAGCAGTTTTCACTTCCACATCACCACCTGACTTAGCATTCTCAGACTTCCGTCTCTTTGGTCCAATGAAAGAGCTACTGAGGTATAAACGCCATGGTGACGATAAAGAAGTGGAAACTGCTGTTAGAAATTGGCTTCATCATCATCCAGCCGAGTTTTCCGAATCTAGGATGTAGGTCTTCATTTCTAGGTGGAACACTGCCATTGAAAGAGATGGTAACTATATTGGGAAGTAGGGATGTGAACCTATGATGTATAGCTGTAACTTGATGTACGATATACTTCAATGTGTTCTTTATTTCTTATATAATAAAACAAATCGCATTCCATTTGCGTCACCCTCGTAAAAGTTTGATTAAAGACGAACTTAAGTTACAGATTATTTTGTTTATTTTTTTTTTATATTTAGGATAACTTACTTGGGTTGGGACGAAAATCTGAATATAAACCGTCCAATATCTGAGTATTTTCTGCTTTTATAACCCATTGCGAGCACGAGTGTGTGTGTGTGTGTGTGTGTGTGTGTGTGTGTGTGTGTGTGTGATTAGAACAAAGCTTATTTGTGCGGATAACGGAAATCTAGTTCAAATTCCAGTTGAAGATGGTTATATTCACTGCACGTAAGTCCCCTTCGAGAGCGCGTCCATCGATTTCACGCTGCGCTCTGTGTTACCACCGCATATCGAGGTAAGATATCTCGTGGCTTGCTTAAAATGAGTGAGTGAGCAAATAAATCTCGTAACCATTCATCCGTAACTAATGGACGTGCGTAGTTTTAAGTAGCACAACGATGTTATCCTCGTAGTTAACCTTGACAAAACGCGGTAATAATAAACTGGCGTATGTGTACGAGTATAGATATTTAGCTTAATACGGTACAAGTGTCGGGGGGGGGGCGCTGAGGATCGAACTCATTAGATCTTACTAATTATTATTCCACAGTGAGGCATCTTAGCTTAGTATGGTACAAGGCTGCAAAATTGAACAGCCCGTAACCAATAAAGATCGAACGCGCAAATGAATATGCGAGGAAAGTTATGCTAATCGGGCAGGAAATTGTGGAGAGCCAGGATCGTCCACCTCCTGAAGAAAAACGGTGCATAGATGAAGTTTCAAAGCACAGAAAATATATGTACAGAGAACACCGAAACTTCTTCTATGTTTCATTTCCCTTCAGGAAGTGGGTTATCATGGCGCTACCCAATTTCCTGTCTAGCTCTCAATAATGCTTGTCTTTTTACTATCAGTCTTAATCCCAATTCTAATAATGCATTTACAAAAGCAAATTACATAGGCTATTCGCTGCTTTCCTCTATCCCTTTTGCTATCAATATGTCTTTCCTAATTAAGTGCCTTAGAAATTTAAACTGTCTCTTTCTGATGGCCGATTTATTTCTATTATCCTTAAAAAAAAACTTCCTTGTTACTCACATGTTCAATCCATATTATTCTCAGCATCATTCTATAGAACTACATTTCTGTTACCACAAGTCTCTTCTTCATCTGTGGGGAGACTGTCTAACATTGGCTACAATAGAGGAGGACAGATGTTTTTATAATTCAGCACTCTTTTCTTTAGTTCTAATATTTTCTTGTTTCTTAATATTTTGCTTAGGTTTGGGAAGGCATCATTTTGCTATTCTAATCCACCTTCAGATTTTGTCACATTCTCCCTCCTATGTTAAAAAAATGCCGGCTATTTAAGTGTTTGTACTTGCTTGCTTTTTGTGTCTCCAATTCATATTTTACATCTCCGGCTTTTCTGCTTACTGACAACCATATATTCTGTCTTTTTGCAATTAGTCCTTTCTCCGCGTTTTCTTTTACTGACTTCTGTAGGAGTTCCTGTTGATTCCTTTCTATGTCTGTCGTCAACACTGTATCATCTGCATATCTAATGATTTGTGCCCGCTAATAATGAATCCTGACAGGCCTTTCTAATGATTTGTGTCGGGTAATAATGAATCCTGATAGGACTTCAAATGATTTGTGTCCGCTAATAATAAATCCTGATAGGACATCTAATGATTTGTGTCCTGTAATAATAAATCCTGATAGGACATCTAATGATTTGTGTCCTATAATAATAAATCCTGATAGGACATCTAATGATTTGTGTCCTGTAATAATAAATCTTGATAGGACTTCAAATGATTTGTCTGTTAATAATGAATCCTGATAGGCCTTTCTAATGAATTGTGTCCGCTAATAATAGATTCTAATAGGACTTCTAATGATCTGTGTTCGTTAATAATGAATCCTTATAGGACATCTAATGATTTGTGTCCGCTAATAATAAATCCTGATAGGACATCTAATGATTTGTGCCCGCTAATAATGATTCCTGATAGGACATCTAATGATTTGTGTCCGCTAATAATAAATCCTGATAGGACATCTAATGATTTGTGCTCGCTAATAATGATTCCTGATAGGACATCTAATGATTTGTGACGGGTCATAATGAATCCTGACAGGACTTCAAATGATTTGCGTCCGCTAATAATGAATCCTGATAGGACCTCTTATGATTTGTGCCCGCTAATAATGAATCCTGATAGGACATCTAATGATTTGTGACGGGTCATAATGAATCCTGATAGGACATCTAATGATTTGTGTCCGCTAATAATGAATCCTGATAGGACTTCTAATGATTTGTCTCCGCTAATGATGAATCCTGATAGGATTTCTAAGTCCTTCAGAATCGCCTCACTGTAAGACACATCCGTTTCTATTATTGTGCATTTCACCGCTAACCGTATGCAGATGGATTGTTCGCAGTATAAATTCTGGATTATTCTAATATCTTTGCCAAATAATTTAGGTTTGCCTAACAGTTATTTTGCAGTTTAAGATAACGTAGAATACATTTCCAAAAATTTAGATGAAGAGGAAAAAATGTAAAAACGTAAAATAACATCTGCAGAAAATTGATCAGCGCAGCGTTTATTATTTTGTAAGCGCGAGCTTAAAAGTGTTGGGACAATTTTATGATTTGCTTAGTTGTTTCTTTCGTTTGTATACCTTAAATGTCCATCGTCCACAAACCCTTCTCGAAAGAGAAGTGTTCGACACGATGCACATTATGTACATAGTATTTTATTAGTTAAACACTTTCACTGTTGCTGTTAGTTATCAAAATACATTAGAATTCCAATCACATGTTTATCTTTGCTATTTCACGTACATTCGAAGCAAAAAAAAAAGAAAAAAAAAGAACGAATATTCAAAAGAATAAACGAACGAAATACTGGAATGAAACAAAAACAAAGGAGAAGAAAATGTAGGAAAATACGAAGAAAAATATGAAGAGATCAAATCTTTAAAAAAGATGAAAATTAAACAGGAAGAAAGTCGGACGGAAAATGAAAAAGACATTATTCGGGTGCTGAGAAATGTGTGTGTGTGTAAGGTAACATGACGATTTGGGTGGTGACTAAAATAGTTGGCTGACTTGGAATCATACTAAAACTCTAGAAGTAAGATCACGCAAATTAAGTATTCAGAAAATAGTTCAGACTGTCTAAATCCCTGAGCTGCTGAGGAATGCGAGGACACTGGGAAAGGCCCGGGGGACATGAGGAAACTTGCTATCGCCCATTCTTCTGCCAAAACCATAAGACCTTTGACATGAACATACAAATGCAATAATAATAATAATAATGATGATAATAATATACAGAGTACCCGTTATACTTTGGTAAAAATGAATTTGAAATTGATATAGTGACAAACTAAGCTCTAAACATTAACAGACTGTATGTAAATAAAGAAATAGTCAAAACATTAGCATCGACGTGTAAATGTTAAAATGGCCAAAATTGGATTTGCAAAATATGTATCTTCTTCTTCTTCTTCTTCTTCTTCTTCTTCTTCTTCTTCTTCTTCTTCTTCTTCTTCTATGTACCGTGTCCCTTCAAGACGCTGACGATCATTGCTTTCAATTATTTCCTGTCCTTGTAGCTTTTAACAAATTTTGTATTTTTCTTATCTCTCCTAAACCTTGCGCCGCCATCCATTTATCCAAGCTCATTAGGTAAGTTAAGCGTTGTTTTCCTCTGTCCTTCATACCTTCAACATGTCTTGTGAGTATCAAATTTTCCAAGTCTTCTTTCCTCGTTATGTACTTTAGGAATTTCAACTGTCTCTTCCTGATTTTAGGTATGTGTCGTATTTGTTTTCCATTTTCTATGCAATTTCCTCGTTGCTTACATGTTCACTCTACGTTATTCTCAGCGTCCTTACAGTACTAATATTACGTAACATTTCAGCACTCTTTTCTTTGTTTTTAATGAAACTTTTATGTTTCTTAATACTTTGCTTAGCTTTTGGAAGGCATCTTTCGCTATCTCAATGTGCCTTCGGATATCATTGCCACACTTTCCGTTCTCTGTTAAAACAGTAAAATACGGGACCACAAATTCGAAAATGAAACAAAAGGATATATGGAATGACAAAACTCCATATGTTGCATACTCCCCCTCATGTTGGGGGTTCGTGTTTTGTGCGATGGCGGCAATTCGATCATAATAATAGCATAACCTTCTTCTTTCTCGGCCGCAGATCGTCAGTTGTTTTTAGTTCGGGGATAAAAGAGAACTTCAACAAAAGCGATTTTGTAATCTTACTAATTTATTCAACACGTCAACGTGTACATTTCTAACTAGCCAGTGGGGTCGCTCTCTCACCCGACTGAGGAGCAGGTTCCCAGACACGAAATAATACGTCTACATTCCTCGACGTTTAAAACTTATCTCACTGAAATCCCTTTCTCAATCTAACATTCCCACACTAGTATTAGGCAATCAAAAACGACTTCCTTTGTTTTCCTGTAACTGACCTCAAAGGTTAAAATGAGGAAGTCAGTGGAGAAAGACAATTCTCTAAAAAATAATAGTCTGCTAGACTAACACATAGGGAGAGCTGAAAAATAGGTAGGAACTATGGAATCAAGACAAGACTTTTCAAAAGCTAAAAATAACCAAACCTCATAAAAACAGCAGATGCCACCTTAAGGGAGAAAAATAAATGACATTTGAATCGTATCATATGCGAATGATGGAAGCTGGCTGAACAGAAATACAAATAACATACAGCAGCGTAGGGTAAGTGAAATAAATAAAGCAAAAAATACATGAGCACATCCTCGGTCAGACCATTTAAAGAAATCCATACAAACGGTAAAGCTGTCGTAGCTAATCAAAACAAGTGGAATATCGTGTAGGTTTGAAATCAAAACCGACGCGTCAGTCTAAGCAAGGAAACCAATTCTGATAGTCATAAACACGGAAAGTAAAACCTGTCAGCTTGTTGGAGTGGATTTGCAAGTTGAAAACAAAAGCGAAAAATAAAGCGTACATTATAGAAGTACTAGGACCTTGCTGGAGGAGTGAGAAAATTGTAACAGCTGAACTTTTGGGAATTTGAGTTTGACGGTTGACAGAAAAAAGAATGACACGACACTTTTAATCATCCCTAAAATTAATAATGAAATCTGGAACGTTCTAAAAAACAACCCCCATCTTAATTTGAAACATTCTAGTAAAATTTGAACAATTTTATAAAAAAAAGCTGTTGTAAATAAAAAAATACGTGTTGTAAACTTTTGAGTTACTAAATATTGGTTTTTCTTCGTCGGAAACCATATTGAAGATTTTTTAAAAAATCTGATCGTTTGACTGAATATCTAAATATATGTTGGACGAGCAGTAAGAGTCTAATTAATGTAATAGAAATATCTTTTTTTTCTAAACTTTTACGTGGCACTGTAGAATTAGGTGATTTTTAAATTTCTGGAACATATACAGTGTAACCCGGATATAAGAGAGTTGTCGGGACCGGAGAAGAAGTATCTTATATCCGGGTTTCTCTTATATCCGGGTTTGGTCTATTTTGTTTTATTAACACAGGCTCTAATTTGGGACCAGAGAAAATCTCTCTTATACCCGGCTTTCTCTTATATCCGGGTCTCTTATATCCGGGTCTCTTATATCCGGGTTACACTGTAATATGAAAATAAGGCGTGGGGAAATTGACACACGCTAGGCATATTGAAAGCAAACGGGACAGATGGAAACATCGAATAATCTAACTAATAATCTTGTGTAAACGGATGGGAGAACAGAGATTGGGAATAGTAAGATTGCCAAGAGTTACAAAGAATAGGAAGTTGCGAAGGGACATAATCATCCACATTCTGGAGCGGCACGGCACATAGAAGAAGATGAAGAAGAAGTTGACCAGCTTTTCAGAAATTCTGCTAGACATACAAATGTCAGAAAAAAGAAAAAAATTCTGGACGATGAAGGGTGTTAATATCAACTTGTATCAATTATTGAAAAATCAAATGAATGGTGAGAAGATAGGATTTTTCCTATTATAGAATAAGCATAAATTCCTTTTCAGTCAGCATAAATTTCCCATCGTTTCGAAAAATCGATTGGTGGCCAAAAGCTTTTTAATGGTAGGTGGCTTCTCGTGATAACCCAGACAGCATTCAGTGTACAACACTGATTGCGACTTCATGTCCCTAAATTATAACCCAAAGCAATATCCAACTGACGGCAGATTTTCATATTGAAAGAAAATGTATACATAACTGTGTTGGTGAGTATAGCAAAAAGAATTCATTTTCATTTAAATTTGTTTGGATCTTATATAATCAAATTGTTCGCACACTCAGTATGGTTTCGACCAAACTTCAATGCACAGTTTCTAATGATTGAACAATCAGTATTGTATAAAATCCTGTGTTCAAATTTCTACCTAGAGGCTGCAGCGCTTGCTTTAGTATAAACAGCTTTGAAAAGGTATAGATCCATCTTTTCCTATCGTTATTAGTTCATAGTAATGCAGATCATAGGTGGCAACTAGTCTGGAAGGTTAAAAAGTTCAAAATCAGTCAGAACATAGATGGGCGTTGTCTGGTTAGCTTGTCATAGACAGAAACACTGCTGGCTACTACGGCTGTATATGGTGTCCCAAAAACCTGAACATGTCACTGGACTCGTAACGTGATGTGACGTGACGTGGTTGTCTAAAAGGTCAGACAAAAAAAAACGCGGGATTCTTCTAAATTTTCTGAGCTAAAAGTGACTAGAGATTCAGCAATTAAATCTTTAAATCTGATTTGTTTGATTCTACATGTGGCATAAAACTTTTCGTGTATATTTAACGCTATCCCAAGCAGACCGTTTTTTTTTTCGCGCACAAACTTCAATAGTGCTCCGTTTCCGGTTGAAGTATTGATTTGAAATCCCAGTTATATTACTAAAAATAGACTGTGGTAAAAAAAGACCTAACAAATAAAGAGATTTACACTATTTACATTGTTCAGACTGTTGTCCTCATCTTTAGGGATAAAATCATTGGTTGAAGTAATCCAGTGTCTTGACCCAAGAATTTGTGAGTTCAATATCTGGGCACAGCAGTGATGAACAAAAAACATGGAAAGTGGGGTACTAAAGTAAATTAACTGAAACCGAGATAGCCAGAAAATGTATGGCATGTAGAACTAGAACAATCCGCCCCCGTGGACTAAATAAAGGTTTCGCTTCGAAATTCCAACGTATATCATTTGAAGAAGGTCGGAGCGTACAACGGCTGAAACGTCATGAATATAACAGTAACGATGAAGACAACAGTCCGAACAATGTAAATACTTACAATATCACATCTCAGAAATATGGACAGATGTTAATAAAAACAGGATAAATACATTTATCCTGCTTTTCTTATGTTCAATATACCTTGTAAGTTTTAAATTCTCCATTCTGTAATTTCTGTATGAATTTCTAAGGTGAGGAGTTATTACTTACTTTCTTTACAGTTGGATTAATATCCTCATCTTTGTTGGCATTTTCCCTACATTTCGGCTGTTCTGACCACCAGCCTTTTGTCAGGTGTCTGTCAATCCATGTAACTTTAAAGTAATTTCGATCTGAATCCATTATTTAATATACACAAATATATTGTTCTCGTTAAACTGTCCATTTTTAGGGATACCTGGGCCTTTTTTTTTAGTTCAGCTTAGACTCAACGAGAATGGGGCGAACAATTATTTAGGCTATATTAAAAAAATATAACCCTATCGGGTTTTTTGCACGCACACAGTTGGTATTTTTATTCGTTTTTTAAGACTTATCAACCCTTTGCAGGTTATTTAAAGCTAGAAAATATATTTAGATTGTAAGAATGTTTTGGAGATAATAATTGTTTATTAATACAAGTCTTACTAATTAACCCACAGACGGATTCATACCTTTCCCAAAGGTGTTTGCACGTAAGTGAATATAACGCACCCAACGGGAATTGGAACTCTGCTCTCATATTAAGAATTCCTAGCCATGATACATACAAATAACTGAACAACTGAGACTTACGACCACATCACGTTGAAACAACGGTTCCCGTACGATCAACGCTGTTAAGCAACAACGAGCCTGGTCAGTATCTACATATCACACTGCACATCCAAGCTTATTGTATTTGGTATTTGTAAGCGTCCACTCATGTAGATACTGGCCAGGCTCGTCGTTACTTAACAGCGTTGATCGCACGGGAACCGTTGTTTCAACGTGATGAGGTCGTAAGTCGCAGTTGTTCAGTTATTTTGAAGGTAATTGTGAAAATTTTCCTTCGTAATTGCTAACGAGGATTTTTTGTAATTTTAGATTACATATAGTCTAACATTCCAATACAGGTACTTTAACATCTCAGTAAACAAATATTTAATTATATTTCATTGCTTTATTTAACTTTTAAAATCTCACGTTTCATGACGTCATTTTTATCAGACCTAATGATAATTTAAAATAAAAGACAAAAGATAAAAGAATATTCCTGCAAGATTTTAACACTAGAAGTAATTATTTTGGAACTGTATAGCATTTTAATGTTGGCCGGCAAAAAAGCCCTCCCGCTACCTTTCACAACTACAATATTACCTGCGTGGCTTAGTGTTGAATTACCTGCATGGGATTGGGTTAAATTACCCGAATGCATTTTAGTAAAACAAATGGTACTTTAAATGAAAAATCAGTAAAAAGTAGTTGTACGCAAGATAGGCAAATCGGCCAGCAACAACTTTTAATTATCAGAAGATGCAATATAGGATTTTTAAAAATTGACATGTTCAACAGCAAAAGGCGTTTGTTAACGTTTTAATTACCAGTTAAACATCAAGCGATGTCAGATACGTAACGTCCCCACTTTGGACATTCTTACTCTGTCTTCATTTTTTCCTCTGACAAATGCCGTGAATATTATTTGCTTCACGCCATCTGTGGAACCCGTGTTGTTATATTCATGGCCTTATTAGTGGAAAAGAATACGAGCTGAAGATGCAAGGAGACACGAACGAAACTATAACTTGCATAGAGAATTGTTAGTATTACAGTGCATTCCTCTTCCACAATTTCGTTCAGGATCCTTTTACGATTTACTAGAACGAATATAGCCACAGTTTGACTCATCTGTTTAATACTACTCCTACTACTACTACTACTACTACTACTACTACTACTAGTACCATTATTATTATTATTATTATTATTATAATTATTATTATTATAATTATTATTATTTCCTTGGATTTCTGTTGTATACTTATGTCCATCCGGGTCCCAGCCAGCGACTTAAGGTCAGGAATGACATCATGACATTTCCCACAGATTATTCTAGTAAAAAAAAAAAAAACGAAACCAAAACATATGATCAGATATATTTTACATAGATAAAACTCTTTGTAATATGTGAGTTGTATTTGTGAGCACAATTATCTGTATTTCTTTACGGCATGGGCTACCAGGAATCCCTTCAATGGCTCTGTTAGAACCTTTGTCAATCAATCCGAGGGATCCAAACACAACTGGAATTATTGATCTCCCATGTGCCACATTTTAGATTTTCACTTCAAGATCCTTGTATTTTGATAGTTTGTTGAAGATTTTCAAAAACACATTACAATCTGCAGGGACTGCTATCTCAAG
>OZ038488.1:59470633-59503133 GCA_964036315.1 Acanthosepion esculentum
ATGAAATATTTGTATCGATAAACAAAATCTTGAATTTAATTTTAATTTCAGCGGTTAGTCAATTGAATATATCTTATTTTAATTTACTATGGAAATTCATTAAAAAATCGGGCAGAAAGGAATTTTATGTAGCCAGGAATTAATGGAAATATTATAGAATATAGAACTATTATATGTTCAATGCAAAAGCTTTGTTAAAGGTTTTACTATAAGAATATATTGAAGACTACGTGTGTAGCTTATAAAGCGTCACTTAAAATAGACGGCTTTGAGGTGGTTAGAAATTAATGCAAATGTTTCAAATGGAGCCGTTAAAAGTATAATATAAACACATTGTTAAAGGTATTCTACTATAGAAGAACCTTGAAAATCGGAAATAAATAGATTGGTCTTGGTCAGAAATTATTCCAAATATAACTGAGAAAATAGATCTATTATATGTATAAAGTAAATGTTTTGTTAATTACTTTACTAGGGATGTACGTGCTCACACGCGCATATATATATATATATATATATATATATATATATATATATATATATATATATATATATATATATATATATATATATATATATATATATATATATATATGTATGATTATTTTTTGTAAAAATATGTTTCCATTGTGACACAGAAATTACTGTTTCGAAACTGGTCCGCAAGTGTTAAAGTTTAACTTCAATATTAGAACTTAACTTTAGATGACCGTTTCATTATCAAGCAATGTTTGAAATAACAAACCGAAGAAATGTTTTACTGATTTATAGTTTGGGAATGGGGGTGTAATCTGGGGTTTGGTTTTCATAATCAAGGAGTCTATTCAATCTAACTGTTCTTTCCTATTACGTCAATACACACGCACACACACACACACTTATATATATATATATATATATATATATATATATATATATATATATATATATATATATATATATATATATAAAGATAATGCACATTGAGTGCTGGTGTTAATACCTTCATTTCGCGAGATAAACGGATGCCTACTATACAATATACATACACACACGCACACACATATATATATATACACACACACATATATACACACACACACATATATATATATGTGTGTGTGTGTGTGTGTTATTAATAAAGTAAGTAAAGCAGTTGTTTATACTGCAACAATTAATAGGGTCATTTTGTAAGACAACACCAATGACCGTGGCCGATCAGAGATGTTAACCTCAAGTTTCCCTTCAATCTTTCTCGAAATCATTATATTCTGATCTTTCTCGCTCTTTCTTAAAAAAGCAAAATTAAAATCGATAAGTGGCTCTTATCTGATCCCATCATTATCCAAATCACTTACTGGAATTTTATGTTCGGGGGAAACATTAAGTTCAAATGTAATGATAAACGATTATTCAATGTGACCGATCAATATTTCATAGTGATGATTGACTGGCGTATATAGTCGTGGGTAATGGCTCACATTTACGCAAAGTAGGCGAAAGAGATGGTGGCCATGTCGCCATATTGCACGGTTTATGTCCTTCGCATTAGTTTTTAATTTGCCAAACATCTTTGAAAGGTAAACGCCCGGGTAAATTCTGTACGCCGTGAACTTGATTATAATTCATTTTTTCTTTCATTTTCTGTCCTTCTGGAGGTGATCGATCATTTTGTATGTGACTTTAGGAGTTGTGCGTTTTTTTTTCATTTGTAAAGCTAGCACGTTCAAGATGAGCATCCATTGTTATATATGAAATGATATGCAAGCAAGTGCAAGAAATTATGTTCACAAAATTGTACAATGGGTATCACACCAATATCTTCAAAATTGGAAGATAAGAATGAATATATACTAGTGTTGGAGGATTAAAAAATACAGTGTATCTAAAAGTTAAACGCATTACATTTGTCCCTATATTGAAAAGAGATTTGCATATATATATGAAGAGGTATAGTTTTAAGGTGTGCTATATTTATGGGATAAAGTGTTCAATATCAGAGATAGAGCGTATGTAAATATAAATATAAAAGTGAACATTGAAGTCAACACTCAGAGGCGACAGGCTGTTTCATGCTAGACTATGCTAGTCTAGCATGAAACATATATATATATGAAGCATATATATATATATATATATATATATATATATGTATATATATATATATATATATATGAAGTATATATATATGATACACATATATATATAAATGAAACATATATATATATATATATATATGAAACCTACACACACACGCGCGAACACACACACACACACACACACACACACACACACACACACACACACACACACATATATATATATATATATATATATATATATATATATATATATAGAGAGAGAGAGAGAGAGAGAGAGATACCAAGCCTGACTATTGCATTAAGCATCAACAGACAGACCGGTCGCCTCGGGATGTTGATTTTAATGTCCATTTATATATTATGGCATACCTTAAAACAATATATTATCATGAACTGTTTATACATACATACATACATACATATATATATATATATATATATATATATATATATATATATATATATATATATATATATATACGTGTGTGTGTTTGTGTGTGTGTAGGCGGTGTATGGTTTAATATATATATATATATATATATATATATATATATATATATATATATATATATGTATGTATGTATGTATGTAACAGTGTAATAGCAGCTCGAGATGAGAAATCAGAATGTCGAGTTCAAATTGCAGTCGTCTTAATTACATTCACTTATGTGCAAATACCCTTGGGAAAGGTATGAGTCCATCTCTTTGTTTCCTCATAGCTATGAGTTAAATAGTAGGGCAGACAAAACCTTAGCAAAAATAGATGTAATAAATGACTTAACACAGTATTACAAAACTCATCTGAATAAATAGATTCATGTCAATATTAACAAATGTAGATGTGTTATCATCGATAAGAGATAGAAAAAAAAATAAAAGAAGTGCCAGATTGAAAACTTAAACATAAAATCTTATAACACGAAACCGAATAATATAACAGAATAAAAGGGAATCAATTAACTGGCTACAGAATTATAAAGCAAGGGCAGAATAAAAATGGAAACAGAATCACAGGACAAAGGTTGGAATAAAAATTATTTGAGACAGAATAATAAAACAGAGATTAAAATAATCATCTAGGGACAGATTCATAAATCGTGGAGGTATAAAAATTCGAAACAGGATCATAAAGCAGTAGGCGAATGAAAAAAATAGAGAAAAATTCATAAGATAAGAGGAATAAGTAAATAGAAAGAGAATAATAAAGCGTTTACATAAAATCTAGAGGAAATCATAAAACGACAAGTAGAAAAAGCAACTAGAGAAAGACAAATAGCACAAACAGTTTGGGTCTGAATTATAAAACGTGGAGTAGAATAAATAACGAGGCAGAATGTCAAAGGGCGAGTAGAATAAACACCCACAAAGAGAGTAAGAAAAACAAAAAGAACAAACAACTTGAGACTGAATTATAAAACGTAGAGTAGAATAAATAACGAGGGACGAAAACACAAGCAGACGAGTAGAATAAACAAATTAAAATTCATAAAAACCATCATAATGAACTAATACAGAAAATGACAAAACAATGAGTAGAATAACCAACTTTACGCAAAAGGATAAAATATGGAGTAGATTATCTAACTGGAGATATGATTTCCGTCTGAATTTCTTGGATTAGGATTATTGAAAAATTGTTTTGCCGTTTCTCCGATGAACAGAGTCATAGAAAGAATTGTACCGAACCAATCATCTGCAGACATATTCAGAAACGAATTGCCAGTCATATAATTTGCGGAGTGTTTTTGTTTAAAATGTTCTACAATCTAAAGAAGAGGGGATCTAAAATACACAATTTATTGAAATCCTACTCATGACATCGGCCAGGCGAGTACAATACGAGGAATTGACAACGTGTAATGCAATAATAGGCCAAATTTCGACATTCTGAAATCTGCCCAAGGAACGCATCGCAATTTTAAATGAAAGCAAATCAAGCAAGACAAGGAAAAACAATTTGAATTAACCCATATACAAGGTTTCAAACACCAGCTGGGATACAAAAACAAAACAAAGACTCATAGACCACATATTTCTATGCGCGGAAATAGGTCACCTGTCCCTGATCACAAGTTTTTTTCAAAATAAACATAAATTGATAAATTGATTTAGTTCTACAGAATTTACATTGGACACACGAGGGAAATTTGATTTTTGTTTTTACTTCTAAATGGTACGCAAAGAGCAAAAGAACTTTCAGGTTAATTAAATAATCCAAAACTACGAGACTTAAATTGATATACGAGGAAATACATGTAAACATGTGATAAATAAATTCTTATTCGCCTGAAGAAATTTTCCCCAGACATTTCAAATTATAATTAGCTTTTTAGTCTACGGTTCAGTAATCTCTTCGAAGACAACTTTAAACACATATTAATTTAATTTCGCAATAACATTCTTTTTGTAGTCATTTGTCTCGCCTAAAGCGATCGTTGTTCGTATTTGCTGTGTTTATCTAAATAGAGGAAAAAATCCAGATGTGAAAAAGACACGATTTTCACATTCACATTCTCTCTCTCTCTCTCACACACACACACACACACACACGTGTGTGTAGCGGACGATGAGTTCTGCTGGTAATAAAACAGTGGTCTATGTATATAACAGTTAGCATTTATACTACTAATTAATATACATGTTGTTTTGCACTGTAAGTTCGTCTCTGACTTTCATACTCGATGCAAGCATCAGGTGCTAAATGTGAGGGTCAAAATATTTATATATTTATTATTATCAGATTTTTCTATGAGAGTCAGTGAAAAATTTGTGCTAAAGTTAAATCTGTAGAGATTTCTCAACGATGGTGAACAAATTATTCCTCATTACCGAACCAAAGACCAGATTTCTACAAGTTGTATTCTGGACTTGTCTTTTAGCATGTGCAGCTATGGAAATTATTTATTTTCACAAGTATTTTATAATGTCTTTGTCTTCTTCGTCTATGTACCATGTCCCTTCGATACGGTAGCGATCATGGCTCTCCACAATTATTTGTCCCTTGTAGCTCTTAATAACCTTTGTCTTCCTTACATCACTCCCTGCTCCGCCATCCATTCACTCGAGCTCGCCAAGTATATTGTGCATTATGCATTTTCTCTGTCTCTTTTACCTTCTGACTGTCTTTTGAGTATCGAATTTTCCATGCTCTCTTTCCTCATGATATGCCCCAGAAACCTGAAGTGTCTATTCCTAATGGTAAGTATAAGTTTCCTTTTTGTTTACATTTTCTTTAAAACTTTCTTATGGCTCACATGTTCGGTCCATGTTATTCTAAGCATCCTTCTTTAGAACTTCATTTCTGTTGCTTTAAGACTCGTCTTCATCTGTGAGGAGATTGTCCAACATTCACTGCCATATAAGTAGGGCGTAACAGTTCAGTATATTTTCTTTGTTTATGCCGACATTTTTCTGTTTCTTAATACTTTGTTTAGCTTTTGGAAGGCATATTTCGCTATGTTCGGATGTAACCGTCTCACTTTCCATCTTCTGTTAAAACACACCCCTGATATTTAAATTGCAGTGTTTGTTCGATTTTGTTATCCCCAATTGGTAATTTGCATGTTGAATTGTTCCTTTTGCTAACAACCATGCATTCTGTCTTCTTGCAGTTGATGTTTCGTTCTTTCTTCTCGCTTTTCTTCACTAGCTTCTGTGGGAGTTTTTGTAGTTTAATGATGATGATGCTTCCTATCCCCTGTAGCTCTTAATAAACTTTGTCTTTCTGTTATTTCTCCTAATCCCTAGTCTGTCATACATTTACTCAATCTCACTATGTTAAGTGTTATTTTTTCTATCCCTCTTGTCCTCTATCTGTCCTGTGAGTATCAGATTTTCCATACCCTCCTTTCTCGTTATATGCCCCAGAAACCCCAACTGTCTCTTCCTAATGTTAAGTATAAATTTACTTTTTGTTTACATTTTCTTTAAAAGTTTCTTACTGCTCACATGTTTGATCTATGGTATTCTCAGCATCCTACTTTAAAACCACATTTCTGTTGCTTCAAGTCTCTTCTCTATCTATGGGGAGATTGTCCTGCATTCACTGCTATATAGAAAGACAGATAATACATAACGGTTCAGTACTTTTTATTTCTAACGATATTTTCCCCCTTCTTAATACATTGCTCAGCTTTTGGAAAGCATCTTTCGCTATCCCGATGCACCTTCGGAATTCCGTGTCGTACTTTCCTTCCTCTGTTAATACTCTTCCCAGATAGCTAACTCTTTCCACGTGTTTTATGTCGCTATCCCCAATCTATAATTTGCATGTTGAGATGTTCTTTTTGCTAACAATCATGCATTTAGTCCTTTCTTATCGCTTACCTTCACTACCTTCTGTGGGAATTCTTGCTTATCTACAGTTCACTAATTAGCCATTATTAGAATTTCATTATTTATTTTGGCACTCAATTGTCATATTTTAGCACTTTGTTTTGGCGATGGTGGTATTCAGTATTCATTAGGTTTATGTCGCCATTGGAAATCCTCATAAGACTTCGAGCAGCTTATTTTGTTTCCTTGACAGGGATTTGTTTGCAAAGCTCAAATATGCTTGATTTGATAGACATCCACATCTCATAGAGGAATAAAGACAAGACACCTAAGTTTTTTTTCTTACCCGATCCATGAATTATTTGACACTGTCGTTTTGCTTTTGTGTGTCGCAAGGAACATTTCTGTCAAGTCAAGACTATAGCAAATAACCAAAACTTCGATGAAATTCTTTGACATAAACATATAGAGACACACTTCAAATGGTTTTGAGGTACTTAACTATTTCTTAAGCTGGCTTCGTATTCAGACAACTTACTCAGCATAGGATTTGAGCGCAGAAATTTGCATTTCCACGATAGGATTTCATATCCGCTGTCAATTTCAGTCAGGTTTCATCAGTAGAATATATTGCAAACTTTGTCAGTGTTGATTTCCCAAGGACAAGGCTGTATTTGAAGCGTGAAAAGAAAAGACGTTTCCCAGTGAGATGATTAAAGCAAATTCGACGTGGAATAATTTTAAGAACGTATGTTAAGAATTTCAGTTGAGACTAGGAAGGCTGAAGAGTTAAACAGCTGAAAGGTACAAGCGAAAACAAGAAAGACATTGATATTCGTATGAATAATACATAGAATAATCGAAATCATCTCCGAAGATCAACATTAAAGAAGCCAGATATGAAGACATTTGAAACTATAAAACTGGTTAAAATGGTCAAGACTGCAAACAAAGATAACAATAGAATACAGGAACTGTTTTAGACATTTTTTTATCTCAAGAAAAACTGCGTTGATCCAGAGGATCTTAGCAAATAACGGTCATTTCGCTAACAGTGAAATTCGTCAACATTATATTTTTTAAACTAAAATTCACCTAGTACAAGTCTCAAGAGCCACTCAAGGTAGATATAATTTTAAAATAGTTATAAGGAATGAGTTAATATGATTGAAAGAGGAGGTGGTAGGAAGTGAAATTTATGAGAATAAGGTGTGAACAGGGTGTGTTCTTAACAAAATCAAGCCCAGAAATCTTGTCAAGAAAACTCACGATTGAAAGAAATATAAATGTCTATATTTCTGAGTTGTGGATAAAGGCGTTGGTTAGATCAAGTGACAGGACCCAAAGAGTTGTGAGTTCAATACCCGGTTAAGGCAGTGGAGAACTTGGAGAGGTTAATTAACAGGAAATAACTGATGACTGACATCCATTAGACATGGCACGTGGAACTAGAACAGCCTACCCCAGCCAGCGAAATAAACGGTTCAATTCGACATTCCAAACACCTGAAGAAGAACGGAGCGTACAACGGCCGAAACGTTGTGATAAATATGGCAACAAAGATGAGGACAATAGTCCGAATAATGTAAATAGTGAAAATAGCGTTTATATAAATAATTACCAAGATTCGCTTAATCTGGTAGAAGAACAACCTGTAGGGGAAACCACTGAGGATCGAACTCGTGACGGTAATGAATGTCTATGAGTTTTGCGTTCTAACCATTACACATCAACAATGGTTCCTAAATGTATGAATATTAACTCATCTTATTTACATCTGGAACAAGGCTATATATGTGAGGTAATCAAGAGGCACCAGATCACTTCAGAAATAATTGTTTCTGGGTCCCTCTTGAAAGTACAACACACACAAATAGAGTTATTGTTTAAAGTGAACGAATTAATTTAACAATTGTAAAATAAACACCATAAGACGGGAAAACCGATTAAAATATTTATATTGTGCATGACATTATCGTATGAAGAGCTAAAATAAACAAGTGAGTCATTCGTAAACTCAGAAAACTCGAAAACAAAAGAAAGAATGGAACACCTGTTATTTTCACATCTCTCGTCTAAATGTTCCTTCACAGACAGATCATAACAAAAATCGATTCTCGTTGTTTGCTCCTCACATATAGCCTTGTACCCGACTAAACTACGATTATTAAATATTTATATGAACGAGAAAACATCATCTGGTGAAATGTTTAGGTAGCATTACATAAACCATTATTATAGAAGCGAATTCAATCTGACTTCTTTGCACATGTAACTAAGGATTAGATACGCCTACTTCATTATAGTGATTTTCCAAGCGTAGCATAGATGTGGCACAAGTCCGAAAGTATGGGGCACCCAGTGTGGATTGAACTCACTACTCAGACGTAAATGTTCTAGCGAGACAGCCTCGAGGTGCCCACGCCTGCTTCATTATATAATGGATTCTGCTCAAATGTGGTTTTATTTATAAAGTGCAAGGATCGAATGAACCTTAAATCTGGAAGAAAATCTCGGTTTCATTATTTAATCCATTGATAATCCATCATTTCATTTTGGGACGTTTGATGTTAATCAGTAAAAAAGAGAAACATATTTGAATAGGGGATTATATAAAACCTATCATTAATACCGGATATATTTTTAGAAATTAATACTAGATTTTACGGTTGGCTTTAATGGGCTAAACTTGATTTCGCGGTGGTTCTTTGACTTTAAACTTGTCTCTACGATATTTCTGAAAAAGAATAATGAAAAAGAAATTTAATATTTTCCAGGATTAACTGAATACTAAAGTAGTGTTCAAACTGCGAGAACGTAAATACAATACATCAGTGGAAGTAATATGCTTTTATAGTAGCTTCAATATGTTTGTGTAACCTTCCAAAATGAAACTTCTTTCTATTAATCACCTGAATGACATCTTACAGCCTCCCATCTGCATGGCTCTATGCTAACCTCCATGAAAGTGGCTCGTTGTGCCTTCTCGGTCTAACGTTCCCGGCTAATATGAAATGGAAAGATTATATTGAATCCATTATTAGGTCTGCTCCTAAGAAAGTCGGTTCATTGTGTTGTGCTAGACAAATTTTCACTCTAGAATCTATCTTTTATATTTATATGTCTACCATTCATTCAGGCTTTGAATATTGCTGCCACATCTGGTTAGGTGGTCCTGCTGTATATTTAGAAATTCTTGATAATATACAAAGAGAATCAGCAATATTATTGGACCTGACCTGGTGTCTCGGCTTCAGTCACTTTACCACCGCTGTAATGTAGCTCCCCTGCGCTTTTTCTATAAATGGTAATTGTTCGGATTATCTCTTCGCTGTGGTACTCAGACTTTATGAATTTAAGCACAGTACTAGATCGGCGGCAATTGTCTCATCAAATCACAGTTGGATTGGCTAGATGCAATCGTAATTTCTATGTTTCTTCTCTCGCACTTCTCGTTTGTGGAACTGTCTTCCGGTTTCATGCATTCCAACCACATTTGATCTTGAAAAATTTAAATACAATGTCAATCGTTATCTACCGCCTTGACTACTCTTCTATTCTTCTCACTCCCTAAAGTTTTTTTTCTTGTTCTTCCACACTCAATAAACTCTTGTGTCTTAGTGGCATTAGTGCCTTACATGGGGTGATATGATTTTAAAATGTGTAGGAAGAGTTATAGGTATATTTGTGTAGGGAGAGTGTAGCTATATTTGCTATATTGTTTGAATGTATATCTTGATAGTTTATTATGAAGAGGATTACATTTTCCCAGATTTTTGTTGGTCGTGAAATCATAGAATTGATAACAGATTTCATGAATTAATCCAAACACACTATTTTTACACAAGCTCTTCTTTGTTTTATTTCTTTTTTTTTAAATGTGCAAAAGAATTGTTCCCAATTATATAACATATTACACAATTCTATACCGTAATCTTCAAAGAATATTTAATTGAAAGAGAGCTACAGTATTTTTCTCCTGGAGATCTCATTGTACGTTCTGTAGTTTAATCCATTCTGACTAATTGGTGCACATTTCTTGTTCATAGTGCTATCTCCCTAAAGTTCTACTTGATTAAGGAAAGCGAACGCTGTTTTAAAGAATATGGTTAAATTATCTGCCAGGTAATTAGGAAAGAACAGACATGTGAGTTAAGGCTCTAGAAATCACTAGCGGTGTGCACTAAGTGACACATAGACCAGGGAATAATATCATTGGTTAAGTTCATCTGGTTCAATACCGTGGTCAAATCGTTTTGAAATGTGTAGCAGGTCAGGGGAGAGACAAATTGTCACAATAAAGATGTAGTAACGAACTCTGATTTTTCTATGAAAGGATAAGGTAAAGAAATGAAAACAGCATACAGATTTCGTTCAATGATTTCTGGGCTGTTGATTATCTGCGATTGAATTCTGAGGAAGAACACGGGGTTCAACTGTCGAAACTTTCTGATGAAGGTGAAAAGGACGACGAAACTTACAAATAGATCATTAAATGTAGTTTTCATTATTATTATTATTATTATTATTATTATTATTATTATTATTATTTGATATCCTTTCTGACTCGTACATGTGAATGGTGGTGATAATATATAAGCACCAAATCGAAGCTTATAGACATAACATATTCCTGATTAAATGAGCTATTCCAAGCAGCGTTACCAGCGTCAGATGTCCCAAGATGTCTTACGAGACAGAGATGATTCTTCTTCTTCTTCTTTTTCTTCTTCTATGTGGCGTGTCCCTACAAGACGCTGACGATCATTGCTTTCAATTATTTCCTGTCCTTGTAGCTTTTAAAAATTTTGTATTTTTCTTATCTCTCCTAAACCTTGCTCCGTCATCCATTTACCCAAGCTCATTAGGTAGGTTAAGCGTTGTTTTCCTCTGTCCTTCATGCCTTCAACATGTCTTGTGAATATCAAATTTTCCAAGTCTTCTTTCCTCATTATGTGCTTTAGACTCTTCCTGATTTTAGATAAGTGTCGTTTTTTTTTCCATTTATTATTATTATTATTATTATTATTATTATTATTATTATTATTATTATTATTATTATTATTATTTCCTTTGGTTTCTTTTGTATACACATTTTCTTCCGGGTACCTACTAGATACTTAAGGTCAGAAATAGCTTCATGATATTTTCCACTCATGACTTTTGTACCCACTCCCACAAAAAAAATAAAATCACACACATTTTACATAGATAAAATTCTTCGTAATGTGGAAGCTGTACTTGTTTGCATTTCTTTACGCTACCAGGAATCCCTTCAATGAGTCTGTCGGAACCTTTTCCAATCAATCTGGAGGTTCCAGCTATAACTGGAATTATTGATGTCTTCCTGTGTCACTTTTGTGAGATTTCCCTTTCAAAATCCTTCAATTTTGATATTTTTTAAAGATCTTCAAAGATACATTACAGTCTGCAGTGACTGCTATGTCAATAGGAAAGCATGTTCTTTTCTTGTGGTCTTTAATCACAATTCCTTGGCGTTTAGTTTTGATTGGTCTGTCTGTGTGTACTGTAAAATCCCATAAAATTGTTACAGGTCTTCTCTCTGTAACCGGGTATGGGGGATGTTTATACCAGTTTCTTGCCGGTTTCTTCCTGTAAAAGTTGCATAATTTCCAGTGCAGATATTTACCCACTATATCATGCTGCGTTTTGTATTCACTGGATGCTAACATCGTGCCACCTGATACAAGATGATTAAGTGTTTCTGGATATTTATCACAGAATCTGCATTTGGAGGTCAACTCTATTTTTCAATATGTTAACAATAATTAGCCCTGTGCAGCAAGAATAAAACCTTCGGTTTCAGCTTTTAACCCCGCATTACGCAACCACAGATGGATACGGGGTTTGTCAGCTTGTTTGGTACGGGCAGAATATTGTCCATGTAGAGGCTTGCCAGCGATTTTGCATTTGGTACAGTGAATTTGCATTTGTTTTCTTTTTTTTAATTTTTTTGTCGCTGTAGTAGATGTATTATGGTTTATTTCTAGTTCTCCAGCTACTTGAAATTGCTTTTTGAATTTTTTTTGGGCTTTCTTTATTACTGAATAAAGTCTCTTATTTCTTTCACGTCCTTTGATATATATCATCGTACAATATTCTGTAGTCTCCAGGTATCTTTGAAGCCCGATTGTCGTGGTTTTGTAAGATAGTTCTACTTGAACTAATCCTCTACATTCTTCGAATCTCGGCACATACAGACGATCAGCATCAGCATGATGCATGCGGTGAAAGTGGGATGCTTTCTCGTTTTGACATCCATTCGCGTAATGTCAACTATACTTCGATTAAGGATCTTGTAAATGTGTTGCATCCCTGGGAGAGCCAAAGTGTTTATGGCTGATGTTTTGCATACGGTAATCGCTACTTAACACCAAACGCATTCATCTGTAATCATTTTTTCTTACGTTCTGCTGAATTCCAGTATGCTGTATTGCATCTTCTTCGTTAAATCCTAGATCTTTCTAGTTTTCTTCTTGTTTCAGTTCACTAATCTTTGTGACAAAATCTAGTGTGTTTCTGTAATTCTCGCTTTCTTGGATGTTACTTTTGCCCATTTATCTAATCCGAAATGTCATCACTAAAACATTTTACAGTATCGAGGATACCCTTCAACTCATTGTCGTCTTTGGCAAAGAGTTTGATATCATCCATGTAGAACAGGTGATTAAAGACTTTCCATTTTAATTTGTATCCATAGTTATTACTGTTTAGCTGATGCGAAACGGGGATTAAAGACAAACAACACAAAGTGGGGCGACAGGAGTCTCCTTGAAAGATTCCTCGTCGGATATTCAAAAAATTGGAAGTGGCAACATCTTTGGTGTCGTTTAGGTATAATGTGGTTTTTCACAGTGTCATACTATATTTAAGAAAATTTACTATCACCGATGAGATAGGTATTTATGCAGATGACACAACTACTGACTCCTGTCTTAGTAGCAAATCTAACAGATTCGACAAAGCAAATCTGGTAACTGCTCTCGAAAAGGACCTCCAATCAGTGGTTAACCGAGGCAAGGAATGGATTTTAAATCTTGACCCCCTCCAGAACAAAACTGCTTTCATTTAATCATCACAGATAACATTTTCTGCCTACCATCAGCATGTCTGATGCTAACTTCCAGGAAAGCAATACCTTCCGCCTTACTGAGTTGACATTTTCCATCTACATGATGCGGAATGATTATATTGAATCAATTGCTAGGTCTACCAGCAAAGTTGTTTTCCTGTGGCGTGCCAGCCAATCTTTTCGTCAGAATTCATCTTGCTTATTTATAAATCTGCCATTCGTTCCTGCATTAGATATTGCTGCCATATCTGTTCTGGCTCTCCTAATATATATTTCGAGATTCTTGACCAAAAGAATAGTCTGCAATATAATCGATCCTGACCTGACATCTCAACTTCAGTCACTTTCCCACCGAGGTGAAGTGGCTTCACTTTATCTTTTCTACAGAAATTTCCCTCTCAACTGTTCTGATGAGCTTTTTATCTTTAGTTCCTCAACAGCATGAAATTCCAAAGCCTTATTATTAGTAGTAGTATAAGTAGCAGTAAGAGTAGTATTTATTATTATTTGACACATTACTATTAGTAGTAGTAGTACTAGTAGTAGCAATAGTAGTGGTAGTCTTTTTGTTCAGCTTATTGGATGTTATTATATGGTTTTGATCTTACTGGATATCAAGCTGCATCCTGCACTTCTCAGTTGTCTTCATTTCTCAACTTCTCTGATGTCAAACAAAGAACGTCAATAATGTAACAAACTTGGTTTTCTTTGCTGAGAACAACTCTATTCGGGCGTGGGTGTTCAATGGCTTTGTGTGTTTGAATCTTCATGTCCAAAAACATTTACTTGTTCATCATTGATGACATTCTCCGGCTTATGATAAAACCATCTAAACGCACGCCCAAATCCAAATTCTTTTAAGAAGTTTCCAATATAAAATCGCAACAACTTTGTAATATCTACAATTTTTGAAAGTCTTCTTTTTTTCAGATTTACAGTATGGAACATTCCGATGCTTTCTTCTTCTTCTTCTTCTTCTTCTTCTTCTTCTTCTTCTTCTTCTTCTTCTTCTTCTTCTTCTTCTTCTTTTTGGAGGCGTAAGGCTTAGAAAATTTGACACTCACATGACATACTGAAAGCAAGAGTGACAGAGGAAAGCAATGCATAACCTACCTAACGAGCATTGCGTAAGAGGTTGGCAGTACAGGCATTAGGATAAATAGCGAAGAGACAACATTTACTGAGACTTACAAAGGATAGGAAATTGTGGAGAGCCATGATCGACAACGCCCCGAAAGGAGACGGCATATTGAAGAAGAAATCTCTTCAGATATCTTTTCATTAGTCGTCGCACTCCTTGTTCTGCAATCTATTTATACACGCTCATTATGCCGGTTATTCTTGTCTTAACTCTCCTGTGAGTGTCAATTTATCCAACCCAACTTTCCTCATTATAAATCCTAGACACTTCACCTGTTCGACAGTGCACGCATTTTCCTGCAACTGGCTTCGTAGTCGGTGCTATGAAAATGGATCTGCTAAGGCAACAAGAGTAATCAGAACATATGTAAACATTTCAATAAGCTGCAGTTTGTGCAGTGAAACTGATTAAACTATTCCGGTACTGCACGCATAATAGTTTCATCTTTTTTTGCAGCGGACAGTCTGCATGCTAGTGAAATGTCTTCTTGGTTCGCGTACGTTCTGATTGTTCTCATTTTAATCGCTTGGACTCGAACCGCAATTAACAATCCTACTGTTTCCTTTTTTAGATACCCTTTTCTCGACCATTCACAAGACTTCTCATCTCGTTGTTCTCTGTACTGAAAACATTTCCTTTTAAACATTTTTGTAAACTTTTATTATTATTATTATTTTCTTGGGTATCTCTTGCATACACATTTCTGACCGGGTGTCAACCAGAGACCTAAGTTCAGAAATGGTTGATGCCATCTTCCACTTATCATCAACAGAAACCACAAAAAAAACAAAACAAACTAAAATCATAAACATTTTACATAGATAAACTTCTTGTAATATGTGAGCTGTAAGTGAGTACAATCTTTTGGATTTCTTTAAGGCATGAGCTACCAGGAACCCCTTCAATTAGTCTATCGGAACCTTTTCCAATCAATCTGAGGGCTCCAAGTACAACTGAAATTATTGATATATTATTATTATTATTATTATTATTATTAATAATCATAATAATAATAATAATAATAATAATAATAATAATAATAATAATAATAATGATAATCTTTAGACAATTTTAATCGAAATATTTATTGAGATTCAATCAGTTAGTTATGTGCCATGCGTGATACACGCTTAGATGATCATGCATCTTTCGATACATGACTGACGAGGCAATTTTTTCCCGTAGTAGGTTGCCATTTCTTTCTGCGGTAGACCAGTTGCCATCCAAGGCTATAGAACCCTGTCTGTCCTGCTATTTACCCATAGCCAAGGGAGAAGAAGAGGATTCATACCTTTCCCAAGGGTATTAGAACGTAAATGAATATAATGGATTGGACTGGAATTCGAACTCGGCTCTCCGATTCCACACTCCGAGCTTCCTCACTGTGGCACATAACTGACATTGAGATTACAATCTTTATTCGATAATGTAGCAGTGATTGTAAACGCCATTCGTTTTTGGGAGAATGCTTTTTAAAGATCTCTGCTGAGAATATTGAAGAACCTCTTTTTAATCAGCAAGTGGAATCGGCAGAGCTTCCTGTTTTGAATTGTCTTTTAAATCTCTCTCATTTCTCATTCAACCTGTATTCTCCTGTTTTTAATTATAAAAATAATCACAGGTATGACAAACAAATTGTATTTGCACCTGGTTAAACTAAACCAATTAATCCATGTCATTATCATGCAAATTAGCAAAATGTAATTAAAATGTCCATTTGTACACTCCACAGAATCCAGGATTTGAATATTCTGAAACGGCTAAAGAATACTCCCCACTCGAGGAGAAAACTACAGTGGAAGATTTACGAATTATTTAATTTTTTTCATTATTCATTTGAGTGGCATGTTTACTTGGTTAGGTTGCTGCATGTTTATTGTTAACGTTAGCGATCGACGTACAAACCTAGGTAAGAAAATAGACAATATTTCGAAGAAACTGACACATGCTCCTCAAGAGAAAGATTATCGGAATGCAATCTAGGTTTATTATGTGTCGTAAAATACTTCTACTATTAAAGCCCTGGAACTACGTTAATAAATCTTATAGTGTATAAATCAGGCGCAATTAATTGCCGATAAAATTGTTTCAAGTATTTCTGTTAGCATTATAGAACTCAAAATCAGGCATGGATTGGACTGTGTACAGAAACGCACATCCCTAAGAAATATCCATGTTTTGTCAATTTTGTTTCATATGCCTATCGACTAGCATATCCAGGTCACAAATATGATTTTTTAAATTTTTGAACATTTAAGAGGAGATTTCATTTTACTGTGTAAAATCACTATAAATTGATCCTTCCCCCAATAAATAAATAAAATAACAAATGATAAGTAAGATAATAATAATAATAATAATAATAATAATAATAATAATAATAATAATAATAATAATAATAATAAAAAAAAACAAAATGGTTGTCGTAAATCTTCCAATATTTTTCAACAGTTAAGAGAAGGACGCGATTTAAGAACAAAAAAAAACAGTGTTTGCCAATATTAAACAATGTTTCAACAGAGTGACTGTCTTCTTCAAATTATATTTAAAATAGTTTTTCAAGTATAAAAATATATAAATCTACAAAAAATATACAAAGTTTGTACAAAGACTTGTAATTATTTTGTAGATTATAACTTTTGTAGATTAATATATATTTATACACGAATTTTAAAAATATTGTTTAAAATTGTCGAAATATTGTTTAAAATTGTCAAACACACTTTTTCTTTTCTTAAATCGCCCATTTCTTTTAACTGTTAATAATAATAATAATAATAATAATAATTATAATAATATTAATAATAATAATAATAATAATAATAATAATAATAAAGGGAAACATAAGAATACGCTTTAAATATATATTTCATTGATGTTTTGAAATTCAATATGTCAGCATTATTTTAAGACAAAATAAGAAAACATTAAGTAAGAAAATGTTTTAAATGATATAAATATGAACTTCATGTATTTTAACATAACATTATTTGCAAATTTGTAAGGTAAGTAAGAATATGCATTATCACGTGGTATGCGGTTACTTTTTTGGCTTATGTAGGGGGTGGTGTAATTTACAATGAATTTACATAGCAAATAAAACTCCTTAAAATTTAAAAAAATTAGAAAAGAAAAAAGTGTTCTTTATCTAAAGTGCTTATTCGATACGAATATGAAAAGAAAAATGATTTCTTGGCGACGTGCGTTTCTGTAGAATAACGTGTAGATTATTACTGGAAGCAAATTCAGATAAACATCAGGCTCTGAAAAATTTCAATCCTGTTTGAAAAAAAAGAAATCTAGTCTTTTCGCAAAGCAATAAATCGTTTAAGAGCTCAGAAAAAAATCATAGAGTTAATCTTTGTCTCAGTTACGTAGAATTCCAGGGTAGAAGGTCAGGGTTCGACGCTGTGAGTTGGAATGGTAAAATCGTTGAAATTCAATCTTGAAGAAAAAGAAAATCTCCGATATCAACCCGCTGCTTTAACCTTTCACAAACTAAATATTTCGATGAATATTGATCAGTGATCGAACCTTTAGTATTGGCTTTCGTCGTAAGAATCATTACTTCATTAGCGTTAAAATACTTAAGTCTACAGAATTTGAAGAGATGAGAACATCATAAATTCTCAATAAATCAACATACAAGAGATACAAGTTTAGATTCTAATAAAAAACATCAATCTTGACAAGAGATTAGAACAATATACACAGGGAAATTATACGTACATACACTACAGTTCAAAGGTTTGAAGCCACTTCTAGAATTAGCATGGGATGAAATTGACAAGAGGGAAAAAATGTGTTCTTAGAGTCATTGAAAAAAATGAATCAATTATCAAACCTATATTTTGAAAACCTTTTGCAAAGAATGCCAAAAATTTGTGTTGCATTAATCAAAGCTAAAGGGGGATATTTTGACGAGAGCGAAACAGAATCTTAAAATGGCTTTTTTCTTTTTGTCAAAATAAAAGTTCTAATAAAAATCATATCTCTCTTTTTTAACCATGTATAATAATTTTCTCTTAATTAAATTACAAAGCAACTACTTTTGAGGCCAGTTTAAAAAATTACAAGGGTTTGCCTCAAATTTTAAAATGTAGTATATATATATATATATATATATATATATATATATATATATATATATATATACATATATATATATATATATATATGCATGTATGTTTGAAATTAGTAAACTGAACATAGTTCGGCACAAGACTATAATTGTGCACCGCCTGCAGAAGACGCTAACGTATTAGGAAACTATTTCTTAATGATTATGTTACAGTGAGATACTGAATCTTTGTTTAATTAGAAGAGGTTTAGATCCTGATAAAATAAACCAACCCCATCAAGAGATTTTAACAAATATCTTAAAGAAATGTGCTCCCGAACTGGTTCCTGTTCTCTTCAAACTTTACAATAAACGTCTCACTGCTTCTTGCTTTCAAATTTGTTGGTATCCCTTCTCTGTAGTTCCTGATTTAAAAAATTCCGGGGAACATTCTGACCCTTCAAATTATCGCTTTATTGGTCTCTTACCTCTTTCTGGTAACGCACTTGTTGCTCTAATTAATCCCGAATTGATTAAGCATCTTATTTCAACAACCTCCGTTCGGAATAAAACAATATGGCCTCCGTTTCGCAATCTCTACCGCCGATGTGTTAACGGCCATCACTGAATTTGTCTATCAAGGTTTAGATAAGAACGGGTAAGCTTAGTCTCTGGTCTTGATATTTCAATGACATTCGATAGGATTTGTCACGCTGTTCTTCCTCACAAGCTCAAGTGCTACGGTGTATCTGAACGAATACTTAGTTTAATCCAATTGTTCATGTAATGAACGCCGTATTATACAAACACTCTTGTAGATCATTTCATTTTAACCCAAAGGTCCCTCAGGACTCTATTCTTGAACATACGCTCTTACTGATCTTCCTACCTGATGCCATCAGTTTCCAGTTAGGTATTTATGCAGCTGACACAACTACTGACACCTGTCTTAGTAGCAAATCTAACAGATTCGACAAAGTAAATCTGGTAACTGCTTTCGAAAAGGACATCCAATCAGTGGTTAACTGGGGCAAGGAATGGCTTGTAAATCCTGACGCCTCCAGAACAAAACTAGTTTCATGTAATCATCACAGATAACATTTTCTCTCTGCCATCAGCATGCCTGGTGTTAACATCCAACATTTTCCGCCTTCCTGTGTTCACATTTTCCATCTACATGATATGGAGTGATTATATTGAATCAATTACTAGGTCTACCAGGAAAGTTGGTTTCCTTTGACGAGCCAGCCAAACTTTTCGTCAGAATTCATCTTGCTTATTTATAAATCTGCCATTCGTTCCCGCATGGAATACGGCTGCTATATCTGTTCTGATGTTCCTACTATATATCTCGAGATTTTTGATCAAATTCAAATAATGGTCTGTAATATAATCGAACCTGACCTGACATCTCGGCTTCAGTTACATTTCCATCGAGGTGAAGTGGCTTCACTTTGTCTTTTCTATATATATTTTCGTGGCAACTGTTCTGGTGAACTTTTTATCTTTAGTTCCTCAACAGCATGAATTTAAACGTGCTACTATATTAGCAGTTAGTTCTCAATGTTTTACTGTCCAACTAGCTAGATTAAAACTGTTGTTCTATTCTTATAGTTTCTTCTTTTGCACTTCTTACCTATAGATCGCCTAAAATCTAAAATCTTCAAAATTTGAATGCATCGTCAATCACCACCTTTTATCTTTCTGAAATTATTAATACATATATATATATATATATATATATATATATATATATATATATATATATATATATATATATATTTATATATATATATATATATATTTATATATATATTTATATATATATATATATTTTTATATATATATATATATATGTATATATATATATATATATATATATATGTATTTTTTTATTTATATATACATATATATATATATATATATATATATATATATATATATATATATATATACATACATACTGGTAAATTATACATATATAAAAATACTAAACTCAACATTGTCTGGCACAAGACTACGATTGTGTACCACCCATTTAGCACTGGACCACCCAGTGCTAACTGGGTTGGGCACAAGATGCTGATGTATTATTAAGCTATTTGTTAACTTTTACCCTACAGCGAGGTGCTGAATCTTCGTTTTATTAGAAGAGCTATTCATATGCAAGTCTCTTCTTAGATCTACATATATGGAATATATTCTTAGATGGTGCAATCCAAGTAAAGTGTTTTCTTAGATTAAGTGCTGCCTAAATGAAGAGGATTTTATGATCAAGTGCTACCTAAATAAAGTGGCTTATGAGATGAAGTACTACCTAAATGAATTGATTTACAAGATGGAGTGATACCTAAATTAAGTGGCTTATAATATAAATTGCTAACCGAATAAGTGTGGAAATCAGTGTGTGCATGCCGAATATATACGTATCATTGACAATTTTTCTAAGTTAAAAACTATTCCGTTGCAAAGAAGATGCAAAAACTGCATTCAAAAATTTCTTTGCGTCCAACACCTTTAGAGTTTTGCCGTAAAGGCATAAATAAAAATGTATCTCGATGACAGAAATGTATAGATGTTCAGTGTCCCTATTTTGACTGATTTAGACACTGTTTAACTATATTTAGGGATAGAAGTTGAGTGTAAAAACGGGCATTATTTTTCGAACAACATAATAGAGCACACGCGTAAAACTCAGACAACACAATTTTCTTATTCTCATGGCGTTATCAGAAAACAAGACGAAATAAATGAAATGGAAAATAACTAGAAGACACACTAGGAAATTTTAATGTTTTTTAATGACCTAAAATCCGGGCTCATTTTTGCGTCCTACAAGTAATATCGCGTATATTCAGAGAAATAATGTATAAGGCTTCAACCTTAAAAGCAAGTCGTTAATCTTTTCAACCGCATTTTTGCATAATAATTTGGTGACTCGGGGGAAAATCTGAAATAAATGAGATTCAACTGAGATCTGCCCTTTTTTTAAATAGTATTTTTATTAAGCAAATAAGTAGCGAAATAAATGTTGTAACATTTATAAAACGTTGTTGGAGACAAAATTGTCTTCCATCGTCAAGGGGAATAAATACACGTGGTTAAAATAAAAAAAATATGCTCGTCATATTTATTGCAAATCTGATTGGAGACTGGTAGAATGACGATCGAAAGGAAGCAGCAGGTATAAGCCACATTCTGACATTTTTTCTGACATAACTGAATACTTCTAGTAGTTTTAAGTCTTCCAGTTACAAACTTCGAGTCCAAGTAGCAGTTACTTAGGTCATTATTTCATCAGTTATACACACACACACACACACACACACACACACACACACACACACATATATATATATATATATATGTATATATATATATGTATCTATATATGTATATATGTATATATATATATATATGTATATATGTATGTATATATATATATATATGTGTGTGTGTGTGTATGTGTGTGTATGTATAACTGATGAAATAATATTTTAATCGATTATACGATGACTAATTATGCCTTTCCCTTATTATTTATTTATAATGCTCTGTATATAAATTTATACATTGAGCTCTCATGTAGTCAACATTTAATATTTTTATAATAAAAAGACCTCCCCAGAATAATCACTACCACCTTCGGATTTGATATTTGGTATAAAATCTATCTATCTATCTATCTATCTATCTATCTATCTATCTATCTATCTATCTATCTATCTATCTATCTATCTAGTCTCTGCCATGGATCGTCACTGTGTCGTGGTTGAGGAACTTGAGCATCACGAAGAAGCTGAATGTAACTCCTACGTTTCCTAGTAGGGCCATCCATGGAAAGGGCAATACCATAGACGATCCTACGCCTGGAAGGTTGATGCTCAAGGTCATTTTCTACACACGGGAACAAGTCGGCAGTCCAAAGTAAACTGTCATCATGAGCAGGCTTACCATCGTGACTGGCCATCGACATCAATGGGCCGGACACCTTTCCCGGATGCCAGACATCCGTCTACCCAAATAAATCCGCTTCTTGGACATCGCATCTGACAAGAGACCATGTGGAGTCTCATGTCATTGATCCAAGGATCAGCTCAAAAAAGCCTTTCTAAGGACAGAAATCGATCCGGTCAATTAGGAGACAGAAAGCTGAAGAAAAAACAAAATTGGAGAAAAGCAAACCACGATAAAACAATACCCTTCGAAAACACCTCGCCATTCCAACTGTAAAACTATGTGACCTACCCACCAATATAGTATTGCACTTAAATTCAAGTGCAGATGCCAAAATGGAAATCTCATCAGAACAATTACCACGGAAATATTCATAGAAGTCTTATCATTCTCTGCCACTGACAGTAGCCGCTTGTGTATTAGTGGCATTATCGCTCTTCTTGGGGTGAACTGATAAAAAAACACACAATATTCCGTGGATTGCTTTAACGACTTTGTTCGGTGGGGGGACTAAGCAATTTGTCTTCTACCAACACCTATGGGTGTGAGAACCCACACTAAGCCGATCTTGTGTTAAATTTGCCTTCATGGGAAGCCGAATATATTAAAAAATATATCAATGATTTGTGATAATGTATAAAATATTTTCTTCCATTTGAATTAACATACGTGCAAACGAATACGTAAGTAAAATATGAAATTTGATTAAAACTTAAGAACTGAAATTCTATCCTAATATATATGTCATAGAATAAAAAGAAAGAAATATCAAGGCGTCTGCGATAATATATGTTTCAGAAGCTTAATTGAATATTCTGGTTCGACAATGATTCTACTAATTGCAAAGTTAAGGATTGCGAATAATGCGTCAAGGAGATGTTGTTTTTCGAGCTAGAGTTTTGCGATTTGTTTAGTCGAGCAACGAGTCAATAAAATCAAAAATATAGTGAAAGGATGAGTAATGGTATGATTAACAGTTTTTAGAAGAATAACGAACCAATTAATCGAAGAAAATTCCCATTCCAATTTGAGAACGAAGGGGAGCATAAAAGATGGCAACAGATATCGCAATGAAACCGAATTCTTTACTGATTTTCTTTACTTTATTTTCGTTATTTTTACAACGGGTATTGGACCAAATCAATATCAAGGAATCAAGGCTAAGCAAAATATTAGAGCGACAAATAACAACGGATTTTCCTTAAATGGGAATTATATTTTAAGACATCATTTTATATTCTTTGTCAATAATCTCTTCCACATCAGAGACAAAAACAACTAGTACTTCATTTAATGGATAAATGATTTCAACATCGACGCAAAAAGACCAAAATTTAGGTGTGTGTCAGATTGTGTATAAAATGATACTGTCTGTATGCTCTAAAAGGATTCCTTTTTTTAGTCTCTAACTAAGAGAATTTTATATTTTATTGCCGCGCTATGTTGGTCCATGTTGCCTATTACATTGCTCCGCAAGCTCGGAGCAATTCGACGTGGTGTAATGATTAGCAAACTTGTCTTGCTAGATCAATTATGATCGAATAGTGAGTTCGATCCTCACTAGATGCCTCATACTTCCGGTTTTGTACCACATCTAAGCTACCCTTAGAAGAAAACCTATTACACCTCAAGTACTTCATCATTTGATTTACAAAGGAACATATAAAAAAAAGAAGTTAATATTTTTTTATTTGGAATGAAACGAAACTACTACTTTTACTATTACTACTAAGAATATTATTATTATTACTATTAATAATGTGGGGCGTTCAAATTTATACTATCCTGGTTATGCCACCTAAGTTAATGTCCTACACTGAGAAAATCGGAATAAAGTCTATTGCTTCAGAAGTATACGTTGCTTGGCGCTGCACATTCTCAGATATTACTGCTTTCTGTCTAAGGCTGTATGGCATGATGGAGAACGCTCATAATGCAAGATTGTTTGAAAATGAAAAACCGTGTGAAAGAAGAAATAGCAACAACGACAATATTAATGATAATAATCATAGAAATAGGACCTGTAATATTTCTATGGGACTTTACAATACACACAGACAGAACAATCAACGCTAATCGCCCAGATATCGGGATCAAAGATTGCAAGAACAGAATGTGGTTTCTTATTGATATGGCAGCCCCTGTAGATTGTAATGTATCTTTGAAGATCTTCCAAAAACTATCAAAATACAAAGATCATGAAATGGAAATCTCAAAAATGCGGCACAGGAGAACAATAATTCCAGTTGCAGGTGGAGCACTCGGATTGATTAGAAAAGCGTCCAACAGACTCATTGAAGGGATTCCTTGTAGCCCATGTCTTAAGAAATACAAAACATTGTACTCACAAGTATAGTTTACACATTACGAAGGGCTTTATCTATGTAAAATATCTGTGTTCTTAGTTTTGTTTTTTGTGTTTTACAAAAATGATCAGTAGTAAATATCATGAAGCCATTTCTGACCTTAGGTTGGGACCCGGAAAGAAATGTGTAAACGCCAGATATCAAAGGAAATAATAATAATAATAATAATAATAATAATAATAATAATAATAATAATAATAATAATAATAATAATAATAATAATAATTTTTGTGGTGTCAACGAACACTCGTGACGCTTTATTCTTATATAACAATAATAATGACAAATGCGCTAATAATACAACAACCGTAGATTTTGGTCTTAGCTGATTAGAGGTGATACATTTTATTGTGTATTATTAAGGTGGGCTACAGTGTGTATCCCGTACAACACCAGATTTGCTTGTTAATTGTCGGACATTACCCAGTTGGATATGTCTCCTACTGGCTGATGCGCTGTGCATCCCAGATTTGTCTTTAGTTGCTTTATCTTACCCATTTGGTCATGATCCCTAGGGGCTGACGCACTGTGTATCTCTGCTCACCAGTGGGAGTAATTGGGGAACATCTTGACCGGTTTTCGCAAGGGTTGATTTTTATGTTTGAAAGATGAGGTAGCCAAAGCAGGTTTGGCGTCAACTTTAGATATCTGGGAAAATCCTCAATCAGAAATCTGACCTGAAGGTATTTCTAACTGTACCCCGCCTTATGTGCCGAATTTATCAAAGTCTATCACCATATCACTCATATTTCGGTGTCTTGCATATGTCTGGTGTACATTTATAATACTAAGTATCATGACAGAGAGATTTGGGTTATGTGCCCCACCCTTATTTTATGGGTGTTTTGTTCTTCCACATTTAATAATAATAATAATAATAATAATAATAATAATAATAATAATGATAATAATAATAATAATAATAATAATAATAATAAGAAGAAGAAGAAGAAGAAGAAGAAGAAGAAGAAATGCAGTAAGTTAGGTTTAATCCCGTGGGGAATGCGATGCGCTGACAGCTGTCCAAACAGATTTTGCCATAAAACCAAATGGCATTTACATCAGACAGTATTGGTATTAGAGAATAAAATCATAAACTTTGATGAAACTTTGAGATTCAAATAAATCGCAAAAGTCAGGTCAGAAAACTAGATTGAGTTATTATAAACAACTCGTTATCATAAACGTCTGAGAGAGTGGATGTCGCTGTTCATGATACTTCCTCAGTAAAAACTGAAAGAAGGAGAAATGCTGATCAAATATCTCGACCTCGCAAGAAAACTGAAAAAAATAACAAATGGTGTAATATGAATATGATATTTATACCCATCGTTATTGAAAGCGCTTGAAATTGTCCAAAAGAGCCTCGCAAACATTTTTCCAGAAGTGAGTAAAGTAATTGAAATCATTCAGATGAAATCTTAGTTGAGAACGGTAAGAGTTGGAGTCTTGACATGACTTTAACTCCGCTGTAAGCGATGAATCATCTTCGGAGTAAACATTTAATAACATTTATATGGTAATAGAAACTGGCTAGCGGGGTGAATGTAACTCATCGGCAACGAAACTGGTAGATGGACTGAGATAAAAATTCAGCGTACAATTTTCCTTGCAGTCGCCTTAAATCGCGTCAAATTGTTCCTGGATAAAATAAAATCACTTTAATATCTATAAAAGCTTATGACATTCAATGGAAATTGGGGTTACTTTATTTGGGTTTTGCCTTGATATAAGAAACAAAAGACGGGAAGATGTTAGAAAGACATAATCCGACACGTCTTTAAGGGACACGGCGCTTAAAAGAAAATTCCTTTGAACAACTATATTTTTCGACAGCAATAGAGTGAATAAAGATTGGAGTCATTAACGCTTCATTTTCACTGACAACATCGAATCAATAGCTGCATCTATTGCAAGGAAAGGTGGGTCACTTTGTCGTATCAGAATTTTTTCTCGTCAGAAACCACCTTGCACCTTTACAAATCTACCATTCGTCCGTGCATTAAATACTGCTGTAATATCTGGTCTAGTGCTCCTGCTATTCATCTCGAGGTTCTTGACATAATCCAATGAAGGATCTGCAATGTAATCAATCCTGACTTGGCATCTCGACTTCAGTCACTTTCTCACTGATGTGATATGGCTTCCCTCTGCTTTTTCTACAAATATTTTCATGGTAACTCCTCTGACGATCTTTTTCCATGGTATCCCGACTACATGAATATAAGCAGGCTCGTAGATTGAAATCTAGGCCCCACCTGTTTACTGTTGAAATAGCTAAATGCAACCACCACTTCTAGCCCAACAGTTTCTTTTCTCGCCCTTCTCGCCTGTGGAACTCATTTCTGTTTACTTGCTTCCCTGATATCTACAATCTGTAAATCTTTTGTCCTTTCCTCAATCCTTCTTATTCTCAGTCTTCTTTTTCACTTTCACTTCCTATAACTACCTGTGGCTTTCCTGCCCTGCTTGGGGTGAAATGATAAAAAAATATTCCAAGTATCTTTATATCAGGTATTTAATATTTATTCTGCTGATAAGACGATTTATTTCCAAAAAAGGATTTAAAACACAATAAAATCGTTTGAAAGAACATTTTCTACCTTTCATCAGTATAGCTGATGCTACCCTCCAGGAGAGTAACGCCTTTCGCCTACTCGGGACTAACGTTTTCCACTGACATGAAGTGGAAAGATTATAGCGATTCAATTTCAAGGTCTCCTGCTCGGAAAGTAGGTTCACTGTGTCGTGCTAGACAATTTTCTTGCCAGAATCTATTTTACATATTTATAATTCTACCATTCATCCATGCATTGAATATTGCTGTCACATCTGGTCAGATTCTTAATTGTTATATATTTAGAAACTCTTGATAAAATACAAAGAAGAATCTGCATTATTATTCGTCTAACCTGGCCTCTCCGCTTTCGTCTCTTCCCCACCGCTGTAATGTAGCTTACCCGTACGCTTTCTATAAATATTTTCATGGTAATTCTTGTCATAAGCTTTCCTTTTTGTTACCTCGACCTTATTGACTTAAGCGCAGTACTAGATTGGCGGTAAGGTTTCCTCATTTTACAGTTTGCCTTTTTTGTTTTTTACCCTCGTAATTATCGCTTGTGGAAGTCACTTCCGGCTTTTGCATTCAAGTCAGTTTTGACCTTCAAAAATTTAAATGCAATGTCCATCGTCTTCTGTCACTTAATTTCCTGTTTATTTTATTCTTCTCACTCCTTAATAATGATTTCTTCCTCATATTATCCCACAGTCAGCAACCTCTTGAGTCTTTGTGGTTTTATTACCTTGCTTGGTGTGAAAAAAATAACAAAAATATTTTTTCACGTAAACATTTATATAGAAGATAGTTAAATGCGTTTCATCTGTAATATTCCTATAATATTGATCTATTAGTGTCATCGCCTATACACTGATAAAGGCATATGGTAGTATCTTTTATGTAGCTATAGAAGATTGTATAGATTTTCAGTATAAGGTCAGAGTACAAAAATAGCTTGAAAATATATTTAAGATCTGACATGAGAACACTGAAATGATAATGCGCTAAGATATTGTATTTTTTAATGGAATTTTAAAGCTTGAACTTATAATGTTATAATAACAAATAAGATGAGGACCTTAGTCCGAATGTAAATTATGATACGTCCTAATATCAGAAATCCAGCTAGAAAGGAATGGTGTGTTATAGAAAAATTGTGACATACTTAAAGGTTTAGATGTACATATTACGCAGAGATCTGCATCCATTCATCATAATATAATTACTTATTTGCTCATAAATATACGCATGGCTTTTCGAAAAGACATAATTAATTTTGATTTTATTGAATACGTAGAAAGATTGTGTCGCGCCGAACTTTCAAGTCAATAAAATCGCTTGTCGATCTTTAAAATGAGCATTCGAAATCCTGTCTTTTTACATGCTCTCAAACGTTGATCTTTGACATCAAACAAAAAACGCATCTACCTGTATTTATTCAAAAAGCAACAAGAAAAAGGTTTAGGATTGAACTCACGAAACCAGCGAATTGGTTTGCAAGACGAAAAACGAGTGCAACAGTAGGTACTCTTTCAGATCGTGTTATATTGTTACTTAGACGTTTACTAAGCTCTGCTACGTTTGAAAATAAATACATTTGTCACTGTCCACCAGTACGTTGGGCTTTATATAACGCTAATGTAATTTGGAAAATAGTGTGCCTTATCGCAGAAGTTAGTTCAATTCATAAAAGTTGACCGACTTTTACGCCTATATGAAAAAATAAATAGGAACTAAGCAACGTATTAAAACACAAGAAAAATTTCGTTGGAAACGAAGAAAAGACCCCCGAACTGTTATGTCATATTTATCCGTCCACATGCTGGACAATATACACACAGATAAAGAAACTAGAAGCGAAAGTTCTACGGAGACATGTTGAGAACGCCATGTACTGAACAAGTGCGTAAAGAGATTATTTTAAGGAAAATGACAAAAAAAGGACACTTAGACTTAAAATCTGAAAGATACAGTTATAATTTATGTGAGGAAAGAGGGTGTGGAAAATTTAATACTCACAATATATAATGAAGGAAGGAGGGCAGAAGAAATTAGAGTATAACCTACCTAAGGAGTTAGTATAAATTGATGGCAGAGCGAGTAGGGTAAGGGAAGTCAAGCAGAAAAATGTGGCATGGAGTGAGAAGGGGGAGGAAGCCGCAGCGGGAAATGTTCGCCCACTTCCTAAAGGGACACTACGCATTAAAGAAGATAACACAGTAAAGACATATGCGCTTCCCTATCTCCTACGATGCTGATGAGTAGCAGCTTCATATAAACCATAACGTCCACGATGTTATTTTTATATTACAGTTTAAAATTCAAGTCTGATTATATTTGAACTTTTGAACAAATAATTTATTCCAAATAACGAATAAAGAGACTTGATGTGAGATTCCGTTACAGATGGTGACCAACTATCTCTACAAGATCTGTGCAACTACCAATGGCACCGTGCCCTGCGTATCGACTTAGCCTAAGCTAGAGAATAACTTATAAATAGAAACTAGCGCGAAAGGGAGGATTTCCAGAAACTTAAATTTCCTCGAGTTTACAGAGTTGTACGCAACCAGTCCGTATGCGTTTGTTCGTTAATTCGATCGATACACACAAGTAAAATCATGGCCGCTTCTTTAAGTTGTTCCATCTCTCTCAGTCTGTCTATTTCCACATTTATCTCAGTCAGTTGTGTTTTGTCAGCCTATCCGAGGAGCAGGTGTTCTCATCTATCTATCTATCTATCTATCTATCTATCTATCTATCTATCTATCTATCTATCTATCTATCTATGTAAGCATGACTGACTATCTATCTATCTATATATCTATCTATCTATCTAAGCCTGACTGACTATCTATCTATCTATCTATCTATCTATCTATCTATCTATCTATCTATCTATCTTTCTATCTATCTATCTATCTATCTATCTATCTGATCCTGACTGACTATCTATCTATCTATCTATCTATCTATCTATCTATCTATCTATCTATCTATCTAAGCCTGACTATCTATCTATCTATCTATCTATCTAAGCCTGACTGTCTGTCTATCTATCTATCTATCTATCTATCTATCTATCTATCTAAAACTGACTGTCTATCTATCTATCTATCTATCTATCTATCTAAGCCTGACTGACTGTCTATCTATCTATCTATCTATCTATCTATCTATCTATCTAAACCTGACTGACTATCTATCTATCTATCTATCTATCTATCTATCTATCTATCTATCTATCTCATTCTATTCATCTCTCTATATATCATTCGCGTAATTTCACCATGAGTTTCTTTATATTAGTCTACCTATATTTATATTCATTTTTATATATCGTTTAATGTACATCTGTACTTATTTAAAGATGGTTTGATATTCAAGTTATAATCATAATCCTTGCAAAAAAAGATGTAGGCAAATTCCATTCGACAATACAGTCAAAACTTTCATGTAATACTAGAACAAAAACAGCTATTCATCAGATATGTCTATCTACTGATAAAAAACATGTGTATAGATTTCCATACGCGTGTGCCTTGACGACTGTGTTGAGACACAAATCGGCACATTTTCAATACTACTTTTCAGCCGGTACGTAAAAATCAATCGATATGGAAGAAGGTCATGCCGAGTTAAACAGTCACACATCACAGGATAGATATTTACAAAACATAGCTTTGCCTGACATAATGCTAGCATTGTTGGCAGTCGAAAAATTGGGGTTATAAAAATTGTGAAGGCCCTGTTTTGGAATTGGTGGTTTCAATTTTAAATGCATAATAAAATCATACTTTTTTCTTCGCTTCAAATTGGTAACAAATACACAACTACCTCGATCACGAAACAGGCCTTCAAAAATCATCCCATCACACCACCTAATTACAGTCGTATATATATATATATATATATATATATATTTAATTTACATTTACACATATATATATATCATTTTTTTACATCCACACAAACTGATACTAGATTAAAGTTTTCATACGTATATATATATATGTGTATATGACTTTGAGATATGTAAACATAAGATGAATTCAATTTCTTACAACAGGACATACATGGTTCTTTGTAAATTTTCGGCCTAAGTATCTTAAGTATATTTTTACCGTTAGAATTAGCTAAGGCGTGCAATTGAATACCAAGGGATATTTTTTGGAAACAAAGTAAAGTATTAAGTGACACAATAATACAGTGATACAAAGTGATGTTTAGAAGTAAAGAGAAAAGTGCTGAAGTGTTGTCATAATTAAATTTCTATATGGTAGCGACGACGATCGCTAACAATAACATAGAGAGGACATGTAATTAATTGGGAAGTTTTAGGGAAGGTAGGAACAATACGGATACTAATAATTAGTAAAAGGCAGCTGAAATTTTGGGGAAACACAGTAAAGAGGGACTTGAGAAATTAACATTCACAGGATTTATTGAAGACAGAAGAATTAGTAGTAAACAGTGAGTATCCTATAAAACGAATTTGAGCGCTTGGAGGGCAAAACAAGGACAAAGAGTGCTAGTAAAATGTCAAAGGTTACTTAGGACAAGAAAAGATATGAAAGACATGATGAGCCACGTCTTTAAAGGACATGATACATGAAACAAATTGAATTAGTGGGTACTGGACAGATAGTAAACTCGAGTTAACCACGTGTACCGGATTTCCTGTATGTAACACAGACACACATACAAACACGTAAACACACACATACTTTATGCTGGTCTATGACACGAACATTTATTTATACGCCTCTACAAACATGTTTGAACTGAAAGCAGGCTTGTAATAGAAGCAGAAGCAAGAGCTCCTAATAACTATGCATGAAACATGCTATTTGGTTCTGCACAGCCAACCGAGGACGAGAATCGTCAAAATTACCGGCTTCAGTGATTCACGCATGTACGTAAGACACCGTTGTTCACGTGGGCATTTTTACGCCAAGTTAAGCGCACTC
>OZ038488.1:59510633-59513133 GCA_964036315.1 Acanthosepion esculentum
ATTATAAAGGACGACCAACTTCTCAACCACAGCAATATTCATATGCATTTATGATACACACGTGGCCAGAATATCATTCGCGTATGCAGTCCTCTTTAATACTTGGGATGTGATATTCGTTCATCGGCAAAAGGATAAATAGTAAAACAATAAACTAGCGAAAAATATGCAACTTTAAGTCGGACAAATTCCCATTTAACTTTATATATACAGGGTATTGCAAATGCAGGTATATAGTTATAACAAAAAAAAATACGAATTTAATTAAAGATTATTATACGAGTGTATACCTACTTTTGCAGCCTTATACACACACACACACACACACACACATATATATATATATGTATATATATATATATATATATATATATATATATATATATATATATGAAGAGAGAGAGAGAGAGGTATATAGACAGATAGATTGATAGATAAACAACAGACGGAAAGATAGATATCTGTATAAAGACACTGCATATATGTATATATATATATATATATATATATATATATATATATATATATATATAGAGAGAGAGAGAGAGAGAGAGAGTGAGAGAGAGAGAGAGAGAGAGAGAGCTAGATAGATAGCTGTATAAGGACATCATGAATAAAGACAGATGAAAATAATTCTTAATCGACAGCGATTCTTTCTTTCTCCCAGGGAATTTATCAAGACAAATGCAAGGATTATATTTTATAGCAAGTATTTATATACTAGCGACAAATGTCAGTTTTTAAATTTTAAAAAATTTAAGAAAGCTTATAAATATTCATCATATATATATATATATATATATATATATATATGTATATATATATTTGCGGGCGTGCGTGCGTGTGTTTTCTCTTTGTGTGTGTATACCAAAGTATATAGGCATTTCCATGTGTGTGTGTGTGTGTGGGGGGGTAAAATGTCTTTTTCGGAAACCTTGAAACTGCACGAGAAGATTGTTAAAATGTTATTCCTATTAAGTGCACTACAGCTGCATATGCAAAAATAAGCAGCATCTTGTAGTTTTTGTCTTTCTTTAAATTTATGCAGTATACATATATCCTCAAAATTAAAATCATATTTAGATGCTACCAACATACGGAAGAAATATATTGAAAATCTTATATGCACCCCCCACACACAGCCTCCCCCCCCACACACACACGCAGAGACCCCACACCCCATCTATTGGTATGTTTATATTATTTGTAAGATATTAATGTTCATACAATTCTATTTCATGGTGATACAAAATATAAATCTATATATATACATATATATATATGTGCGTGTGTGCATGTAGGTGCATGCATATCTTTATACATGCATGCATGTGTGCGTATGTGTGTGAGAAGGTAAATCACGAAATATGCAACCTGGGACATACTTATCAACAGAAATATTAGCTAAATTTTGAGATGTAATTTTCGTTGTATAATACGCAATTTCTGTGATGCCTATTTATAATGAGAGTACATACACAGACGATATTGGAAGATATTGTGAAATAGATATCTACTGTGTTAAACATAGTTTTTTTAACCAGTAGGTTGCATACTTATTGATCTTCCTACATATTAAAATTCGTATATCGTTATAGGCATGTACATAGGCATTTTACTTGCACGCGCGCACACACACACACACATATATATATACGTGTTAGTGCCTAAGTAATATATGTGTGTGTGTGTATATATATATGCATTTAATATATATATATATATGCATTTTATATATATATATATATATACATATATATATATATATATATATATATATATATATATATATATATATATATATATATATGCATTTAATGTTAAATCTTACAATGTACATATATACACGGACATATATTTATGTTTTTCTGTATTTAAGCGCCATACGGTTCTATCACCGGTTCTCGTACGTTCATCTAAGTTAAGCAACATCAGATCAGATCAGTACCTAGGGAATACCATGGGAATACCGAGTGCTGCAAGTTTGGATGTGCGGGTGGTGTAATAGAAATTGAAAACGGGAGAGCTGAGTTCCATTTCCAGTCAGGTCTGTTATATTCGTTTACGCGTAAATACCCAATTGGGAAATGTACGAATCCGTCCCTTTTCCCCGACACTATTATTATTATTATTATTTCCAAAATTTCTTACAATCTTAAAATATTTTCCAGCTTTCTGCAAAAGGTAGATAAGTCGTAAAAAACAAATTAATCAATCAATCTATATTTATGTGACACAGCAAAATGAAACTTTAATCTATATTTTGTCGTTGATTACTATATAAATTGATTACTCTAGAAACTGATTACTTGCCTCGACGATTCATTTTTGTGAGCTGCGTGTTTAGTTGATTCGAACCCAGAATGCCGGCTCATCGCCCAATCGTATAACAAAATATATCTTTATAAGTAAACTAACAACCTGAGTTTATCTTTTATTATGAGAGGTGAGAGAATGTTGCGTGGCAAAATATTTCATGGTTAATTTTTTTTATAAAAAT
>OZ038488.1:59518133-59528133 GCA_964036315.1 Acanthosepion esculentum
TATATATATATATATATATATATATATACGTATATATATATAATAGCTGACTACTCGTATTCGAGGATAACCGTCTACTAGGGTGGCTAGCCAATCCCTATTGCAGACGCTTGCTCAGGCACATTTGTGTTTGTTCAACATCCACAGAGTTAACCTGTGGTTTATACTGCAACTATGCTGAGCAGACCCTAGTTACAGTTTCTGAGAGAGAGAGAGAGAGCATGTTATCTAGCGTGATCAACAATAGAACAAGGCCAGCACACTCAAACCCTCGGTCACGATGACTTGCGATTTCGTGCTAGCGCAGCTATCGACGGCACCCAAGGGTCCCGTCTAGCCAATTTCACTCACAAGACTTGGGTCAACCCGTGGTATGGTTTTCAGGCACTTTCCAAAGGTGCCGCACGCTGGGACCGACCCGTCCTGACCGGTGACATCCAGAAGTCTCCATTCTGACAAATCAACCATGGTGAGATTCGAACCAGGGTCTCATGCTCAGAAAGCGAACGTTTTAAACACACACACACACACAAACACACACACACACACACGCACACACGCACTCACACGCACGCACGCATGCACTCACACACACGCACACACGCGAACACACACACACACATATATGGTGCGGCAAAAGTAACACTCTTTTTTATTTATTAATTTTGTTGAACAAAAATAATTTAAAGTAGTTTAAGAAGATTTATAAGTATTGTCACATCAAAGGAACATGATTCGTTATGATTAACAAATTATTTAAGTTATTCCAAATGCTCCACTTCATGTGCAATACGACGCCATACCCTATCGTCAACACTTCTACACAACCAGTAGATTGAGATATAATATTTTCGTCATGATTTGAGAAGTCTTCGTAATATACGAGAATTGCCAAGGAGCGCAGTCTTATTAAGTGTCCTATCTTGACAGTGACCTCAGTCTTCTCAAGCCACTTCGGGAGTTCAGTACTTATGGTGCGCAGAGCGCTAGCAACAAAGCGGGAATGATTTCACTTTTTATCAATGACCATCATTTGTACACTTCCCATATTAAACTATTATATTTTCCAGTTTTTTCTTGTTTGTCGACTACGCTATCGTCTCCGGAACATGCACTATCTATGATGATGCATGGTCTGGTTTTATGTAAAAGAAAAGAAATCATAATAACACTATGACATTTTCTTTTAATTAAAAACTGTCACAGAAATCTCCTACTTTCATCCTGGCGGGCATCTACGAGCAAGGATTTTGATTGCCGTAAAGTAACAATTTCACCTGGAAATTTTCGACAGAAATCGAGTAATGTTTTCCTATTTTAGTGTATTTTAAATATTTACATAGAGCGATAATTAACAGGTTGATATAGATAGATAGAGAGATATCAACAGATTGAAATATATATATATATTTATATATATATATATATATATATATATATATATATATATATATATATATATATATACATACATAGACATCAACGAACTGAAATAGATAGATATCAATAGATTGAGATAAATAGATAGATAGATACATACATACATACATGCATACATATCAAAAGACTGAAATAGATAGATAGATAGATAGATAGATAGATAGATAGATAGATAGATAGATAGATAGATACCAAGAATCTCATGTGTCGAAAAAGAGATATGATCGCCCAAGCGTGCATAACTCATAGCGCCTAAGGAAGGAATCTAAAATATGCGAACGCAGGGTTGGAGGCGATATTCTGCATTTTTAACGATATTTCACCAATCAATGAATGACACGTAAATCACCAATCAGTGTGTGTCATATGAATCACCAATCGGTGTGTGCAACATAAATTACTGATCATTAATGAATGCATAATCCCAAGGAAACTTGAAAAAAATATTTAAAATATGGAAGCACCCAGCTAGGACCGATATCATTATTATGAAACTCGCAGATGTCAGTGCACACTGAGAAAGCCAACGTCAGAATTAAAAAGGAAACAATAAGAAATTACTTTTGTAAGAGAAAATGGAATGGGAATTGTGTTTATTTTCAATCGAATGCTTTCTCCGACTCTATAAATCCGAGGTGGGCATGGGAATAGATAGACATATAAATAGAAATAAAGAAACAAACAAAGAACATTTTCCGGCTAAAATAGATAGAGAAAACATTAATTAACTGAAATAGATAGGTAGATAGTTTAAACATTAACCAACTAATATATATATATATATATATATATATATATATATATATATATATATATATATATATATATATATAGATAGATAGATAGATAGATAGATAGATAGATAAGACATTAACCAACTAAAATGTATATATATATATATATATATATATATATATATATATATAGAGAGAGAGAGAGAGAGATAGATAGATAGATAGATAGATAGATAGATAGATAAAACAATAACCGACTAAAACAGACATGAACTAACTGGGATAGATAGATAGATAGATAGATAGATAGATAGATAGATAGATAGATAGATAGATAGATAGAACAAATAGATATATAGATGTGAACTGACAGATAAATAGTTATCAATAGATAGATAGATAGATAGATAGATAGATAGATAGATAGATAGATAGATAGATAGATTGAACAAATAGATATATAGATGTGAACTGACAGATAAATAGATAGATAGATAGATTGAACAAATAGATATATAGATGTGAACTGACAGATAAATAGTTATCAATAGATAGATAGATAGATTGATTGAACAAATAGATATATAGATGTGAACTGACAGATAGATAGATAGATAGATAGATAGATAGATATGAAGGAACTAAGAAACTCTATAAATCCCACAGTCATCTTGGATATGCTTTAAAGTTAAAAAGGAAGAAAGGAATGAAATGAAATAAGTCAATGCAAGGAGGATGTAAAACCGGTACAATATTTTTTCTAGAATATTTGTTATTTCTTTTGTGCGAATTTCTTAAACGTGAAACAATGTTTACTATGTTGATCTCGCAGATCATTTTTAATATAGTGATTTCTATCTTCAAACAATTTCCATCTTTTGTGTCACACGTTAAACAAAATATCAATCTTCGACTGAAAAAATAAAACAGACGAAAGATGAGTAAGTAGACATATTTACAACTTTCGAGGTATATACTCTGGTGTATACCTACGTAAGAGACAAAGTGAAAGTGACCAATGAACATCTATTTCCTTTAGTGACTTCCTATCAATAGGAAAATAAGTGACATTTACCCCCCCCAAATACGCAAATTGTGTTAAAAATAAAGATATTAATGTTAGTCAGGTTAACACAGAAATTGATATAACGGGGAGAATGGCAAAGGTGTATTACTGAAAAAAATTATTTTTTTTGTTTGAGAATTTTGATTCGTGTTAACGTATTGATAGGTTAAATGAAGTCGAAAGTCGATGTTCTCTTTAAAGATTAACAATGTTAAAAGGTATTAAACAATGCCTGTAAGAAAACTATGCCTGGCTAGCCTCAGGTATCTTGCTAGGATGGTTAACCAATCCCTCTTACAAAAACCTGCTCAGTCACATTTGTACTTCCTCAACACTACAGAGTCATCTTGTGGTTGACACTGAAACTATGATGAGCGCAGCTAAGTTCCAGTTTCTGGAGGAGAGCGCATAACTTGTGTGATCAACAGTTTGAACAAGGCCTGTCCGCTCAAAATGATTGTGAGGACGTCATAGCACGAACATGGACGACTTCGAACCGTTAAGGTCAATCCGTGATATGGCCTTCACACAATACCTGGGGACGCTGCCCAACCCAGGACGATATTATCAAGAAGTAGCTGCCTTAAGAATTCGGCCATAGAGAGATTCGAACCCGTATCTCATGGTCCAAACGTTAAAGTTCTAACCGATCGATTACGTGGTATGAAAATATTATGCATATAAAAATTATATTTTGTCAAAATATCTTTACCTTAATTTCTGACCAGATGAAGAACGTGTTTCATTTTCATATATTGATCTTTGAGACTTGCTATAATATCCGATCATTAAATAATTAAATTCCTTACCTGTCTATATTTCTGAGATGAGGTGTTGTAATTATTTACACTATTTACATTGTTTACACTGTTGTCCTCATCTACGTTGCCATATCCAAGCCAGCCAAACATAGAAATTAATACAATATCGGAACCAGTAATACGGAGTGCTAGAGAAAAAAAACAACAACAATAATAAAAACAAAATTGTAATATGAACTCTGGTAAAAAAAATATAACTGAAAAATTAGGTTTTCGTACACTGATCTCCTCAGGCACACATGGCACATTGAGAAAAGTGTTGGTTGAATCCAGTGACTTAACGCAAAGATTTGTGAGTGCACCTGACTACAGAAGAGGTGAAAAAAAACTTGGATAGTTGAGTTAGAGGGAGATAACGGATACTGAGACATTTGGAAAAGGCATGGCACGTGGAAATAGATCTAGAACATTATACTCTGGATGAAATAAAGGGTTCAATTCAAAAATCCAATCACCGGAACGTACAACGACCGAAACATTGTGAATATGGCAACGAAGATGAGGACATCAACCCGAACAATGTAAATAGTGTAAATAATTAAATTCCATTTTTAAGCCGTAATACTAATATGATCACTTTCATTCATTCATCGCCTTTTGAATGATTTTCACAAATTGGTAATTGTAATGGCAATATGAGTCATTTCCCTACAAGGAAACATTTGGCATTTATTGACCGAGCAGCCAGTACTAATTTCTATTGAAAATTATGAAATCTTTAGGTTGAGACAATTTTAAGGAAAATAGTTTTTTTTTTTCAAGTCCATTAGCTCTTTCAAGTATTAACAGAGGTTTTCTTCCTAACCTTTTGTTTGAAGTAGTGTGGAAAGACAATATCTTGATTATATCAGTATTATCGCTTTGATTAATATGTCCTGCCCATTTTAGCTGTTATTGTTGTTGATAGTCCTCAAGTGATGTGTTTTTTTAGTACAGTTCTTTGTGAAGCTGTAGCTCAAATCCACAATTTTCAAAGAAGTATGATCTTTGCCAAGATCCCCAGGTGTCACTCGCTCAAAGACTTTTTTAACCATTGATCATAAAAAGCTGTTGTATACAACTGACAGTTTAGATATTTCTGAACGGATTTCGCATCATATTTAACATCCATACAAAAGATTCGATCTAACGAGATTATTTAAGAAAATGACTCGTGATTACAATTAGATGTTTTGACTTTGTAGCAGTTTCTAGTGTTGAGTGAAACTAACTCTGGTGCAGCATATTCTATATCCAGAGTTTCTTTTCCCCCTATATTGCTTTGACGAAATAACCTAATAATTACTTAATATAATTTGGGAATTATTATTATTTAGCGAGGAAGCAGCACGCCAACTAAGAGACGCTAGGGTACATGTGTACGAATTCCATCATGACGTCAAATCTGATAAGTGTATATCATGCTCATCCTTTACAGGCAAATGTACGCGCTAAGGTGAAATATTTTGAGAAAAATAGCCATTAACCTTGCAAGCGGGGCCCAAATGTTAACACATTCAGGTCAGACAACTCAGTCCGCTTAAAAGAATTCCCTTTGACGGTGTTCTCATCTAGATGCGTCTCCCAAGTTTTCTCGACAACCACATCTTACAACCTTAAAAAAGACAAGCCACTCTCATCCAGCCATGATGCACTCACATTACTCCATAAATTGATAGAGAGCCCCCACCCCCAAAAAGAAAAGTCCGCGAAAAGAGAAAGTCATCACATATGGCGACACAAACCCGCGGGCAGTTACGCTGTGAAAGACGCGCCTGCGCACTGTAATTGTGAAAAATACATCGACTCAGATATTATAATTGTACCAGAGAGTGCTTCTAGGGCAGAACAGCCTAAGTGAGACCATCATTCTTGTGGATAGATTTGTGTTCAGTGTTATTCTTCTCGGTTAGCATTTAGGACCCACCCTTCTACTGTCGAAATAATAAAATAGAACCACTGCTTCTACTCCAGCAGTTTCTTTACTCACGCTTCCCGAAAGTGGAACTCCCTTCCTATTACTTTCTTTCCTGATAATTACAATCTTCAAAAATTTAAATGCAAAGTCAATCGCCATCTTCTGTTGCCGTGATCCCTGTTCTTCATTTATTGCTTCTTCATTCTCCTCTATACACAGTCTTTTTCCCTCACGTTCACACTCTGTAATCCACTGCGTGCTAGTGGCGTTCACGCCTTGTTTGTGGTGAAATGCTTAGAAAAATAAATAAATAAAAATCCATGCCACGACACGGGACATCGCAGAGATACTACGCATATCTTATCTGAACGCTGCCAGGCATTTGAAGGCACTTGGAGGTGTGGATCACTACGATGTTTGGGTGACTCAAGATTTAACGGGAAAATAATGAAACGAAATTCCATCTTCAAACGCAACAAAAACGACAACGTTTCGAAAAGAACAATCATGGGCGATGAAAAATGAGTTGTTTACAACAGTGTGGAATTAAAAATGACTTGGTAAAATCGTGATGCATGTCTGTATTTAAAGTAAGTGATAGTGATTGGAAGGGCATTGTCTATTATCTGCTATTTTCGCAAAATCAGACGTCGAATTCTGACAAATACTTTTCGAAGTTGGACAAATTAACGGTAGCAATCGGTGAAAAACGTCCGGAGTTAGCCGGTCGGAATGGTGCCCTATTCCATCAGAATAATGCTAGATCTCACATCATATTGAAAATACGGTAGGAATTGTTATAGCTTGGCTGGGATGTTCACCTGGAACATCATTACTTCTTTGATCTTGCACATTCGGATAACCACTTATTTCAATCCCTACAAAATTCTCAATGGGAAAAAATCTTTAAATCTCTGGAAGCCTGTAAAAACCACTTAGACTAATTCATCATCCAGAAAGATGCCAATTTCTGGGAGGATGGAATTATGAAACTGCTTCAAAGGTGGCAAGAATAGGTGAGACAAAACGGCACATATGCAGTTTAATAAATTTTTGTACAAGTATGTGTAGGCATCTGTTTATCTCGAGATATAATGATAGTACCCTCTTTATTCAAAATTCAGTCCTTTAGTGGTGGAACTGGGATGATCTCTCCAGAGTGCAGGCTTGAGCAATAGAATATGGAAGCCGTACACTGCACAAACTACATGACCGTACCTACAAGATCCAAGGGAATACAGGGCAACACATTTGGGTATGACTTGGCTGCAGGAGTTGCTGGAAAGTTATCAGTGTGGATAGCCAACCGCCTTCGGGGCACCACACTGGGTTTTATATCTGGATTTAATTCCATAACAATTTCCGTGTTTAGAAAAGGCAGCCGATGTTTAAAATTAGGGGTTTCCTTCCACTAGATAAGAGGTCAGCAACCTCTTAGAGAGAGAGAGAGAGAGAGAGAGAGAGAGAGAGAGAGAGAGAGAGAGAGAATGAGCCAGAAAGCTATGCAGTGTCTCTGAGGAAGGCCATGATATCAAATATACTATAATAATTTGTCTCGAAATCAGACCGCTCTGTCTAGAAGGCTACTTTGGTCTGAACGTTTAAAGAACAAACAACGAAGTTAATGTTATATTATTTTTCCTTGTTTTACTGCAGGAATAACGGGATAACAATTAACACAATCAACACAAAATGCAGATTTTTTAACTACTATCGAAATACAGTTGGAAATGGCAAATTATTTAATGAGGCACTTGTTTTTGCTTATTTTTCGATAACTTTTCCACATCCGGCAAAATATTTGTCTGTGACAGGAGCAAAACTTCATCACCCAAGCGTGTTATTAAATGACTTTTAGTATTATTTTATTTTCGAAAACATTGTTCACAACCATATGTACTTCCAAATAATGATACCATAATGTTCGCATTATTCAATAGGCTTTTATTTTCCGCTTGGTAATAAAAATTCGTGTAGAAGTCAACAGGGTATTCGGAATTAAATTTTGATTGTTAAAAATCGTTGCATTGTAAGTCGATTAACTCTAACTGATATTTTTTGTCACTTTTTCCACAAATAAGTTACATACTTAGTGTCCAGATGCTAAGATGGCGGGCAGGGTGTATCCCGGGTGCCGGGGCTTGCCGAAACCTACCCTAGATGGAATGCCTGCCGAGGCTGTCGAGTTCCATCTATTCAAAGTAGATGGTTATGAGGTGCCAGTTTTCTACCTTCGCACATTCTCCACCTCGGAGCTGGACTTAGTTGTCAGCAGCTATTACAGATGCATGCCACGGAAGCATTTTACTAACAGTTGGAGATTGACTATCAACTCCGGCTATGACAAACTTTGCAACATGTATAATGTACATATATAAACATTATATAAATTACGTGTTTTTTGAAGCTCCAAAACATCATATATATATATATATATATATATATATATATATATATATATATATATATATATATATATATATATATATATATATAACGTTATTTAGACACGACAAATTACGAAATAGTACATAAGCAAACACAAATATCGAAAAGTGTGTTAATTTTAGAAAAGAAGATAGAAACGAAAAAGGAAAATATAAATCAGGATTTAAGTCTAACATACTCGAAGATTATGAATTACATAATTATATGAAGTAAGTTGTCATATAAGAATAACGTTTCGCTGCCAACACTTGGGTTTGAACACGGATTGACAGGGAGCAAGAACAGTCGACCTCATTTTGAAATAATTAAATCACGTTGCAGGTAACGGAAAAATAAATATATATATATATGTATTATTGGCGACTGACTGATTATTGTTCGAAGGCGTTACTATTATTGTATCTGTGATTTAAAAAAATCTGTTCTACCAACGGGCATTACAAAATAAGTAAATATTGTATTCGATATTCACTTAAAAACATTTGGGCCCCCTCGGCATGGTGTAATGGTTAGCAAACTTGTCTCTCTAGATCAGTTACGACTAAAAAGTGAGTTCGATCCTCATTAGGTGTTGCATACTTTCGGCCTTGTGCTACATCTAAGCTACGCTTAGAAAACAACCATATTTAAGCTTACAGTCAAATCACGATGAAAACACCGGTTCTAGTTTGAGCACCGGAGTTAAGCATCGTAGAGCCAGGTCAGTTCTTAGATGAGGGATCGCTTGGGAACCCTTGGTATTGTAAGCAGACCCCTACTACCCGGGGTAAACTTCGATTGGGCACCTTGAGGTGGTTTAAGGATTAGCTAGCTTGTCTCGCTAGAACAATTACCACTGAGTAGCTAGTTCGATCTTCACTGGGTAGCCCCATACTTTCGGCATTGTGCCACGTCTGAGCTACGCTTGGACAATCACTTCACTTAAAACATAACAAACCGCTGTTCCGACTCATCAGTTCATATAAGCACAATCTTAGCGTTTTCACAAAGGATCGAATATGACTTTTACTCTATAAACCGTCTGCTTGTAAAATCTCTACAATATCCGCTACTACTAAATGAAAATTTCAGTTTGAGTGAAGGTGGTTTACGAGAAAGCTAATATCTCTAATTGCTGGATTAATACTCTTTGTTGTCACTAGAATTTCCAGCTGTAATTTCTTAAATGCTTGCAAAATCCGAATAATCGACAAAAGAACGCAAGTGATTTTGACGTTAATAATAAGCACGAAAGAATCACAGACTATTAACATAATCAAGATTTTCCATGGTTTTTAGCAGCTGTGAAAGAATTCAGTTGTATTCGTATTATGATAATGACGTCTGCGCTTTGTTTAAAAGCATGTCTGATATATAAAAAAAAATTCCATCGTTTGCATTTGTCTTTATTTCAGTTATTAAAAAAGAAATATTGTAAAGAAAATATCTCTAAACGCCTATCGTCCGGTTCAAACTCCTCCGCGGTCTTTTGAATAGGAATAGACGTTTTTCCTTTTTTTCCTTGTTTTGGATTGGGTTTCCTGTTCTTTTTAAAGTTTTTTTCTTCTTTTCCACTTCCAGTACCCCTTTGTGTCTTAGTGGCATTATCGCCTTG
>OZ038488.1:59533133-59555633 GCA_964036315.1 Acanthosepion esculentum
AAAAATAATATTATCAGCAATACATTTTTGGAAACCCGACAAGATTTTTGTTGCAGCTAATATTTTTTCCAAGGGGTATTTGTCCGTAAGTGAATATAACGAACTGAACGGCAATTGGAACTCGACTCTCTGATTAACAATTGCAAGCCATTATGCATTTCACCACCCGCACATCCAAATTTACTGAACCAAAGCTTTTACCCATTTAGGAACTGACCAGTTTCTACGTCGCTTAACTTCGATGATTCAACATGATGTGGGCCTAAGCCAAAATAAGAAGAAAAATCCAGGAAGAAACTAAAAGAAAAGTCGGAGAAAAACAATTACTGCTACTACTACTACTACTACTACTACTACTACTACTACTACTACTACTAATAATAATAATAATAATAATAATAATGAGAAGAAGAAGAAGTAATCAAAGAAAAATTAAATGAAGCAGCAGCAGCCTCAAAAAACGATTTCAAATCATTGACATGATATTTAGCTGTTTCTTTCGTTGATAGAGAAAACTGAAAAGAATCCTTCAATTCTTCACGAATTTTGCAATCATTTCTCGCAGGCTTCAACTTGGATGAAATTCAAAATTGCGCAGCCTTACCGTATAATATTCCAATCTCTTTTTTTGTGTTAATTTTGGCACTATTATTGAAAAAAAAAAATTACGGTTTTTTTAAAGCTTCTCGACCATTCGTCACTGGTCGACATATTCTAATCGGAAATTTAGACGAGAGAATAAAGCTATTAACAGCCGTCCACTGAACAAAAAAATACGTATGAGAAGATCTGATTTCAGAAGAGTTAGCACGCATAACGTAGTACAAATGTTCGAAGATTCATCCCGCAGCACAATACATTAATGTAGTAACATCAATCCCCACTAATATTGCCTTATACCAGTTGTAGCTAAACAATGTTTACTGCACCTTCTGTAGTGCTAAATCTAGTCAACATTTTTCGCAAATCATTTCCGTCGTGGAGACAACTATTCTTCAGTACTGCGCCCCGGAACAAGATTAAACTCAGTAAGTTCGTAGCTTCTTTTGGAAAGCAAACACCAATCATCTGACTTCACAAGGTACCATTATATTGTGGCCTTGAACCAGAACATAATATTGAGATGTTAGACAATAAAAAACGCTTATTTCTTTGATGTGGATGGCATCGATTTTTTGAAAATATATGTGTAAAGTTATATTTTGAACTTCGCTTGAGTGAATATAAAAGAGACAGCATTTAAATACAAATAACTTGATGTGAACAACGTCTATTTTTCTTTAAAGTTATCAATCTTTTATTATTTCGACTTGAAAGCGAATATCATTCCCAAGTTGATTTCTTCTATGTACCGTATCCCTACAGGACATTGGCGATTATGGCTCCCCACAATTTCCTGTCCTTGGCAGTCCTTAATAAATTGTATTGTTTTGTTATCTCTCCTAAACCGTGTCTCGCCATCTATGTACTCAAGCTCTCTCGGTAGGTTATATATTGCTTTCCTTTGTCCCGCTTGCCTTCAATCTGTTCCGTGAGTATCACAATTCCCAATCCGTCTTTCCTCATTATGCGCCATAGAAATTTCAACTGTCTCTTCCTGATGTTAAGTACAAATTTCCTTTTTGTTTCCATTTTCTCTAAATTTTAGTCATTGTTCACATGTTCGATCCATTCTCAGCATTTTTCTGGAGAACCACATTTCTGTTGCTTCAAGTCTCAAGCACTCACTGCCATATAGTAGGACTAATATTAAGCAACCGTTCTGTACTTTATTCTTTGTTTTTAACGAAAATTTTCTGTTTCTTAATACTTTGCTTAGTTTTTGGAAGGCATATTTCGAAATACCAATGAACCTTTGAAGCGTTGTATGAGTGTAAAAGACAACAAGTGAAGTTATTGGACCATGCAGGAAGAAAAAAAAAACGGTTAGCTTTAGACTTGAAAAAGTGAAGATTGTAATGATTGGAGAAGTATCCTATCATGAATCTGTTCCATAAAGCAGCAGTTCTTCGGGAAAACTGTCACAATGGAACTTACTCTTTACTAATGGAATAAGAAGAGAATGGGGATGATTTATCTATTTGTACGTGGCATGGCGCGTCCCAACTATAATGGTCAGAGCTGGTGGGACCAAGGAATATAGCCCATCAGAGCACATGTCATAGAAATAGCCGTAGAGTAGCGAGAGACATTTCGTCTGTGGGGAAAGGGGTTGATCGGTGAAATTAATTCATCACCAACAATTAGACGCCTTTGAACCCTAAACAGGTAAGCTAAGACTGGACTACTCCAGCTCAGATATTGCAGCAGTAGACCATTTTTGGTCTGATCTGACTCTTGTAAAGATAGTGTTATAATAATATCCTTTGTTATCCTTAATATCAAGTCGAAAGTGTTTTTTATTAAAACCTCCTGAAATCTTCCTACGGCTTGTTAACAAATATGCAACAAGATTGATTGGACAAGCATTAAATAGCTGAGTACACTTTTAAGATTCTTCTAAGATTTAGATAAAACAATGCAAAGTATGTCGTTGGACATTTCGCAGCAAACCAATAGTTTTCGTCAATTCGCAGCCCAGAAGTAATTCCGCATCAAACATGACTCGATATTTGATAAAAAAATATGATCGGGAAATACGATGTTTTCTATTATCTCCTTGCAAAATACCCTATCAGAAAATTAATTGTTATGTGCTACGAAATTGAATGTTTTGGAAAGAAAAAACCCCGAGATGATTTAAGATCTTCCCATATCCGAATCGTTCGTGTTTTTATTCCTCTAATTATTTTTCTATCGCGTCCTTTCGTCAAATTTCCTTTCCGTTTCCATCTAATTCATGACTTGCTTTTTTTCCTCCATTTATTTCACTTCGATTAAGATTGTTATTTTTTAAAATAGTCTCTCATAGATTTTGTCTTTTCCTTTGTACATCGCTTCGCAAATATCTCAGCCTGCTCCTATCTATCTATCTATCTATCTATCTATCTATCTATCTATCTATCTATCTATCTATCTATGCTAATACTTAACATACTCTTGATATCTATCTATCTATCTATGCTAATATCTGACATGCTCTTGGTATCTATCTATCTATCTATCTATCTATCTATCTATCTATCTATCTATCTATCTATCTATCTATGCTAATATCTGACATGCTCTTAGTATCTATCTATCTATCTATCAATCTATCAATTATGCTAATATCTGACATGCTCTTGGTATCTATCTATCTATCTATCTATCTATCTATCTATGCTAATACTTAACATACTCTTGATATCTATCTATCTATCTATGCTAATATCTAACATGCTCTTGGTATCTATCTATCTATCTATGCTAATATCTGACATGCTCTTGGTATCTATCTATCTATCTATCTATCTATCTATCTATCTATCTATCTATCTATCTATCTATGCTAATACTTAACATACTCTTGATATCTATCTATCTATCTATGCTAATATCTAACATGCTCTTGGTATCTATCTATCTATCTATCTATGCTAATATCTGACATGCTCTTGGTATCTATCTATCTATCTATCTATCTATCTATCTATCTATCTATGCTAATATCTGACATGCTCTTGGTATCTATCTATCTATCTATCTATGCTAATATCTGACATGCTCTTGGTATCTATCTATCTATCTATCTATCTATCTATGCTAATACTTAACATACTCTTGATATCTATCTATCTATCTATGCTAATATCTAACATGCTCTTGGTATCTATCTATCTATGCTAATATCTAACATGCTCTTGGTATCTATTTATCTATCTATCTATCTATCTATCTATCTATGCTAATATCTGACATGCTCTTGGTATCTATCTATCTATCTATCTATGCTAATATCTGACATGCTCTTGGTATCTATCTATCTATCTATCTATCTATGCTAATACTTAACATACTCTTGATATCTATCTATCTATCTATGCTAATATCTAACATGCTCTTGGTATCTATCTATCTATCTATCTATGCTAATATCTGACATGCTCTTGGTATCTATCTATCTATCTATCTATCTATCTATCTATCTATGCTAATATCTGACATGCTCTTGGTATCTATCTATCTATCTATCTATCTATCTATCTATCTATCTATCTATCTATCTATCTATCTACCTATCTATGCTAATATCTAACATGCTCTTGGTATCTATCTATCTATCTATCTATGCTAATATCTGACATGCTCTTGGTATCTATCTATCTATCTATCTATCTATCTATCTATCTATCTATCTATCTATGCTAATATCTGACATGTTCTTGGTATCTATCTATCTATCTATCTATCTATCTATCTATCTATCTATCTATCTATCTATGCTAATATCTGACATGCTCTTAGTATCTATCTATCTATCAATCTATCTAGCTATGCTAATATCTGACATGCTCTTGGTATCTATCTATCTATCTATGCTAATATCTGACATCCTCTTGGTATCTATCTATCTATCTATGCTAATATCTGACATGCTCTTGGTATCTATCTATCTATCTATCTATCTATCTATCTATCTATCTATCTATCTATCTATCTATCTATGCTAATATCTGACATGATCTTGGTATCTATCTAACTATCTATCTATCTATCTATCTATGCTAATATCTGATATTCTCTTGGTATCTATCTATCTATCTATCTATCTATCTATCTATGCTAATATCTGACATGCTCTTGGTATCTATCTATCTATCTATCTATCTATCTATCTATCTATCTATCTACTGTTTCTACCTATCGCCCATATTTATATCCTCTTACTGACTCTATCACTCTTCCACATTCAATCTGATTTTATTTCTCCTATTATTATTTTTCTTTTTTGATATTCTCAGAAACGCAGAGATTAAGATTCAATCCATTAATATCACTTATTATTTGCTTCACTGTAACATAGATGCGACATTTATAAACTTGCACTTTTATGATTGTGTAGGAATGAGTTGAATTGCTTCAGCTTTCTCGGACCGATTTGACCTCTGAAACAATTACTCTGCTTCTCGTCATATAACACGTGGTGCGTCAACTGGTTTCGCATTAAGAACCCTTTCTCTATAAACAGTATTATTTTAATTGTCTTTGTTTTGTATTTGATTCGTAGATCATAAATATGATTTGAACTGTTAGGACGGGAAAGCTAACAGATGTGTCAAATCTCGCGATATTTGAAAGCTCTTGCGAAAGTTATGTCTATGATATACAAGAATAGATTATTGATATTTTAAAAACTTAACTTTGTTTGGAACAAGGCCATGAGTGTGTGACATTTAGAAGAAAATATAAAGTCTCTACAGTAGTAATAGTTTGTCATTTTAGCTGACTAATTTGTGCTCCGTTGAATAGAATCAATATAAAGCTAACTAGTAATTTTCACTTATCCGATGCTGCGCCCACCATTGCACTAAAGAGGGGGGTCACTAGTATTACCGATGCCAGTGCAACAAACGGACAATTTTTGTACGCGATTGGGTTCCCCACGTTAAACCTGCCCTTGTGTCACATTCCGTCTCAGTGGGGAGACCAGGGTAAATAACTGTTCTTCGATAACTCTATGTTTTTGCAATTCACTAATTGCTTGATTAATACGTTATCTGATCAAATCGTCTTCGGCACTTGACGCATAGTCAGTCGGTCGTTTCTGCAACGAATAATGATTGTGACAAGCCATGCCCTCATTCAGTTTCGTCAAGTGGTGGTATCCTACCTATTCGCGCGAACCAATTCTCAAAATTATAAAAGCTTAGCGAAACGGTTGCTGGATCATCCGAAAATAATCTTGTATATTAATAGCCGATAGTCTGGGTAAGATGTCAGTTAAGTTACACACGTGCTAACGTCTAGTGACACACGCCCCATACAACAACAATTATGATTTCCATGATTCTGTTGAAAACGTAACGAGAAATTACTATAAACATGTTTTACCCTAAACTATCCAAAGAGCTAAAAACAAAGTTCTTTTGAGGCTGAAAGAGTGTTTTCTATCATGAACATAATTTATTCTGACAAATGAAATCATTTTGAAACTAAAAATGTGGCAAATCTGCTAGTTATAAATTTGATAGTTCTTCCATTGGATATTTGAGACTGCTGCGATTCAGTTCGTATGTGGCTAAGAAACTATAACACAGCTGATGACATTAGAGTAAAAATATAAAAAAAAAACACTCTTCGGAGCAGGAATATGATGAGAACAGAATTTCAGTCTGGAAATATCTTAATAAATAAATGGTTTCTATTAAATTATCAAAATGGTTTCATTTTTTAATACTATAAAGTGATTTGTTTCCTTTCTCAGATTGATAAGAAAATAAGCAGAATAGATTGCTAAAGATTATCTGCCTTTATAGAATCGGTTCCTTGGAATTTGGGATGCCGTTATTGGTTACGATGTATCACTAGTCTGAGGATACCTCTACTAACCAGCGCAGGGACTGAACAGACAATTATTATACCGCCAAATTCACTCACCAATGCTTTAAACTTCTAAGACATTGTTCTATGTTCAGTACGGATATACTCAAATTGATTGACTGATTTTTTTGTATAGCGGCATATCAATTCCTTCTGGGTCATCTAATTCCGAAATTTAATTATCTTGTGAGTTTTGAAGTAATAAAATTATGATATATGTTATTCTGCTTTCACAAATCGAATACAGGGTAGTTGATACACATCTTTTGTGAATATTCATGTTTGTGTGAACATAATTTCAAGATGCAGTAATATGTGTTTTATGTTTTATTTAAGTTATATTTTGAAAGAGAGTTCGATTTATTTAAGCAAGTATAGGATATTATATGGATTAATCTCAAAAGTTGATTGATGTATTGTTTGTAAATTTTACTATAAATAATTTTTAATTTTTTCTATAAAAATGTATTTTTATACTTTCATAATGTTCACTTTTTGCCCATAGCTGGGACCATAACAGGCGCTACCATCCCGGGTTAGGGTGGACCTGGAACGACAGCAATTAAGTGGTCCCACCCTCCTCAAAACCTCCCGATCAGACGCCTTGCTGCCGGATGTAGTTTATCATCATACCCAGGACTGGGATATACTCAGAGGAAACAGAAAAACTGAACGATTAAGAATGATGAGATATTCTTAGATATTGAGAGTGGATTGAGATCAATCTGCCCTCGTTGATTAAATAATGTGTTAAGTTCAGAATTCCTTGAGTAATACCCGGATCGACAGACATAGGAAGAATTGTACAACGAGCGAGTGTACAACGGGCGATATTTTGTGATTATAACTGCAAAGATACGGATATTAGACCGATTATAAATAATGTAAATGGTGATAACAACACATCCCAGCAATTAAAACTGGAAAAAAACGTCTTCTAAAATAAATGATCGGATTAAAATTAGGTCAGACTGTTGTAAGTCTGACTAAAAAAAATAGGTGCTCTACTTGAATAGGCTTCAGCCAGCTAAGAAGGGAGACGGTAAATGCCATTCCATAAACTAAATCAAACTACACACCAGCTGTTTTCACTGCCTGGTCACTATAGGAGTTTTTTTTTTTAAATAAAGGAGGCATGTGTAAATATAACGAGATAAACATAGTGTATGCATGCCGATGTGAGCATGCGTGAAGGTATGCGCATGCGCGCGGGCGTGCGCATGCGTTAGGTGTGAGCATGTGTGTGTACAGCAGCGAAGTCTGTTGTCAGGAATTGGCCAGTTGTGCATGTTTGTTGCGATCAAACACTTCTTGTGTTTTGCTCTTCACGGTTCGAATTCGCGGTCGATAAAGAATCAAAAGCTTAACTAAGTCAAAGCCAACTCCAAAGAAAGCAGTCAGGCATTTTTATTTTTTTTAGTATATGCATATTTCTTTTATTTTCTGACAAACCTCTTTTATTCTCTCAGACATTTTAATTGTTTTTCAGCAGGCGTTCTGTATGCCTGAAAAGTAAATTCCTATCAAATATTGCCCATTATACGGAGAGAACAAACAGAACACCTAGTGATTGTGGCATTAGCGAGAAGACCCAAGTTTACTATTTCGGCCATTATCTCATATGATTCCATTTGCACTAAGGCAGGATGGGACACAAGGTCGTTTTTATATGGAGATCCCATGCTCGTAAATACGGACCAAGGACAAAAATTGCCTAGTCTCCACGACCACTGTCACACTGGCGTCGATATTAGCCAACCTCATTTAGTGCAGAGAGGAAGTTAGGGTTGGAATCCCGAGGATCAAGCTCTTTCTCCCATCTAAAATGAGGAGAACATATACCACGCGTTGAGCTCGGCCATAAGGCTGTGACTTTCTTATAATATGCTTAAATAAATATAATAGGACCAATGACGTCAGGTAACGAGAAATGTTTCCCGAATAGGCTGTCGAATCATATCACCAGTGAAGTAACAGCAGAGAGTTAATGGCAAATCAATTCTATTTAATACGAACCGCAACAACCAAAAATGATTTTATATACAAACTGTAGATAAAAAAAACAACTTTTTTTTAGTTGCTCTAATAAATTTTCATTTCTTTCTGGAGAGATTTTGAGTGTAGGGCTTCACCAATCCAATATTTTCTTGATAAAAGTAAAATCCTGATATTTTATAAGGATGAAGCTCCAAGCGGAATCTGCAGACATCATGTCTAGACTTAAGTAAGAATTAAAAAGAATTAAAAATAATAATTTAATTTAATTAAGAAATTAATAAAAAAGAAAAAAACAAGAAATAAATTTATTATGATTATATTTTCCTGCTTGCTCGAATAATGTAAATAAATGTAGAAAAGCAGGAAGCCATCGCACACGTTGCCATATTTCCTTTGAGACTATTTCTTTATAATTTTTTAAAATCATTTCACCCCAATTAAGCTGATAATGCCACTGCGACGCAGGGGCTTATAGAGAGTAAAAGAGAAAGATTTTAGTGAGGGGAAGTGAGGAAAAGGACAAATAACGGAACAGGCTCCAGGAAAACAAAAAATGGCGATTGTCTTTGCATTTAAATTTTTGAAGATTGTATGAGCCAAGGTAGCAAGAAATCGGGAAGGAGTTCTGCAAGTGAAAAGTGTAAGAAAAGAACCGGTTAGAATAGAAGAAGCGGTTGCACCTAGCCAGTTCAACAATAAAACGGTGAGTCTTAGTTGCCAATCTAGGAGCACGCTTAAGATCGGTAGTTGAAGAACTACGGAAAACAAAACCTTTATGATTTCCATCTGTTATAAATAAAAACCTTCTTCATTTATGTGCCATGTATCTTCAGAATGCGGGTGATTATTGCCCTCAACAACTTTCTTTTTTTGCTCTAGGGGATTTTGATTCTCTGCTAACCCCTTTTATCCTTGGTCTGTCATCTACTCACGCAAACTGCTTAACTGGTTTAATGATCACTCTTCCGTCTCTTGCCTTCATTATGTCCTCTGTGTGTCAAATTCACCTCAGCTGCGTCTTGCGCATAACGATAAGCTACACCCAGCAGCAAGGCCTCCGATCGGGAGGTTTTGAGGAGAGTAGAACCACTTCTTAACTGCTGTTGTTCCCTGGTTCACACTGACCCGGAGTTGTAGCACCTGTTAGGGTCCCAGCTATGTACAAAAAGTTAAACCAAAAATTCAAAACACTATGAAAGTATTAAAATGGATTTTTATTGTGGAAATACCAGCAATACATTTTGAAAAAAAAAAATTACCGGCAATACATTTAACTCTGGACAAAAAAACTCATTACAAAAATATGTCAATGAAACTTGATCTACAAACTGCTTTCTTACAAAGAATATATATTCTATTCATACGAACCTATCCTAAAAATCATGTTGGCATTAAATAACCCATTGTGGTTGATATGCTGTAAAACAAAATAAACCAAACGAAACCTGATTCTAAGCCTCTTGTCATTACATGTCGCAGAAAATATAAGCTGCCACTTGATTATTATAATTAGCAGTTCCGATTTTCCTTAAGATATTCTGTTGCTGATTTATCTTTTAATTACACAATTGTTCACTCAATAAAATCCTAAGAGCCACTCATGATAACTAAATGAGGTTGTTGTAATCGTGAACAAGGAGAGATTAAGAGGCGCATATTATGAAGATAAATAGGATAAATAACGGCTGACCCTAGACAACCCCCTTTCTTTTGCTTCTCTATTGCTATTTCCATGGTAGATGTTTGGGGAAGTGCATGCCTTGTCTCTCACAGTCCAGTCCAGTTCAGTCCTTCACAGCTAGGACACGCCATTCAACCTGACTTATCCTCTATTCCTTCATATTCCACTAATAAGGTGGAAGTTCTTCTCAGACAGCTTCTTCACCAGAGCTGTTGAATGGCTCTAGAAATTATACTTCTCCGATCTACAATCGTGAATGGGTCGATATAAGCCTAAGTTCTCTGGTAACATTGTCTCGCACTTCTCGCTCGTGAAACACCCTTCCGGTTTCTTGTTTTTCAGTCAATTTAGATCTCCAAAAATGTAAATGCAATATCAATCGTTATCTTCTGTCTTCTTAATTCCTGTTCTTTTATTTTTTTCTCTCTATAATAAAGTTTTTTTTTTCTTTTTCTCTTATACTTACACACTTAAAAGTACCTTATGTCTTGGCTGCATTGCCTTACTTGGGGTGAAATGTTTGGTTTGGTTTGGTTTGTTTTACGGCACATCAATTTCAATGGGTTATTTAATGCAGTTAAGATTTGGTGCTAATATATTTTCCAAAAAATGTATTGCTGGTAATAATTTTTCTTCAAAAATTTATTGCTGGTAATAATCATTTACAAAAATGTTTTGCTGGTATTAAAACTTATTTTCGAACTTTCATAATGTTTTCACCCCAGTTTGAGGGTTAACTATTTGCCCATAGCTGGAGGACCCCCCTAACAGGTGCTATCACCGCGGGTCAGGGTGGGCCTGGGAACACCAGCAATTAAAAGGTGGTTCCACAATCTTCAAAACCTCCTGATCAGAGGCCTGGCTGTTGGATGTAGTTTATCATCTTACCCAGGACGCAGATGTAGTTTATCGTTATACCCAGGACGGTGGTGTGAAATGATTAAAATAACTCATTTTGAGACAAGGCATAGATAGAAGCGTGATCACTGTGAATCCACCATTGCTTTAACACTTTAAGATAAAAAGTACCCCCATACGCGATATGATCAACTTTTCAGTCACACGTCAGTGAAACCTCTACATTAAACTGACCTTGTATCATATTTACTCTTTTGGGGAGGTAAAATTATTTCTTGCTATGGTAGGTGTCATGGAAGCAAATGTTTATTACTTTTTCTTATAAAAATCGATAAAGAGGAAAAGACTATATCATATTATTGATATTCGTTTTCCATTTATTTATTAGGTCACGCTTCGGCTGTCAGTAGACCATGAATATAAAGCATCCAGTTAGGATTGAACTCGCTACAACAAACACGTCTCGGCTTCCTTAGTTACCTTTGTTTCACGACGACGCCTTGAAGCAAACATATTTGTTATAGAATTTGGTTATCGTTTATTATAAGGACATAATATATATGTTTTGTGAGAAACGCAATTTAAAATTAACTCTACACTCAATTTAGCACTTCCCTTTCAAGGCGAAACTAAAGTGAGAGATAGGTAGATATGAAAGGTGTATTATGCCAGTCTTACAAATGGGACCAACCTACTTGCCACAAACAGTAGCTATCATCTTGAATGCTTACCGTTAGCACCAATGGTAAAACAGAAACTACTTAAGTAACTGCAAGGAGGCAAACGCTTTTTAACATTACAATTATAAATTTTAAACTAATTAAAGTTTTTTTGGTGATAATCGTTATTACTTGAATTGCATTGGATGCAATAGTTGTGCTATTATTTTTAAACTTTCAGTTTGGTGCTCATTAATTTTCAAGTGTACAGCTTTTTAGGTCAGTTAAAGGTGTGAATTTACAAGAACTGATATATAAAAAAACATCTGAAAATAAATAACGGTGAAATTAGTGTAGGATAAACCATGACAGTGAAGATAGTGTAGAATAACCCTTGACTTATAAAAACGGTTATAGAAACAGTGCTTTTAATTGATGTTGAATCTCTTCTTTGTATATAATGTTTGCAAGTTCTTGTCTTTTATGCCATGACTTATGTCAAATCGAAAATAAGAAGTTGACAGCTACGGAAAGATTCTTTGGCTTCTCTTGTCAGATTTTGTTGGCTTAAAAGGCAGCACCTCGATTAAGCTGCCGGGAGAGAAATGGCACCTTTAGGGAGTCATCGGGGTGGACCGAAATCACAAAAGGTGACATGATCTCTTTTTGCTACACGAGAGATCATGCCAGAGATCTTTTTTTTCTGGATTCAAAAATAAAACGAAAATAGCAATGAATTCTCATGAGAAGAATAATCTATCAGTTACAGTAAAGGCATTTAATACTCTGTCGACGTAAATATCTAACTCAGTTTAACGGTGTGCGTCAGAGTTTTCAGCGTCATTTGATATAGAATATTTTCGGATTCGTAAGGTGGGGATTCACTCCACTTAATGTACTTTTCGATAGAATATCCTTTCCTTTTAAGAATAGGGATAATATTTTCGCGGGTCTTATATTCCGAAAGATATAGACATCGCACGTGTTATGCAACAATTTTACAACTCGCCAAACAGTTTTATTTTCTAAAAATAATCACTCTAAAAGAAATAAAACTAAAAATTAAGTATAATTAAATACTGGAATATGCCAATAACTAATTATAGATCCTCGTAAATAATCGATATATTATGAACTGGAATTGAGTTATTTCTGTTTGAATTTCTGGGATGATGTGATTGATTCGATTTCTACGGGTTATAAACATTTTTCCATGTTATTTAAAGGCAGAAAATATTTTTAAATTGTAAACATTTTTCAGTAGGGGAGATAATAATGATTTTAGTGATAAAAGTTTTTCACATTAACCCCTAGCTTGGGGGAGAAGAGGTGGATTCATAACTTTCTCAAGGGTAAGTGAATCTAACGAACCGAACTGGAACTGGAAGTCGGTTCTCATATAAGCGTGTGGTTTAATAGGTTGGCGAAAATCTCCATTTTATTTTTTGTCTTTTATATTTCATCAGGAGCGTTCAGTTTCCACTTCATTAATTTTTGTTGTAATTGTACCGTGAGAGCAGCCATGGCAGCGTACTTGTAAAACAAACGTGTAAAAATACTGAGAGAACTTTTCAGTACACACACACACACACACACAAGCGCACGCACACACACATACATAAATATATATCTATATTTCTATAATTTTCAATATCTGTATGTGTATGTATGTGTGTGTGTGTGTGTGATCGGATGTTGTTTATTCATTTACTCAGTTTTCATCCGATTGTGTTGAATGATTTTTGTTTGATAGATAATTCTTCTGTGCCAGTTTTGAGTCCAAATTGTTGGTGATAATGGCTCTCAACCAATTCCTGTCCATTATAAATCTCTGCAATGTTATACAATTTACTATCAGTTCTTGGATATATATCTTTCATAAAAAAAAATTAATAAAATAAATGGTTTAAATTAGTACAATAATATTATTTATTATTATCCAGTCCCCTTTTCAGGGCCCTCCCCCATTCGAATTGTTAAGCACCCATTTGGAGATGTGTCAGTTGCATCCAAATGTTGTTACTAATAATCATTTTTGGGGGCGATGACTTTAAACTTAAACTGCCCCAAAATTCCCAGTAATGTAAGACCCGTTCAAAGATGGCTTATATATATATATATATATATATATATATATATATATATATATATGTGTGTGTGTGTGTGTGTGTGTGTGTGTGTGTGTGTGTGTGTGTGTGTGTGTGTGTGTGTGTAAAACACATTTAACACATAAAAACACGCTGGCCAGTAAATTCAAGCCGGGAAATTTCAGGTCAGAAGTCTCTATCTATCAATCTATCTATCTATCTATCTCTCTCTCACTCACTCTCTCTCTATCTCTCACTCTCTCTCTCTCTATATATATATATACATATGTATATATCGAGAGAGAGAGAGAAAGAGAGAGATAGGGGAGAGATACATAGTTTCAGATAGAGTATAACTGCAAAAGGACACCAAAGGAAAACTTATTTTAGCCGTTACGTTTCGTGCACCGAGGGACATTGTCTTGGCAATCACCTCACGTTCATGAACTTGCATTACATTTCCGCAAACCTGATGAATATTCATGAGCACACCTATGCAAAAAAATGAAAATTCAATAACATTCATGCCCTTGTATATAAATACTTGTCACAAATAAAATTTCTTCAGAGGACCTTACTCGTCGGCTAAGGTAAGTTTTCCTCCTGTCCTTATTCATATATATATATATATATATATATATATATATATATATATATATATATATATATATATATATATATATATATATATATATATAACTGACTCTTCATCGTTTTCAGTTGAGTTTTTAATCCTGTGCCTGTCCGCGTCGCCTTAACTCTCTCACCAGTGGATTTGTTGCTCAGGTGGAATAGCAATGAAGGAACATAGAACTCAACTGCACATAAAAGATTTGTTTTGGAGTGGTGAAAGCTGATAACAAAGTGTTTGTGCAAATATTTGCCATAAACACAATGAACAACACCCCTCAGGTTTTATTATCACGGTATTATACCTCTCCATTACTAGCAGTGCACAGAAGATGGTAATTTCACGTGATTTAGCCCGCCTGCTAAAGAGCTATATATATATATATATATATATGTATATATGTATATATATATATATATATATATATATATATATATATATATATATATATATATATATATATATATATATATATACAGTTTGTCTGATGATCGCAAATCATGAAATGCAGAGTCACAAATTCATATCCATATACTGAATATATATATATATATATTCAGTATATGGATATGAATTTGTGATTCATATCCATATACTGAATATATATATATATATATATATATATATATATATATATATATATATATATATATATATATATATATATTCAGTATATGGATATGAATTTGTGACTCTGCATTTCATGATTTGCGATCATCAGACAAACTGTATATATTAGTTATATGTTTAGTTATATTTCAAGTTAAAATTCGTTTAATAACATATAAAGCCACGAATAGCTTTGACATCTGACCGTCTAGATCATATTGAATGTAGATGTATGTGCCTGTGTGGCTTGATGTGTATATGTAAGTAAAGTGCATTTGCCTATGTGTGGTTTGATTTCTTATGTGTGTGTATATATCTAAATACGTCTGAGCGCTTAACATGCGTGCGTTCGAATGATTTCGCGTGAGAGGCGACTAACATGTTGAAATGAAACTAAAATGTATACATTTATGTCTGGGATTCTGAACATCCCTTTCAACATAATTTCAATGAAAATACAAATTAAATAGCATATATATCTTTTATTTTTATTTTTATATTTTTACATTTTTTCTCCTTGGTAATTCTACAATTTAAAACTTAATAGAGATTTGATTTAGATTTCTAAATAGGTAATTTTAATTTTTTACTTTTAATTTTAATTTCAAATTTTATAAATCTTTTAATATATATGATAACCTTGCTTAGTTGTCAAATTTTTCGAATTCATCCTATACTTGTATTTTGATTGGTCACTCTAGCTTATGTAACAGCGTTTACTCCTGGCTAAGGATCGTTGATTAATTTGAAACTTTTAAAACCATTTATTCTATATTCTACATCGTCACTTGAAAAGACACTAGAAGTGTTGAAACAAAATGGCTACCTTTGTCGTGATTTTATAACATATTTATGTTGTAATATTCAAATAAATAATTATATCTGCTCTACTCTGTATTGAGCACTCTTTAAAGAATATTAATTGTTGGTTATTGGATCTCACTCCGTATATACCAATCCTAAACTTATATATATATATATATATATATATATATATATATATATATATATATATATATATATATATATTCAGTTGTATGGATATGAGTTTGTGACTCTGCATTTCATGATTTCCGATCATCAGACAAACTACACACACACACACACACACACACACATATATATATATGTATGTATTTAGTGTAGTGGGGAAGCAGATAATTATTCAAACATATATTGTTAAATATAAAAGACAATAAATACCTATTATGTTGGATGATTAGCCGTTCTTAGCTTCATATGGTGGCTTTAGTTTCGAACAGTTTTTGTTCTTATTTTCTGCCGAAACCTAATCCAATATGCGAGGCTTAGTACGGCTCATGATCAAACATAATAGACATTCGTTGTCTGTTATATTTAACACTATATATATATATATATATATATATATATATATATATATATATATATATAATATATTCTTAACAATTGAAAAAAATATTAAGGACTTACGTGCCACATTAGATTTTTGTGTTTACAAAATTAGATAAGATGCATAAAGAGTTAATAGATTCCAAACTAATTTAAACTAGTTCTATATTAAAAAATGAAAAAACAAACGTTGTCTTTATATTTAAAACCGGCGTAACATAGTGAAACAAGATTAAACTTAAGATTGCTTGATTTCATTTTTTTTTTTTAGAATTTCACTTTTATAATAGGTATTTGTCTAAAAAACAGTAAAAAAAATAAAATCACCAATGCACACGCACACACCTATATATATATATATATATATATATATATATATATATATATATATATATATATATATATATATATATATATATATATATATATGTATATGTATGTATGTAGGATGCACGGTGGAGTAATGGATAGCGGCTTGGTTTGAGGAATCGTATGCCTTACATTCACTTACGTGCTAATACCATTGGGAAAGATGTGAATCCTCTTCTTTTCCCTCCAGCTATGGGTAAATAGCAGGACAGACTGGGTTCTATAGCCTTGAATGGCAACTGGTCTAGGAGATGGACAACTCCGTATCCAAAACCTGCGGAGCGTCGTTTGGGAACTCTGTGGCCCGTAGTGCACCAAGTCTCTGTATTCGTCCCTTAAAAAAGTGTGGATGGTTTTGCCCAAAACCTTCACCATTATAATCAAATCACGTGTTGGTGTCAAGCTTTCAGTTTCTTCGGAACTGATCTGCTTGACCGTCATACGTCGTGTATATATATATATATATATATATATATATATATATATATATATATATATATATATATATTCGCAAAAAATTCCAGTTCAACTGGCACAGCAATGAGAACGAAATGCCCCCCCCCCGGGTATGCTAACATTTTCAGGGATGCCCTTGCACAATATATGTTTAGTAGATATCAGATGGGACCCCTGCACTACTACATTTACATAGACAACTTCTTCTTCATAGGGACACACTAAGAGAACAATCTCCTAGACCTTAAAATACCCCTTAATGATTTCCATCAGACCATCAAATTTACTCAGTAATAATTTACCCCTTCCAGTCTATTTCTGGATACGCTGCTTCGTCTCAACAATAACCACATCTAACTACACTATACACTAAATCTACTGATGCTCATTCCTACCTCAATTTCAATAGCTGCCACCCCAACGACCTAGAAACCCTCTATAATCTACAGCCAATGCTTGCGCATAAAACGCATCTATTCACATAAGGAAGATTACAACATACATACGTCAACTTTGCAATCACTTTCTTAAGTGGATTAATCACAATTATTAAAGAATCTATCACCAAATCTGCAAACATAACAGAAACACTCCTCAACTATAAAACTAAAACGATAATCCCAGAATCCCCATCGTTTTTATTTTAATTGCAACATCTACAAACTTTCCGAAACCAAAGATTTCGAATATTTAAAAGTAGACAATACAATTAGCAAAAGATATTTAGCGATAACCACCTACACCTCAGGAGACAGTCCCACTACCAAACAATTCAGACTTTTAACACCATCCAGTATATACAACACATCACCTCATCAAAGGAATGTCACCTGCGACAAACCCCGGTGCCTGGTCTACAAACATATAATCGCTCGCAACATTTACACACACCTCGTTACTCACGTGCTTTTCAAACCGCCCTCCCTCGTATATTTACTTTTCTGTCGCAAATGCGAGAAGGAAAATTAAGTGGATGAAAGCGGTTCAGTAACCACAAAAACAAACCAAAAAAAGAAAAGGAAAAGAAAAAAAAAACAAACATCAGAGACAACAAAAACAATCCCGTTCTCTGTACACTTCAGCCAACTTGGTCATAGCATCGACGACATCGGAAGCGTGCTGTTCGCAGCCGAGCGGACAGACGCAGATCGGAGTTGAATTCCCACATTGAAGGATTTGGGTTTAGTTAGAGAGTACAATTTCCACAAGGAGACCCATAATCAGCAACAGCATTCCTCGGATGAGTAAGTCTCCCCCATTTTTTTCTCTAAATTTTAACATCTATCACTCCACCTACCATATTTTAGGTTCTACTACCTATACTTTCCCACATGACTTACTAGTCAGCAAATGAAGGATTGCCAAGTACACTAAGTGCTACTTTCCAGTCACCTTCTTGATTGGAATCACCATCTTTAAACCATCATTGAATCTATCACTAAGGCTCCTTTAAATACAAGCTTATGTAATGAGAAGGGAATGTTAGTGAAGATACATATTAATTTTGTACATGTATTTATATCCATACGTGTGGCGATTCATATATTGGCGTGTGGGCTTGTGTATATTTACATATTGTTATATGCACATATCTACGGATGTGCATCTATATATATACATACTCGCTTTTTCCTCTCAGTTTTCATTTTTTTTATTAACATTTTTAAAACAATAATTTTTTAGCAATAATTTTATTCTTTTAATATTATTTATATTTTATTTTATTATAATATATTCCTTTTCCCCCTCTTTTTCTCTTTCTCTTTCTTTCTTTTCATCAAAACATATTCTAACCATATTTCAACACTCGACCACGTGATCTGCCAATTTTTGTTACAACTTATTACGCAAGACACGTCTTTCCCCGCCTCAATTTATAACTCTTTTCATCAATGTTTACAATCTCACTCCGCCACGACATACACTAGTAACAATAAACATGACTAACAATTTTACACCGATGAAAAATTTAAATGTATTTTCATAAAATGTTTCGCATATCGAGGTATCAGACAGAGATCTGGTTTTTGCTAATAATATGATTTCCACTGGAAAATACCCCATCTAAAACATGTTGGTGAGTAATTCCCATTTTTTTATTTGTTCCTTGGACCGTTGTTGAAGGACATAGGCATTTCCGAAAATTCCGAAGATAAAACTTTTCTCTCCGTGCTTCATATCTGTCATATGTGTTGATATTTAATAAATGGTTATCGTACCGATTATATTGGCACCCTTCATATATATATATATATATATATATATGTAGCGAGAGAGAGAGAGAGAGAGAGAGAGAGAGAGAGAGAGAGAGAGAGAGAGATAGATAGATAGATAGATAGATAGATAGAGAGAGAGAATGAATGGATGTTACAGAACGTTTTACCGGGAGTGTATGCGCAAATGGTGTAATAGATAGCGGCTAGGAAATCGAAATCGGAGAGCAGAGTTCGAATTTCAGTCGAGGTTGATATATCCACAAATACCAGTGCGAAAGGTATGAATCTATCTCCTCCCTCTATGGGTTCAAATATTAGGACTTGTATCTGGAAAAAATCATTTATACTCTCAAAAGAAATGTAATACGATATTCATTCTGAAAAAATTATTATTTTTGCAAATACCCTAAAACGGTAACCATAAAAATCAACCAGCCCAACATCAAATAAATTTCATTCAATTTTAGAGCAAATAAAGGGTATTCCAATAACTTAGACCGATTTTAGTGTGAATTAAGTTTAAGCGTCTAATGATTTCTTTTTCTTTTTCTTTCAGATTTGGCGGACATTTGGGCGATATTATTTTTCACACATAATTGCCATGACTTAAATAACATGATCCAATAGAGAAATAAATAAATTTTTACCAATAACATTGATTTAGTTGCTTCTGATTTTGATCCGTCTTAATGAAACACCCTTATATATAATCCTTCTTAATGAAATACCATTTATATCAAATGTATTTCACAATTAAAAAAAAAACACGGATAGGAACTGTCACTGAGATCCCAACGAACTTACCATACTGAAGAACTTGCCTTGGTATGATTTACTGTCAGATGAGAATAGCTTTTAAGATGTGAACATGAAAATAAGACGGCCGGATATAATGGTGATTCGTTTAATTGATATGAGGTGGTAAACACGCAAAAGAAAGATCCAACACGATGTCAGTTAGTGCTCGGTAATTGTGCTTTGACATGAAGTCACGAGAAAGTTTTGGAAAATAATACTAAGTGACAATAGGTACCTTGAAGCATAATGGACGAAATTTAGCTTGTCCACACTTTTTGATGCTTTCGAGTATTTCTATATTTGCACGTTAACAAAAGAAAATACCTTGGTAATGGGAATATTAGCCGTTTCCTTCTAAGGAAACATTCGGCATTTATTGACCGAGCAGCTGTCAATTGAAACTTGTAAAATCTTTCTAATGAAACAATTTTCCAGGAAAATTGGTTTCTCAAGTCCAGTAGCTGTTATCGCTCTTTCCAGTATTAATGGGGTTTCTTTGCTAACCTTCTGTTTGAAGTGGTGTGGAATGTTAACATCCTGGTTATGTCATTATGCTATCATCAAGTTACATGTGTTATCCATTTTGGCTATTGTTACCGTTGAAATTCCTCCAGTGATGTCTTTATTTGCTACAGGATTTTCGTGATTCTGTAGCGCTAGTCCATAAGGTTCGAAGTGTTGCCTTCTTCAAGGCCTACAGGCTTCACTCGCTCAAAGCCATTTTACACTGTAATTTCAAGTTTCACTATTTATACATAATCCATAATTAAAACGATCCTCACTGGGTGCTCAATATTTTTGGGTCTGTGCTTAGAAAAATCACCATAATATATAATTACAACTTGTCAGTCAGTTATGTGCCCTGCGTGATACGCGCTTAGGCGATCGTGTATCTTTCGATACATGACATCTTTTCTGTGGTAGAAGAACTGGTAGACCAGTTGTCATCCAAGTCTATAGAACCATAGGTGGAGGGAGAAGATGAGGATTCATACCTTTCCCAAGGGTATTAGCACGGAAGTGAATGTAATGGATTCGACTGGAATTCGAACTCGGCTCTCCGATTCCTCAACCCGAGCCACTATCCATTACTCTACTGTGACTCCTTATAACTTATACGTTTATTATTATTATTATTATTATTATTATTACTACTACTACTACTATTATTATTATTATTATTATTACTACTACTACTACTACTACTATTATTATTATTATTATTATTATTATTATTATTATTATTTTTTTTTTTTTTTTTTTTTTTATTATCATTTTTGGTTCTACATTCTTTCATTCATTCTTATTTTTCTATGTTTATTCATCTTATTTACATTTTATTTTAACATATTTTCCATGTAAAAATCTTGTTAATTTGTTTCTGGATATGTTTAAAAATATTATGCGTTAAAAATGTACCAACTGACTGCAGCAGTCTATCATGAGATCGACATTTACCTAGATTTTTATTGAGTTACATCTTGATAATGCTTAGATAAAAGGGTCCAAAAGTCAACATGAAAATAAAAAAAAATCTATCTATACATATTTTGTTCTCTCAGATTGCACATAAATAATTTTCAATACAGACACAGTAAACACACGAATGAAATTTGCCAAATTATTTTAGATATTATCCAGGCAGCAGAAACTCTGTTTAGTCCTGAATTACTTTGTCAAAAATTCACCAAGCAACTGAAAGTTTACCCTTTCTCGAGAAAAAAAATTTAGCTTAATTTGAGCTATTTGGGTTGAAACTATCTGAACCAGTAGGAGAAACAGTTTAGTCAAACAAAGCATTAGTTTTATTACCTAGAGGATATAAGTTCAATCTCTATGACGGGTACCTAATACTACCCATAGAACTGATCTTCACAAAAACAATGTTCAATAAAATGCTTTCCAAAGGAAGTACCGGGGAATTAATTTTCTGATTATATAGCCTAATACTGTATTATTTAATATACGTTTCTCAACACGGCGGAGTTGTTTGAAATGAGAATCTAAACATAGAAACAAAAAGAAAATAACAAGTTATGGATTCAATTTTCAACCAAATATCCACATTTGTTGGATGAATAAAGTTATGAATTTAAATAAGGATAGCCGACTATTTTATGCACAAATGATTTAGTTCCATAACGGAAAGAAAAAGTTTTAGAACATTGTTCCCTTTCGCTAAAATTTGCATTTGCAAAATTCACGGCAGTAATTAGTTTTAGGAATTAAAATATTTTATATTCCATATTTTCTTTCTCGTAAGTTAATACATTCCCTAACACAAACACACAAAAACACACAAACA
>OZ038488.1:59560633-59600633 GCA_964036315.1 Acanthosepion esculentum
TGTATAGTTATGGCAAAGATTTGCGATCATCCTTATCGGTTGAATGTAGGAAATGGGTGAATCAACGAGCGGGGATATTTAAGAAACATGAAACGAAATACTTTATTTTTCATATCCCTTGGAAGTAAGTAAAAGCGATGACTCTTCTCAGCATATGTATTCAACCTTACAACAAGGCGGTGCTAAAATGTCTAAAAGACCTATTATTAGTAGACATAATCATTCTAAATTTCTGTTATGAGGTATTGTAATCATTTACATAATTTACATTGTTCAGACTGTTGTCGTCATCTTTAATGTCATGTTCACGATGTTTCGATCGTTGTACGCTCCTGCCTTCAAGGACACATGGTCCAGTGGATAAAAGCGTTATTTGGATCCAGTGATTTGAACCAAAGAGTTGTGAGTTCAATACCTGGCTACAGCAACGGTAAAAAAAAATGGAGAGTTGAAGTAAAGGAGATAAGTGAGACATTCGAAAAAGACAGGGCACGTGGAACTAGATCAATCTAACCCGGTTGATGAAATAGAGGGTTCAGTTCGAATTTCAAGTCACCTGAAGAAGACCGGTGCGTACAACGGCCGAAATGTTGTAAAGATGACAATAAAGATGAAGACAACAGTCCCAACAATGTAAATAATGTAAACAACCTTAACAATATAGGCAAACACAGGAAGAAAAGAAGAACTCCTAGAAAAAAATAATAAAGGGAGGCGGAAAGAAAGAATTGTTAATTATGAGAGAACAGAATGTATGGTCGTCTTCAAAGAGACTGCCAAAGGTTTGAGATATATATTTAGTAACATCAAAATCAGGCATGTTCAGAATTTTAATTATCTAGGTCAATGTTTTTCAACCATTGTTTTTATCTCACGGCACACTTGAACATATAGTGAAACTTCCACGTCACACTTAAGAAAAGATAAAAGAGTACACCTTTTATGATTATGTTTTTTAACAAAGTAATTTTATGTTAAAAAATAAATGTAATAAGATAATAATTAAAATTCTTTAAAAATATATAATTATTTAAGATTTAATGAAATATCTGAGCTTGACGTTTTTTTAGAATATCTTCTTTGCAAAGTCGAATTTAGGACAGGAATACTCTTAAATCTTCTTCCAAGGATTCTAGCCGTAATCATTTTTTTAAATATTGTTTGTTGCTGAAAACCTTGCTTTTTATATTATTTTATATATTATGTATACGTTTATTTATTATAACAATGATATACTGATATAATCAATTTAAAAGGCTTTCAATGTTGATATGTACGCTTATTCTGCTTTGGACTTCTTTCGAAAATTATTTAATTAATGACCTTTAAAATTTTTCGTGGTACACTACGATCTTCTACCGTCACACTATTTAGCTGCGGCGTAACGGCTGAAAATCATTGATCTAGGTAGTGGCGTAACAGACGAGGCGCATCGGAATAACGAAAGATGCCTTTCGGAGGCTAAACAACGTATTAAGTGATATAAATATTTCGTTAAAAACAAAGAAAAGAGTGCTGAACTACTAGGCGATATTTATTCTCCTATAGGGCGAAGAATGTCGCGCATTTTCATAATAAGTGAAAATGAAACTTGAAGCTACAACAAGTCAGCTAAGAATAACACAGGAAGCCTATTTCAGTAACGAGGATCTATATAATACTTAAAGTCTGTGTGACTGCGTGCTTGTGTGGTGCGTCCATCTGACGCAGAAGGATTTACGAGTTGTTTATACAGTAAGTACAGGGTGACAAAAAAAAAACAGGAACTTTTTAACAATCCAATAAATCCAAGAGTGATGGAAGAAAAATATTTAATTCATAGTAATTGAAACCTTGAAACATGCCATTTAAGAAACAATGATGGAATTTTCATTTTTTATAAATTACGTCCTGTAGATGGCGTCCTCCTGTACGAATGCATTCTTGAAATCTGCTGTTGAGATTCCTCATTGACTGCTGCAACATCTCAGCTGGGATACTGTGAATTCCATTCTCGTTACTAAAATGGCGAAATGTTTACTTGCTGAAGGTCACTGTCTCGCAGTGTTGTCACTTGCTCATGTCTGACAATACGCACTTCAAAAATTCCCGTTTTTTGGGGTCACCCTATATTTTTAAGTTTTTATGTTTCTTCAAATAGGCATTTTTTTAATTAAAATATTTTAAAGTTAAAGACAGACACAAAGAGATCCCGCTTTGCTGTTTCGTCCAGTTGCTTCTAGAGTAATTATTTATATTTCAACTTTCTTTAAACAATCAATATTTCAAATATTAAAAAAAATATTTTTGACATATTTTAAAAATATTTTCAAGTGAATATCATTTAAAAATATTTCTTGGCATATTAAAAAATATTTTAAAGTTAATCTGATTTAAAAATATTCTAAGTGAATAAGATTTAAAAATACGAGTGTATACATTAAGTATTTTTATTTTAATTTTCTCCAAACAGTCAATTTTTTAATGTTGAAATCAACTTCAGTGTTTTATAACCTGAACCGTCAGTAACCCAACGGGTCATGGGTTGTCTAGGTTGTTCTATAAAATTAGAATAATAATTAAAAAAACAGTTGAAATTTCTTGGATACACAATGAAGAAAGAAGGCTTGGAGAATCTACTACTCACAGGATATACAAAACAGTGAATAAACTGCATAACGATTTTATGTAAATGGACGGCAAAGCAGAGACTGAGTGAGATGGTAAGGGGATAAAATTAAAAACGACAGCTGTGGAGAGTCATTCCCGTCCACATTCAACCTAGACACCCTCTACTTCCCCACAAATCTCGCAACATGTAGGCGTTGAGCCCACCAGAGCCACCCTGTCTCTCCAGCTCTCACGGTCTTGGCAGAGCGTCCAAACATCCTCTAGCGTCAGATTGATCTGCTGGAGATCCTGGAAGACGATATCCTTCCAGCGTCTGCGTCGTCTGCCCTGAGGTAATTTCCAGTCTGCAGATGGTGGGTTCGACTGGTAGATGCCTCTGGTTAGGTTATGCGACAGGTCGTCGTAGGGTGTAACTGAGTCAACGAAAAAGGATACATGGCTGGTCGGTTCTCGTTGGATACAAGATTGAACCAGGCTTCAATGGTTTTAGAGGCAAAGACGCTGAAGCTGAGTGTCTTGCTAGAAGGCCACGTCTCGATGTCGTATATTAGCAGAGAGAGGAGGGCGGCGTTGTAGACTCATAATGTGGACACTGGATATAAAATTAGAAGATTCAGTAGTTTCTACTGCAGCTATTTTCTTGACCGCTCTTTTAATTTGGCAAGAGCGCAAATTTCCAGCAGAGGTCAGCAGTCATTTCACTAACCCAAATAATCACCAGGCGTTTATTATCTCTTTGACGTTATTGCAGTACCAATAGAAAATTTTACGTTTCAGAATGACCAAAATGTTCTGAAAAAGGTTTAAATCAGAGCTGTTAGCAAGCCAGTCCAATTCCTCGAAGCTATCGTCGCCTCCCCACTTAACTTGAGATGGGTAGGGGGCGTATTTTCACCATAATTCATTTCCTTCTTTCTTTCTTTCTTTCTTTCTTTCTTTCTTTCTTTTAAACGCTTACGTGGTCATATTGATTATATATAATGTTTGAAAACTTTCTGTCGACACTGAATTAAAACGAATGTGTTTAATTATAAATAAGCGACAGAAATTTGGTCCACTAAGAATTTATCGATGTAACTAGTTTGAAGCGTTAATCAGGTCCATTGCGAAACTCGATGGGTAAGAAACCCATCTCGAAGATCGTATAATTTGTTCGATCCTTATCAGTTATTTTACTCGGATGGCTTTGATTTTTGTAAATAACTAAAAGCATATGTCACGTTTTCCTTAAAGGCCGTCATCAAGGCCTCTGATCTGGAAATTGAATGTTTTGAGGAGCATGGAACCACCTCTTAATTGCTGGTGTTCCCAGGTTCACCCTGACCCGGGGTTGTAGCACTTGTTAGGGTCCTAGCTATGGGCAAATAGTGAACCGTTAAACAAAAAATATGAAAGTATAAAAATACATTTTATAGTAAAGTTACCAGCAATACGAAAATGACAAACAATACAATTTATCTCTGGTTGAAGGCATACCATTCCGTTCAAAATAAATTTACTTGGAATCATAAAATTGTCTTAAAAATATTTAGATTTCGGCATTAAAGTGGTTGATATGCCGCTAAACAAAATCAACCAACCAGTCAAATCTTTAAAGGCAGATTCCATAGACATATTTTTTGCAACATATTCACAATGTAAATGATCCAGGTTCAAGGGTCCCTTAATTAATTTGGCTATGAAATTATTAGCAACATTGGACTTTTTCAAGTGGAGAACACTGTTTGTATCCATGAAATGTGTTGGCGTTAATTGACCTTGTACCACAATTTCAGTACGATAGATATATGTAAGAATCAAAGAAGAATTGTGTTATTGTGTTACTTGAATTTAATACTGTTGTTATTTTGTTGTTATTAAAGGTCATATTACCGAGTTTTTAGAAAGTAATTTTCAGTACTATTGATTAAAAAATCGGGTGACAGAGCCACATACACCCAGGGTTAAATATGTAAATATATGTTACACATTTTTTTTAACATCAGAATCGTTTCTCTCAGTGAACAAATACTCATCATCATCATCATCCTCATCATTATTATTATTATTATTATTATTATTATTGTTATTATTATTATTATTAATAATAATAATAATAATAATTATTATTATTAATATTATTATTGTTATTATTAATAATTATTATTAATTATTAATATTATTATTATTATTATTATTATTAATAATAATAATAATAATAATAATAATAATAATATTAATAATAATAATAATAATAATAATAATAATAATAATATTAATAATAATAATAATAATAATAATAATAATAATAATAATAATAATAATATTAATAATAATAATAATAATAATAATAATAATAATAATATATAATTCCTCGTGGACGAGAAATAAAGACGTGTTATCCGGAGGGGAATAGCCTTGTCTCATGGGTAGGAGTAGCTCTTTAGTATTCGTTGACAGGCGTCTTAGAGGTGTGTGGTATGTTGAACAAAATTATCCCTTGGCGGTTATGGATAAAACGGAAAAAAAGGACAAATATCAATGTTTACAAACAAAATCTCATCGGTCGTCACCCAGGTAAACAAGGGCCGCGTCGATCAGGGAGAAACCAGTCTGGGGTCGAAAAATCTGTCACTAGAACAAGCTGTTCCATAAAAAATAAGACACCTAGTCATCAAAATCGGGTTAGTTCTAATATTAGACCTGGTGACTTAATGCCATATCAATTAATACAAATTAAGCGAACGACATAGATTCCTTTTTCCACCGCACTCAATAATCCACAGAACATCACGGATAAAGTATACCAAATATAGAGAGATAAGATAAGAAGTAAAATAAAACACAATCTCGACCCAGATATCCTTAGCGATGTCCACAGGGACATCATACGACCCATGCCTTAAGGAAACACGAAAAATTGTACTCACAAGTACAGATTTCACAGCTTACACATTACGAAGATCTTTAACTCTGTAAAATGTGTGGGATCCCCATTTTTTTTTTTGCAGTTTTCTTTTTTACATAACAGATCAGGGAAAAATGTCATGAAGCCATTTCTGATATTAGGTCTCTGGTTGGGACCCGGAAGGAAATGTGTATACAACAGAACCCCAATAAATAATAATAATAATAATAATAATAATCTCTGCCTCGTAAGACGTCTTGGAAATATCTGACTTTGGCGGCGTTGCTTGGAATAGCTCATATATTAAAGAATGTGTTACGTCTATAAGCTTCGGTTAGGAGCTTATATATTATCATTATCACTCAGCACATCTAAGAGTCGGAAAGGATATTAAATAAAATAATAATAATAATAATAATAATAATAATAATAATAATAATAATAATAATAATGAAAGCTACTTTCAATGATTTCTTTGTAACAGTTTTGTTGCCCTTTTTGCATTCATCAGAACGTTTCGACTGTTGAACACTCCATTCTTCCTCAGAAGTCTATCGTAGATAATTAACGACCATTAAACAAAGATGATCAGTGGAAAAGGTGATGCAACGATTTCTGACGTTAGGTTTCTGTTTCGGATCCGGAAGGAAATGTGTATACAACAGAAATCGAAGGAAATCTACTACCACTACCACTAATAATAATAATGATAGCAATAATAGTAATAATAAAATTATTTCTTGGTGAATTTAGAAAATTGGCTGCAGAACAACAGTTGGGCATGTAACCTAGCGGCTGATGTGCAGAACAACTCACTTCATGGGCGGGAATAGCGGATGAGCATCATTAGCGAGTGTCGAGAGGGTTAGGGTTTATTGGGTGCCACGTGTAATTGCTTGTGAATACCCTCAGTCGGATACCATCTGTGCAGACTGGGTTATATCACACGAAGAGATTTCTAACTGACCGCCACCTGCGAGTTTATGCTCTGATTTATTAAAACCTGTCACCATATCACGTACACCTGGCCGTGATGCATGTGCTTGCTATATCCTCAATCAAAATGGTTATCGTCTTGGGTATATTGTCCTTCGAAAATCTATACCCCATTTTTGTTTTTCTGATTTGTCAATAACAATATTTGAACAGAAGCATAGGATACCATCACTCAGAGGAAAGGGCGAAAGTCCACCTCTTGATGTATATGGGACCTTCGAGCTGAGAAATATAAGGTTTAAAGTTGTGGCCCTAGTCACAGAATTATTTGGAACCGTTAAAAATTCAAAACAAAACACACGAATCGCGACTGGATGACTTTCTTGAAATCTGTGAGGATAGTCTAGAATATTACTGAAGATTTAAGAAAAATTGTTGGCACTCATCATTAGCTATAACCAATATGTATGAAATAGGAATAGAAATCGTTTGATGCACAAAATCATTCTTCGGTTGGCAAAAAGATATATATATATATGCCAGAAGCTCCTGTCATTTTCTGATATGCATGGGAATCAAGCAGCTCAGGACCAAACATTCAGACTAATCTCACATATGATTTGAGTATAGTATAGTATATATATATATATATATATATTAAAGACATTTTTGATATGTTTAACGTTCTTTTTATAGATACAAGTATTTAAGTAAATGCTCTGTTTATAATAAACAGTATTAAATAACATTTACCGGCCTGAATGTCCGAGAAATTTTCATAGAAAATTTTCGTTCTCCGGCAGGAATCGAAACTGTATCCTATACGGAACCGTCATTTCGCGTAACGTGCCTTAACCTTGCGGCCACAGAGAAGCGTCTGGTTAGTACGGTCGATTTTACTATCTTTAAGATACAGGTTCGAAAATTTTCTATGAAAATTTCTCGGACATTCAGGGCGGTAAATGTTATTTAATACTGTTTATTATAAACGGAGCATTTGCTTAAATACTTGTATCTATAAAAAGAACGTTAAACATATCAAAAATGTCTTTAATAAATTGTCGGACTATGTCCAATTCAAAATGTATATAAATATATATATATATAAATATATATATATATATATATATATATATATAAATATATATATATATATATATACAAATATATATATATATAAATATATATATATATATGTAAATATATATGTAAATATATATGTATATATATGTAAATATATATGTATATATATATATATATATGTAAATATATATGTATATATATATAAATATATATATGCAATATATATATATAAATATATATATAAATATAAATATATATATATATATATAAATATATATATATATATATATATATATATATATATATAAATATATATATAAATATATATATATATATATATATATATGTAAATATATATGTATATATATATAAATATATATATGCAATATATATATATAAATATATATATAAATATAAATATATATATATATATATAAATATATATATAAATATATATATATATATATATATATATATATATATATATATATATATATATATATATATATATAACTAAATAGAAACTAATGGCAACCGAGGACTACCCGGCAGATTATATGATAGATTATTAAAAGAAAGCGCTAGAAGGTTCATCAACATCCAAGCCAGATAGAAAAATTGGGTTTGGAAGGTAAGTGCAAAAGTATGATGAACGTATTAGGAAAAGCGATCGAAACACGAAGAGATAAAAGGAAGTTAGATAATAAAGAATGATTTTATAAGCATAGCTTAGGTGCTACAAGGGCGAAAGTGTGTGACATCCAGTCAAGATGGAACTCACTACCCAGTCGTAATTGATCTAGCGAGACAAGATTGTTAACCATTACACCACTTTACATTAGTATAGACGTTAGTGGTTCGGACAGAGACATCGACGAACATTCGAATTCCAGCCGAGTTGATGACATTTACTTTAGCATGAAAGTGGCTTGAATTAATCTGTCCTCTCTCAGATATGAGTAAATTAGCAGAGTAGACTGAGAATTCTAACCATGGTTGGCAACCATCCTAAATAGCTCTGAATTCAAAACAGATATGCAACCCCGGCGAGGTGCATGATATATATATATATATATATATATATATATATATATATATATATATATATATATATATATATATATATATATATATATCTATATATCTATATATATATATATATATATATATATATATATATATTCAATTTTATAACATATACATTTTATAAGTTCACTACGAAAGTTGCAATTTTATTTCAACACTGCTGGTGTCATATCAAATGATGATGTTGAATGAAAAACAAACGATTTCATGAGTTCAAAAACCAACTAAACCCCCTCAGTAGGGGAAAATATGTTACGTAGCCTATAATGACCACTTAGAATACAAGTATATGGTAATTAAAATAATATCACAACATACTCTGGTATAAATACAAATTATTAGTGCATTAAAGTTAAGATTAGATCAAATTAGAAATCAATATAAATATTAAATTTAAGTTAATAGTTGAATTTAAAATTAAAAATTAAAAATTTCAAATTCTAAAGTTTACCATATATATATAGGCTGGTCGCTCATATCCGAGTATACCTAGCCAATCCCTGTTGAAAACGGCTGCACTGGCACATTATGTTTGTTCAAGACCCATAGAGCTCACCTGTGGTTTATAATGCAGCTATGATGAGGGAACCTTATTATCTGACGTCTGAAGGCCAGTACGCTCAAGCCCTCGGGCACGATGACTTCTGACTTGCTAGCACAACCATCGACGGCTCACAAATAGTTCCATCTAACCAGTTTCACTCACAAGGCTTGGGTTAACCCATGGTATGGTTGTCAAGCACTTTCCAAAGGTGCCGCACGCTGAGACCGCCTCCCCAGATCACCTCAAGAAGTCGCCTTCCTGACAAATCAGGTAGGGGGAGATTCGAACGCGGGTCTCATGGTCTTAAAGCGGACGTTCTAATCACCTTTTAAAGGGCGTTAGATAAATCTATGATCTTAAATGAGCTCGAATAAAAATAAAATCAACGTTGCTGGATACTGATGTAGTTTCTAGAGAATTGAAGAGATTTACTATCACTCAGTTTCCAATGATAACTACCAGACGTCTGGTGTTAGCGTGAAAATTTTTAAATAACTACACCACCAACAACAACTGCATAATAATAATAATAATAATAATAATAATAATAATAATAATTTGTTTGATGAGCTGAAGCTTGTTAATTGTAGAAAACGCAGATCCTATTTTCCGAAAATATTTTCAGACAAGATAAAGCAGCTGAGTGAAAAAATAATATTTTGCTAATAAAAGAGAATGGTTTTGTTAGTCTTTTGTTCAAAGGGTTATTTTTTTCTTTTCTTGAAGATTCGGCTGAGAATAACAGGCAGATCAATAAAAACGGAGAAGGCAAACAAGTTGTAAAGCAATGTAGAACAAACTGCGTGATTAATTGAACAAAACAAAGCCAAAATACACTGAACAGATAGTTAAGCAAATTGCAAGATATGAGGTAGCAGAAACACTGGTACGCATGCGTGGAAGATTTTCGATAATAGTGCGTGAGAACAGAAAAGAAACAATGTCAGAATTAGTGAATGTGTGTAAGATAATTTAATGATTAGTCTAAATATGAAGGAACGGATGCGTGGGTAGAAAAATGCAGAGGACACAGCGAATAGAACATCAGTCAGAGACCTGTAATTCCGAATATGTGCATCTTGATGCTTTTCTGGTATGCTGATGTTAATGCAATGGACACCGTGTTAATAAGACCACTGTATTTTAAGGTGTTGGGAGCACTTAAAATCCAGATTGCACATAATGATTCCCAAATAAGACAGAACATACATGCAAGATTGGCCTAATAAGTCCCCTTGTCCCAATTTCTTGATATTTAACTTTGTGCCATGCTAATTTAAACCTACTAAATACCAGTAAGCAGAAACTTCCTTTTACACTAAGTAGCATTAGAATCTGATTCTGATGAAGAGGACGCGTAGCGAAATTAGACAGAAAACAGAACAAGAACATTTCGGTTTCATTAAAGACAATGTAACACTGAATGGGATATTTATGATGTGAATGATATCAGAGTGCGCAATAAATATTCATAATTGCGTATTTCTATTTTTTGATAGACTACACAAAGAGTGTTTGAGAAGGTACGACACAAAATCTATTTACACTACTAGGAAACTTGATTTATTTGTTAAAATAATCCAAAATATTCATATTGAGAACAAACTACCTGCATACAGATAGGAAATAACTTTAGTAAGTATACGATGGAGTAATGGACAGCAGCTCGGATTGAGGAATCGGAGAGCCGAGTTCGAATTCCAGTCGAATCCATTACATTCACTTACGTGCTAATATCCTTGGGAAAGGTATGAATACTCTTCTACTCCCCGACCCCAGCTATGGGCAAGTAGCAGGACAGACCGGGTTCTGTAGACTTGTATGGCCATTGGTCATAGCAGAAAGAATGGCAACCTACTGAGGGAAAATATCTGCCTCGTCAGTCATGTATCGAAAGATACATGATCATCTAAGCAGGTATAACGCATGGGACATAATTGACTGAAGTATAGGAAAAAAGTAGAGAAAATAGGAAGCTAAAAAATGTTCTACAAATAGGACATTTTGTTATAAGCAAAAACAAAAAAGAGTTCCGAACTGCTATAATATAATAATATTACTCTATATATATATATATATATATATATATATATATATATATATATATATATATATATATACAATATCAATATATATATATATATTTATACATATATATATACATTATCAATATCAATATATATATATATTTATACATATATATATATATATATATACAATATCAATATCAATATATATAGATATACAATATCAATATATATATATATTTATACATATATATATATATATATATATATATATATATACAATATCAATATCAATATATATATATATTTATACATATATATATATATATAATATCAATATATATATATAATATCAATATATATATAATATCAATACATATATATATATATATATATATATATATATATATATATATATATATATATATATATATATATATATATATATATAATATCAATATATATATAATATCAATAATTTTATTTGAAAATAAATGCTGAACAATGGCTTCACGGATGAAGAGAAGATATTAGGCAATAGAGATGGAGTCCTACAGAATTTGTTTTTTTCTTTGCTTCATATTCTACGGCTTGTCAACATTTGGAGATTATTTATTGCCAGAAAATATTTTAGATTGTAGAATTTTTATTTTGGAGAGAGATAATATCGGTTTAAGGATACAAGTCGTACTAATTAATACACAGCTGGGGTGGGGAGAAAAAGTGCATGTATGCGGCCCAGGGGCCATTTATACGAAACGTGCACCTTACATTCTCGTCTGCGATAGATGAGAGACGGCTGATCTTCTCACTAGAGGGATGTTTATAGAACTTCATTTAATACAGTTAATACATGCTTGTAATCAGCTGAAGCTGATCTGGTTTGTGAATCTGCACTCGGCACCAAGAACGGCACCTTAGGTATATCTATCTTTTGTGTGATCCGGTGTGATATTGAGTCTATCCAGATTTAATCTGGGTCATCCGGACTTTTGATGGCACGATGACGATGCAAGACAGATGAAGGTTTTCATCGAAAGTCAGAAATAAAGAGGAACAACCGTAGTAAAATAAGGAAAGCCTTCATCTATGTGTAGTGTCCATTCGGAACGTGGGGTGTCATAGCTCTCCACAGTTTTCTGTACTTTGTAGCTTTTAACAATTTTTGTTTATTTGCGTACCCTGCAAATTCCTGTTCTGTCATCCATTTACACAAACTTGTAAGGTAGATGACTCGATGTTTCTCTCTGTCTCTCTTACTTCGCTATGTCCTGTGAGTTTCAAATTCTCCAAGCCCACTTTCCTCATTATGTCTTCCAGAAATACCAACTGTTTCTTTATAAGTCTATTTTCTTTAAAACTTCTTCGTTGCTCACATGTCCCGTCCATGGTAATCTTGGCATCCTTCTGTAGAACGACATCTCCGAGAAAATTATCCTGTATTTAATGCTACGTAGGAGAACTGATATTACATAGTATTTCAGCACGCTTTTTTTTGTTTCTAACGAACTTTTCCTGTTTCTAAATACTTTGTTTAGCTTTTGTTATTACAATAAACAATCGGATTTTAATCCTGGCTATGACGATAAACTACATCCGGCAGCAAGGTCTCTGATTTGGGGAATGTAGATTTTGAACAGCGTGGAACCACCTCTTTATTGCGTTTGTTCTCAGGTCCACCCTAAATCAGAATGGCAGCACCTATTTGGGTCCCAGCTATGGCCAAATGGTGAACCCCAAAGAAAAACAAAACGCTATGAAAGTATAAAAATATATTTTTATAGTAAGAATACAATACAATTTTATATAAAAAAAATTCTAACAATACACACATATTAGCAAATTGTCGTGACTTCAGCTGAATTCGTTTAAAATACTACGAAACAACCTACATAAAAGAACTTTCGTACATTCCCGAATATAACTTTAAGAAAACCACAACATAAAATTTGCATCTCCGCCTGTAGTAATCATGTCCGCACAAATTGTACATGCGCAAAGCTGAGTATAATCTACCATGTATTCAGTTGTGAAAATGGAATAACATATATTTTTATTACTTCCATGCTCATAAGAAAATTAAATTTCGGCATTAAATGGCCCATAAGGTGTTGATATGTCGTTAAACAAACAATCAATCTACAATCGGATTTCGGTGTCACATTTTCGGTTACCTGTTAAGTAGATGAAAGACATATAGGAAAAAAAGAACAGGTATTAAATCCCTAACAAAGGAAAAGAAGAATGTGAAAAAGAATAAGCGAAAAGAAAAAAAATACTAATTAGGAAAGAACAAATGAATGAATAAAGGAAGAAAAACGATCTATATATAAAAAAAGAGAAGAAAAAAGGGAGAGAAAGAATTATCATTCCAAAGGATTGATTTGTATTTAAGTCTTATCATCAACTTTTTGCAGGTTGTTTAAAACCAGAAAATATCTTTTAGATCGTAAGAAGTTTTCTGAGATAATAATGATGTACTTATCAAAGTCTCACTAATTAACCTATAACAGTGAGGAGAGAATAGGTGTATTCGCACTTAAATGTCCATAACGAACCCAACTGGAATTGGAAATCTGTTCTCCGATTTCCAATTCCTACCAACTATCTATTACACCAAATGCACATCGAAGCATACAGCATCTGGTATTCCCAAAGCTGTCACCCCTATAGGTCGTGGCCAGGTTCGACGTTGCTTCATTTTGCTCATCGTACGAGAACAAATGTTTCAATGTGATATGGCATTAAGCATCCAAAAGAGAAATTATATAAACATAAAAACACAGAAAGAGATAATAAAAAAAAATGGTTGCATCAATGGAGAAAGAAAATGATAACAATGGAAAATGTTAGTCGTAAAAATTTGGTTGTATCTTTCAGGTTAATAAAGAGAAAATAAAAATTTGTATCCATTTTAAAGCTATCATTAGAATTTAGCGAGGTACCTGTTTCTCTTCTGCAAAAATGGAGAAATCTCATCCATTCGTGTTGCCGTTTTGAAAATTCCACTCATGGAAAAATGGTGGCGAGGTCTTTAGAAAGTAGTATAACAGGCAAGTAAAAAGAGACAGAACTGGCTGATGCAAGTAAAAATGTGGACGAAAATACGTAAGATAAAAAGGGAGAGAGTAATGGGAGGGCAGAATATCGGTGACGAAGAATGAAAAAAAATCAGTGCAGCACTTGGCAAAAGAAAAGATCAATTGCGCTTCATCAGTGTAAAAGATTGGCGGCAAGAGGGCGGTGGCTGGTCGACAGCGTTTGCACAAAATAAAACCGGCAATTGGATATCGGGGGAAAATGGTGCAATTACGAGAATCAGCACAGAAAAAGCACAATACAAAGCCCAATACTTAATTATGTTTACACACACGTAAATCTATCTATCTATCTATCTATCTATCTATCTATCTATCTATATATATATATATATATATATATATATATATATATATATATATAACACTGTGAAATGATTTGAAGTTGGATAGGTATGTATTTGTATATTTGTTTATATTTATATGTTTGTAATTGGGTGTATATGTATATATATTTTAATATTTAATTCATTTTTAAATACATGCGCATATATATGTGTGTGTATACACACACACACACACACACACACACATATATATATATATATATATATATATATATATATATATATATATATTGTGTATTTGAGCAGCAATCCATCTTTTATACAAGTTTCGTTAAAGAAGATCTGACAAGGTCCTCCGATTAAACTTTTTATTAATTTTCTCTAGTTTTCGTACAAGTGTTTCCTTTTCTGGACACAAAGTGTGTAAAAGTTCTGCATATCCGAGCGTTTTCGGCTATTAATTTCGCTATTATCAGGGGCGATTTTTATTTTTATTTTTTAACTGAATGTACGTTTTTGTGTATGCATCTGAATTTATAATAATCTTTTATTTGCCAGACAAGGTCATTACGTTGTGGCCGTGTTCATAGTTAATGTTATTGAATGTTGGAATTTCCTTTTTTATTATTAGTGTTTCCATTATTTGTAATCGCTTTTTTCTTGATGAATTAATTTTTTGGGACAGAATTGATAGAACAAATAACATTTACTCTATGAGATAGTGGTTCCTAAATGCAAAAAAAAAAAACAGAAAGTCACTGAGAGGGATAAGAGACCGTTCGTTAGAGACTGTTAGACTGTTCAGTCCCTGAATACACCTCACCTCTGCCTCTCTCGTCTACAGCAGAAGGTTACAACTAGAAGAGAATTTGCCTAATTCTACAATTTCGTTTCTTGAATCAAGCTTTATCCCACATCAACATTCGCCGGAACATACTCCGGTTCAATATTTAGGGTGTATCTATACCAGATGGGTAAGATTGTCCTCTTCAAATTATAGTGTACAAGTATTCTTGTTTAGATATTTATTTGTTAGGCACAACATTTTTCAAATCCCATAACTGACAATTGGCGAAATCATTTCATTTCGATTTATATGTCAACGAAAAATGAACCAGCGAGAAAAACGCTGATTCTAAGAGGATGAAGATAGTAGTTTTAAAATCATTTTTCTAATTTTGAATTTATAGCCATTAACATTTGAATAATTACAAACAAAGAAAAATCCTGGCAAATAAAATAAATCTTAACTGATTCAGCAAATTCACTTTGATTTAAGACCACGTAAACCTCCTTCGGTTCATCCCTATAGCAGCCGATAAATCTTTTCATGAATCGAATACCGAAAAGAAACAACGACTCACATACAGTTAAGTGAAGGAAATTCTCGCATCTTTCCTGTTAATTCACACTAAATAATGTAAACTTACGTATCGCAAATATTAATACACCCAAGAAATTATAAATTTTAAATCAAAGTTTGTTTTTTATTAAATTGTTGGCACTCTTTTGAAATTATAAATTTTAAATCAAAATTTGTTCAGCCTGCCTTGCCAAAATTCCAACCGTCAGAATTAAAAATTATCAAAACTCATGGAGTTATTCATATTTCGTAAGTGTTGATAATATTCGAGGTACTTACAAGGAGTTGTTTACAATTTTTAAAAAAATGGAAAAAAATATGTTTTTGGCTTATTTCTCTGGGAGACCGTGAACGTGGACCCCCCCACACACACACTTAGAAATGGCATATCCGGGTCGCCCATACTTGGGGGGATCGCAAAGATTATCCCAAACCAGTTTGCAATGGAAGAGCCGCCTTCTGGAAGAATTTGTTGTGAATTTTAGCAAATATAAATTCTTTTTATTTTGGGGGTAAATTAATATTAGCAATATTATAATTTGGGGGGAATTAACAGAAACGATTCAAAGTCTCCTTCGATATACCTGACCTAACACTGAGGATAGAACCTCAACGTTGTCAACGTGTTATATTTTGAACACCCGAGCGACACCAACATTTTCTATTCTATAGACAACGCTGTTGAAGTGATTAGGAGGACCTGACGCGTTTTGAAGATAGCAGAATTTCCTTTTCTTCTGTGACTAAAACACGCAACATTCAAACCATTTGGCATGCGTTGCGGCTCAAATAATTCGATTAATGATATATTGCATACATAAATACAATAATGGAGAAAATTCTAAGAAATTGTTGGCGCTCACTTCTCTTGATCTCTTTTGGTTCCTTTTCAAAAGCCTTGCTACCAAAAACACGAATTAAGGAAGTCGCAGAGAGAAACATGAGTGAGTATCGGAAAGCCAACAATAGTTTTCGTCCGCCTTCAACTAGAAGAACCATTTTCTGATTGAATGCCACGTAAGCTCCACAAACTAAAATCTAAATTAAGATAAAAACTAAAAAGAAAAGCTTATCGTGATCTAAAATCTGTGCACATAAGTGGAGTGTCATTTGAGCGGACACATGAATGTTTAAAACCGTAATCTAGCAACTGTCTGTGATATTAACAGACGACAAAATCATATATATATATATATATATATATATATATATATATATATATATATATATATATATATATATATATATATGGGAGAATACGATATATAAACTTTTATATATCAGAACAATGTTAGGCAAAAGATTATAAAAAAAAGAAAAGGGATCGTTTATAAAACAACACAATTAATGTATTAGGTGCTCACTGTAATGTGTCTGACGATAATTTCGATTTAAAAAATGCGTCTTTAATTAAGAAAGAAAGCAATTTACTAGGATCAAAGTGTAGAGAAAGTGCTTTGAATCGTTAGATCATCCATAGTAAAATTTAGTCAAGGTTCTTACAACATTCCATCTTTATTTGACAGACCTTCTATTATTGAAATATAGAATAAGGAATAATAAAAATGATAAAAACAAAATCATAAAGAAACTGTAAGTGTAATTACGTAGACTGTAAACACAGACACATCAAATAAAAAAATAAATTTAGACGTTTAAAATTTGCAAACTTTTTAGCGTTTCATATCTATGCATAATTATAACCAAGTTTTGGGTTTTTATGTTCCCTTCATACGCATATATAATTACATCAACAAAAATATTGCTTTAGGGCCAAGAGTAATGTTTTTGTTGATGTAATTATATATGCATGTAAAAGGGAGTGGTTGCGGGTACAAAAACGCAAACATGGGACGGGGAAAGATTTTGGTGTGATGCAGTTCGTCCTTTAGGATTTCGTTAGCCTAAACTTTAGGTCAATGAAGTCCTCAAGAACGAAACACTTCACAAGAAAAGATTTTATACGTTGTGATTAATTTCAATATATATATATATATATATATATATATATATAAGGGGAGGCGGTATTTACACAAAGAAGCGGGGGATACTCCATCGATTTAAGGTTTGAGGGTACTCATCTCTGACGACATGCTTTGTGACGGGGATATTTAGAATTTGTGCTTAATACCAGATCTGTTGTAATCACCTGGATCTGGTGTAAAACCTTTTGACTTGGAAAAGTGTACAAACATAACCTTTTGAATAATTTCATTTCCACTGGATTTACAAAATCATAAATCATATATCCGAATTTTTATATTTGACAATAATTTGTTTTTTCAACGTTATCAAGATGGAAGTTGGTGATATTACAGGATGGTATATATATATATATATATATATATATGTGTGTGTGTGTGTGTGTGTATGTGTGTGTGTGTGTAGCAACAACATATTAAAGTGTATGCAGCAGAGCCCGTTTGCGCGTTTTAAAAAATCTTTATGACAATGGAACGTAGATATTATCGTAGTTACAATATGTGTGTCTTTGTAATTTATCACAGAGGACAATCTTAGAAAAGGTCGAAAGTCCATGGGTAAAAAGAAACTACGACCCCTTCCTCGATGAATTACATTTTAACATCAAGAAACTTATTAGACAACTGGATAGTATCAGTATAATAATAAGTAGACAACATATATCTATATTATTCAATATTCAATGAAACGTGTTTGAATTAAGATATGATCCTATATACACACACACACACACACGCGCATCTATATATATGCTGTGTGTAACAGCAAAATTGTTCACATTGTGTAACAGTATACTTATCCATCCCTCAAAATGTTTAATATCTAAAAAAACTGCAAAACTAATTAAGGTTCTTTTTTCCTGGTTTTCAGGGTTGAGGTTGAGCCATCTTGACACATTCGCTGACAAACCATTTGAGTTATTCAGCTAAAAAGAGAGCACTTTGACATTGTCATCTATCAGCAGCCCCACTGTCTTCCCAACTGAGCAATGGCGAAAGAAAAAAGATTATTCAGGCCTTCAGTAATGTTACGGATATTCATATTCTGTCTTCCATCTTCAAAGTCCATTCAAGAACCATCAAGACTGTGAATAAGTTTTTTAAAAGGGAACAGGAGAGAAGGAATCTGGATCCGGAAGTCACAACAAGAAGAGGAATTATCATTTCAACTTGGCGCTAAAGAGATCAATTAGAAAAAAATCCAACTCAATTCATAAGACCTTTGGTACATGGGAGCAGAGTTTCAGCTATGACAGTCCAAAGAGCAGTGAAAAAAGACTTGAAAATGAAATAGTACGTGAAAACTATGAGGCATCTTGTTACTCCAGGAGAGAAAGCTAGAAGGTTAGAGAGGGCGTGGATCATAAAATAATATGAGAATAAGTTGGAAAATAACCTTTGAATAATATATATATATATATATATATATGTATATATATATATATATATATATATATATATATATATATATGTGTGTGTGTGTGTGTGTGTGTGTGTGTGTGTGTGTGTGTGTGTGTGTGTGTGTATGTTTGAACTATATTTCAATAATTCATGAGCTTCCGTTCCTTTAAGTACTGATGAACATGTCCTTTTTGTTTATGATCAATTTCATCACGATATTTCTGTTAAACTTAGAGAGTAAGTAGCGATATAAAACCTCGGAGAATTCCAGTAAAATATCTTTAATCGTTTTTAAAATGCAACGGTTCTGCGCTTAATCTAACAATTGAACAATTTTGTTGTTACACTATTTGGACAGTTTTGCTTTTACATCCGATATATATATATATATATATATATATATATATATATATATATATGTGTGTGTGTTTGATGGGCAGCAGATCATTAGTCAAACATATATTGTTAAATATAACAGACAATGAATGTCTATTATGTTTGATCCTGAGCCATTCTAAACTTCGTATAGTTGCTTTAATTACATTTGGATATTTTCTTATGCTGTTCCTTGATCTAAACTTTCCGCTCACATGAGCGATCTTCAGAGTGGTTATATGGACATTTAAACAAAGACATTCACCATCAGAGATGATATTTTGTTATATTGACATAGAAGATATTGGAGGCCATCTATATTAAAACTAAGCAACTCACACTCAGCAAAATTCCATTTCAAACTAGTCTCAACACATTTTATTGCATCTAGACATATTGTTCTGTTGTTGATATTTGGGTCTCTCACGTGGTACGACGTCATAGAACCGCGTCATGAATTTACGACCTGCGTCTGCTATCCCGCGACCGTTATCGTCGCATAGGAGTCTTTTATATCAATATAACAGAATATCATCTTCGATAGTGAATATCTTTGTTTAAATATCCATGTAACCATTCTAAATTACGATTTTTATATGTCTTCTGTGTGATATATATATATATATATATATATATATATATATATATATATATATATATATAAATAAGTGGATGAGAACGTAGCGTAGCGAATATTGGAGTAGCCTGTGAAATTGTTGTCATGGTCGATGCGTTCAATTTCGCCCAGATACCAATGGGTAAAATATGAAACCCTTTTCGCTCTCTAACTATGCTAGACACACTGGGCACTCTAGCATTTCCCATTAGCCAGTTCAGGAGAAGTTAAATTCTGAATTCAAAACCCTGAGACGACACCGGAACACGGATAACAATCCGAGCACACCGCCAACCGTATGGTGACATTTAATCTCTAAAATTTCAAAAGATGATGGGACCAACTGAGCCGAAACGACACCGGGGAGTCTGGTCGATCAAGGAGGATACGTAAAGGTATTTGTATTCAGAACTAAATAGATTTATTCAAATCGAACGGAATTTCAAGACATATGCATATTTATTCAAAATATAAGGAAATACATTAATTCAGGCTTTACGGGAAATTATTCAAATTATTTGTGCCCTGACAAAGAACACATTATTCAAAACACATGTACTTTTATTAAAATTTATTCAGAAGGAGGAATTTTGAGAAAATATACGTCAGACTAGTTTCGAATTAAAAACGCTTACCCTAAGTTCAAAAAGTAAATCTGATTTAAAAAGAAAATACAATATAAAAAAAAAACAAAAGTAAAATGACATTAGCGGGCTAGGGGTACAGTAATTTGTTACTAGTGTACAGAGTGACCAGAAGAATAATTCAACAAGAGAAAAGTAAATCAAAATATTTGCGAAAGTTTGTCTCAGGTTTGGAACGTTAAAGTAGATGTGTCAATAACAATGAAAAATCTGGTAAGAACCAGGTTTGGGAGTTCGTCCTCTGGCCAGTAGAAAACTGACAGTGAAGGAATCATATTCTTCTGGATTTCACACTCTGCCCGAATGGACAAATCAGAAACTGACAAGTTTCGCGGAAACAAAGCGAAATCTCGGGTCATCTACAGACAGTGAATTGAAATTAATTATGGCGGAAGCAGAGTCAAGTAAATCTTGTTAGAAAAATTACTTTTGTTCTCATTGTTGAACTATAAATATATTTTCTGTAGTTTTTAGAGGTATATAAATGTATGCAAGGGGCACTTCGACATGTAATGATTAACAAGTTTGTATTGCTAGATCAATTACGAATGAGTAAGTGCTCCAAATTGCGCCATATCCACGCTATGGTTAGTAAATCATTATTAATGTATGTAGGAGTGGGCGCTGAAAAATTCTTGGCCCGACATATTTTCAAAACTTTGACTAAATGACCAAACATCAGGAATTTCTTTTGAATGTTTACTTGGTAAGGCTAAGAGGTTTTGCGCACTCCCGCCGTATATATGTTTCTCTTAGATATTCAGAGAAGTGCCTTTATAAATATTTGCATTATTTATTTTGCTTTTGGTACACGAAAAAAGCGCACACACAAAACACGTCCACACGCAACACACGCACACACCATCCAGCCATGATGAATGGCTACTCTCTCAATGAGTACATTCACTTAAGCGAAAATAATCCCGAGAAAGGTTTGAATCCATTTCTTTTTCTCGCCCCCAGGTATGGGATAACTTATACCTGAAAAAATCATTGTTATCCCCCAAAAATTGTTACTGCAATATGCGAAAAAACATATACTTACAATCCAAAATATGTTTCGGATTTAAATAACGCAAAATGGGTTGATAACTTGTAAAACACAAATCAGTCAATCTATCAGTGAGGCTCCTTGCTTCCAACGCCAACCGGGACTGAAGTTCGCTCTAGACTCAAGAGCAACTTATGTACACTGTCCATATTACTGCTCCAGGAAGTATCTGAGTTTTTTCAACATTCTCCATATTTATAAGAGTCAGATGAACTAGACATGGGCCGTTGCTGCTATATTTTGGCTGTAGTGACACCATCCTCACATTACCGTCTTGACAGAGTTCCAAAAAGTTTATGCGGTCTTATGTGGAATGACGTATTTTTACACCTTGCTACTTCTTTTCTACAGACTCAACGTTGCATGCTCGCCAGTACTCTGTCATTGCTAATGCCGGCCTCCATTATTTTTATATATCTGTTCAGACCTTTACGGCGAAGGCATGCCATGAAACTTCTACGAATCAATTCCACGAGTCGAATTGTCCCCATTCATTCGTAGTTGTAAATGAGAAGAAATTTCCGCTCAATTCTTTTCCTAAGAACTTCCATTTTATGGATAAGACTCGCGCGTAGCTACTTCTTTGAACCTTTCAATCTTGAGCTCAAGTTAAGGGTCAATCGCCATTTTTCCTCCTCATCCTCTCTTCCTATCACCATCTTTTCCATTTTTTACACACCTCAGCCAGCGTTACCATTTTGATACTAAACGTTTACATTATATAGCCCTAGAACCTTGCACCTGTTGAAAATTTAACATAGAAAAAACACAAACACGCACATCTATCTATCTATCTATCTATCTATCTATCTATCTATCTGTCTATCTATCTATCTATCTATCTATTATAAGGGGGTATCACAAATATATGAGTTGTACCTGCTGTGATTGATTGAGTCATTCAGAAGATTGTGCTGCTAACTTTCACTGGTGTCCAGCCTTACTGAGTCAGTCTGCCAATCGTGCAATCAAGTTGTTTTCAATTATTACTTTTTTGTATTGGAACAACGTCCTGTGATGTTTACGATGGCTGACACAATTCGAGTAAAATACCTGCATGTCATTCTTCCGAAAGCATTGCTAATTTACTGCCGATAGAATTGAGGAATCTTGTTAGGAGTTTCACGAACATTCTTTCAGTTGAACACAGGTTTTTCAATGGCACACTCGTTTCAAGTGTCGCTTCAAGAAATCCCATCGAAATAAAACAGCTTAAAAATATGAATAACTTGATTTCCGAACTCCAGCTCGCTCACAGGATTAGACTGATTTGCTTTTTGCGGCTTACCAACCTCTTGCAGGTTATTTAAAGCCAGAAAATTTAGATTCTGCGTATTTTTTGTAGATAATTACTGATACAAGTTCTACTACTTAACCCACAGCTGGGAAGAGAATAGGTGGATTCACTCTTTTCCAAAATATAACGAATCCGACTGTAATTTGAACTCAGCTCTCCGATTTCCAATTCCGAGCACCTGGTATTCCCAAGCAGTCAAGTACTGACCAGGCGCGGCGTTGCTTAACTTCAGTGATTGTAGGAGAACCAATGTTTCAACGTGATATGTTCGTAAACCATGACTGGAATAAGTTATTAAGATTATTAGGCGTTTCATATACCCCCACCTATCTTGATTCATTTGTCTTTTATTCATCCACTGTCTCGTCGTTTTTTACTTCCTTTACTGGTTTCGAAATTTGCCACGAAAGAATTACATGTCTGCGTAATTTTAGAAAAAAATGCGCACGTCATGAAAATATATTGCTACAATATTTTAGAAATCATTTTAGTTAATTAATTTGTACTTTTCTCTCACTTTAGCAGACGTGGGTCTGGCACCAGCTACTCAGACATAGAGTGCAAACAGTACAAGGAATGATTGATTAAATATAAAAAAAAATGTACAATGAATTTTCAATTTCTCAAAAAGAAAAAAAAACAAAACAAAAAACATAATGATCGACACAGTCAAGAAATTTGCTGAACAAAGAATTAAATTATTAGAAAAATAAAGTAACCTCCAAAGTGAAAAAAAAAAACAAAACCATTATTATTTACACTATTTATGCTGTTCGGACTGTTGTCCGCATCTTCGTTGCCATATTCACGACGTTTCGGCAGTTGGGCACTCCGGTCTTCTTCAGGTAACTGGAATTTTGAGCTGAACACTTTATTTCGTCCAGCTGGGTAGTGTGTAAAAACTGTCCAAATGTCCTATATATCCGTGCGCTTTCGGCTGTTCTGTTAGCCATTATCAAGGATGTTTTTTATTTTTATTTTTTTAGCTACATATGTGAATTTTTACATATGTGTATCTATATGGAATGAGAATGTTTTTTAAACACGTTCAGCACGTTGTGGCCGTGTTCATAGTAGATACCACTGAGTGTACTTTTTTATTATCATTAACGCTTCTGTTACTTTTAGCCTTGTTTTACATGTGGCGAGGCTATTATAGTCGTATTTCTGCGAGTATGTTGCGGACGGAGTTCGGTAGGTTTCCGTGTGTGTTCTAATTGAGCTGTAGTCATAAAGATATAATGTGAGTCTTCATGATAAGTACCTAGTGGTGTGTCCAATATAATTATTATGCTTCCCTGATCAAACCAAAATTCATGAATAAAAGCAAAAATAAAAAAATAAAAAAATGAACATCTTAGATAATGATTAACAGAATAGCCGAAAGCGCACGGATATATAGGACATTTGGACAGCTTTACACACTTTATGCCCACGACAGATAACACTTATACGAACTCGTTATATATATATATATATATATATATATATATATATATATATATATGTGTGTGTGTGTGTGTGTGTGTGTGTGTGTATTATTGTATGCAAAATATACAAACCAACATTTAATAAAATATATTTTTTCCATAGGAGGTGGTATCTTGAAGTGCGTACTAATGTTCAATATGCTTACTAATCCATAAAAAAATGCATCATAGTTTTGCTATAGTCTGGCTCCTCTTATCTATTACAAGTAACTATACCGTGGAATATTTTAAGCTTTCAGCTTTCTGGAGAATACCAGCGTGTATCCAGCTTGACTACCCCACTGTCATCACATGGTCCTGAAAATGACTAAGACGGTAAAAATTACTTGACCAAGAACTTGAACTTCGTTTATCCACATTTTAGATCCAAATATACACCTTTTTCAAAGAGTTGATTGATTTCTTATTCATGAGAACGGAAATTTTACTAAAATATCTATATGTATTTTATTTTGTATTATATATATATATGTCAATATATATATATATATATATATATATATATATATATATATATATATATATATATATATATATATATATATATATATTACTGTTTAAAATTGCTAAAAGAGTGTCCAATAAACTGCCATACACCAGAAATTTATCCACCGGTATCCAATCTCCTGAGTCAGTCTGGCAATAGGCTGTTGTGCGATCTAACTAGTGTTCAATTTTCATTATTTTTTATGGCATTGTTTCGAAATGGTTTTGCAATATTTATGATGCCTGATGGAGTCGAATAACAGCATTAATTTTTTTTCCAGAAACACTGCAAACTTGTTGCCAATACCTTTGTAGTGTTTTATCAGGCTTTCATGGACATTGTTTTGGTTAAATATAGTTTTTTCAATGGCACGTGCATTTCAAGGCCGGCCGAATGTTGGTTCAAGATGGTGAGCGTCTAAGTTAACGAATCGCCAGAAAGCGTTTAAAGAAATAAGAATAAATTAATGAGCTCATTCATAAGTACCATTATCGAACACAAATTCTTCACAGGATTGTAGTAAGTTATCCTGATTCATTTATTGTTATTTATCCTCTGTCTTATTTCTAAGCTTCCATTTTCAAAATGAGAATGGTTTCCACCAAATGGAAGAAAAACGAGTAAAAATTTGAACCTCATTTAATAATTCTTTAAAAATTGGACTTGATTTAATAATTAAAAAATGGACGATTGACAATAGATTGTCGTTCAAGGTGAGTAAAAGGGATGAGTTTGCTTTGTGTGAAAGGAGCCAAACTTGTGTCTGTTTTCTGAGTCTTGAAGTCTCGCTGAAGAGGCAGAATTCTCTTCCACACTCAGCCTAGTTTAAACATGTCTGCCTCCTTTCATGAAAACCAAACTCATCCCAGTAATCCATCTTAGACAAGGTCCATATCGTCCAATTTTTAATAAATATTTTGTATTTCCTTTTCATTGGCATTATTCAATTTTGATCAATTCCGTTCCATTTTGAAAGTAAAATGATAAAGTTATAAATTACGCATGGTATACCGAGCATTTAATTTGTGGAATTTTTATCCAGAGATATCTGAGGCTTCTTCATCATTTCAGTTATAATCGCTTTCAATTGATAAATGTTTCTCATCTCTTTCTCCTGTTGCTGAAATCCCCTGCTTCCTTTAATGGCGGCTCTTGCCTCATGATCTATCTCTAAAATAGCGGGATATCTTTATGCAATATTGTCTACATTTTACTTCAGGAAATCTATACAATTTTAAGAAGTTATTGCTACCTTATTTCCTATATTTCAACAAGTCGAATGGAAAGTGCTTTCACTTTGCTTGTTAATTCAGCCTCTTAAGCGATTCTCAATTCCTCATGGATCGTTAACGCAGGCTAAACTAGATTCAGCTTGAGTAAAAAGAAAAAAAAATATTTTGCATTACAGCAAAGACAACACTATAAAAGTGCAACAGAAACAAAAGCCGACATTTCCTGTTACAATGAAAAAGTTAAAGCGTAAACCTTGCAGGCAACGGCGTTAAATACCAAATGAGACTATTGGCAAAGTTGTCGACACCTGCGCATATCGAGTGAAAAATTGCTTCCGGCATCAGTGTAGGAAAGTATAGGCCATTTTAAAACAAGGTTATGACCTCGTTAATGAATATGACACTGTAATGAGCAATCTGTTTGATATCCGACACTATCAATCTTGGCGCCAAATCTCTTTGTGAATTTCTTGCTTCCCTGATAACTATAATCTTCAAAAATGTAAATGCAACGTCATTTGCCATCCTCTGTCTACGTGAAGACTGTTCCTTTTTACCCTTTCATCAATAATCCCAATTTTCAATTTTCTCGTTCTCATTCACTTTCCTTCCTTGTGAACCCCCTACGTTCTAGTGCCATTGTCGCCTAGCTTGGTGTGAAATGATAAAAAAAATTCTTTCTTTCTTTCTTTCTTTCTTTCTTTCTTTCTTTCCAAATTGTCAATGATAATTTTATGACTATAAAATAATATATTTGACAGGTGGTTTTCGTTTGGTTTGGTTTGGTTTGTCTTGTTTTACGGCATAACAACATAAATGGGTCATTTAATGCTGAAATTTTTTTTATTGCGGGTAATATTTTGTTTTCCAAATATGTATTGTCGTTAATATTTTTTTCTTCAAAAATCTATTGTTGGTAATATTTTTTCAAACGTGTATAACTGGTAATATTTATTTTTTTAAATGTGTAGCTGGTAATATTTTTCTTTTAAATGTATAGCTGGTAATATTTTTTTCAAAAATGTATTACTGGTAGTAATTCTTTTTATAAAAATGGATTTGTGGTATTAAAACTATTTTTACAAAGTGTTTTGTCTCCAGTTTAGGGGTTAAGTATTTGTCCATAGTTGGGATCCCAACAGGTGCTACCAACCCGGATCAGGGTGGATCTGGAAACACCAGCAATTAAGAGGTGGTTCCACGCTCCTCAAAACCTCCTTATCAGAGGACTTGCTGTCGGAGTAGTTTATCGTCTTACCCAGGACGCGGATGTAGTTTATCGTCATACCCAGGGAGGTTTTGAGCGGTGGTTTTCGAAACTAATAAAACATAAAATATAATTTTGCTTCATATTTTCAGTAAAGTATGACCCACCTTTACTTTTATAAGTATTTCTTTGAAACGTCATTGTATTGTATTTTAACGTGCTTTTCATACATCGCGCGACTGACTGATATAGAATTATTATGATGATCAATATCCTAATTGGACAAATTGTTTCTATAATTTTAGTGCTGGACTAATGCTACTGTAGCGATCTCAATTTTCACTGGGTGCTTCACGTCATAGCTTTATATCAAATTAAGCTAATTTTACAAAACAGCGCATGCTACTTTCACGTTAAGTGCCAAGATCAGGCCGAGTACTGCTGCTATATAGTCTGTCCAGTCTTCACTTTCCAGTTTCGATAGAGTCCAAAAGCGATTGTGTGTGATGTATTGTTTCCCACCTATCAATCCCTTTCCCAAAGATGAAACGCCGCAAGCTACTCACTTATCTATCGCTATTTCTATAGAAAGTTTTGTGATGTCAACGAACACTTGTTGCCACTTTTGTAATACTCGTTGACATTTTCGGCTTGCTCGTTATAGTAGAGACTTTGTAATCGCAGCTACAACTATTGTAACGCCTTTGAATAATACTGGTGTCAGACGCCTTCGTATAATCTAGCATTAATAGTACTCCGTATATTGATCCGAATAGAGAAATAGTATAGTGAATAGAGTAGAGAATGGCGATCCGTATCGTAATAGAGGATAGACTAGAAATAACGATCTGAATATAATGATAAATAATGATCTGAATAGTAATGGAGGATAGACTAGAAATGGCGACCGTTTAGGCATCATGCGACTTCCTACTTATGCATTTCCTCTATGGTCACCTGGTCTACTTAATTCAATAATGGGGTCGCCTGTGATTGCTCACTGGCGATTTATGTTCAGACTCAAGTGTCGGCAATTTATTCCTATATAACAGAAAGTGTTCAGCCGAACTACATTCATTGGCTCTACCAGTTCTAACCAATAAGACCCGCCATGCCATGTACACTTTAGCGAATCGCTCTCATACCCTTCGTATACCATTGGTGAGATGCAAGTTCCACTCTAACCCCTTCTTTCGACGAACCGGTACTTTGTGGAACTGATTCCTAAGAGAGTGCATGCCCGATCATTGTAATATTAACCTGTTCAAATCTAGGCTTATCTTCCCCACATATATTCATAAACAGTTTATCTTAATCTTTAACCGTATACTTCGAGTGGCTCTTGGGCCTTGTACAGGATTATCATTATTTAAAAAAAAAATATAATTATTATAAAATTAAGTACTCAATATTAAAAATAGAGCATTAGTGAAGAATAGATAAATAAAAACGTTAACGACTTATCTCCCGAATTGAAGTTTCGCAGACATAGATCCGCTCGTCAGGATAAGATAAATCAACTGAATTTATTAACAAATATCAGATATTTATTATTATCTTATTATAATTCGGTTTGTCTCTTCTGTAGTTCCTTTGTTAGAACGTATGTTACGTCCTGCTTCTACCTTCATAAATAACAGACTATTCCGTTTTGATCATGTGGAATGACAAAAAAGACATATCAGTGACGCTAGTTGCTTTCAGTAAATGAAAGAAAGAAAAGCTTTCACAATACGCCATAAAAAATGGACAGTTCCATTTTGATCGCGAGGAAAGACGGAAAAGACATGTTTGAGACGCTACTTGGTTTCAGGGAAAGAAAGAAAGAAACATCTTGCTGATACATCATAAATAATAGACTGTTCCATCTTGATCGCGAGGAAAGACGGAAAAGACATATCAGAGACGATACTTGGTTTCAGTGAAAGAAAGAAAGAAAGAAAGAAAGAAAAGATTATAACAAGAAAGCCGTGAAATTTTCACAGGTACTTCAAGTGACTGGCCTGTTTCTACGTTTTCAAAAATATATTACAACTCAGACATTCTCTTCGTAAAATCTCTCCTTGTATTCTCATTGTACTTTCAGGACGTGGGCAATCGTGGCTCTCAATACAGTTCTATTTTCGATGTTCAAATAACTTTTACTCCGTTATCACCTCTTGTTTCCCTATCCATTAAATCAAACATGTTAAATAGACGCCTTTCCCCTACTTCTCTTGCCTCTTTCAACATTATCTGTCCCAAAGACTTTTAGATGTCACTGTCAGCAGCAGTTTCTTTTTAGATCCTCTCCTCTTCTTTATTTCTCACATGTTCCGTCCATGGTACTCTTAGCAATTTGTGGTCGAACCACAACTCGCCCGCATCTTTATCTATGATGAAATTGTCTTATATTCACAGCTATTACATTAGCTATTATTATATAAATATTCGCCGCATTCTCTTCTCAATAAGATATTCACTACCTGTTGTCACTTAACTTTGAAAACGCTTAACTGGTAGAGTCATTTCTAAAATGAGATCCAATATGTCAATGTGTTTAATATTATATCAGCCGCTGACAGTATTAGACATGAGCCAGTATCCTCATCAATGCAGATGTGGCCGGGTGAGTACTGCGTTCAAAAAAAGTCCCGATGTGCTGATAAACACTTTAATATTTAAATACTTCCATCTGAACCAAACTTATCAGCGATTAGCTTCTGCTGGCAGCTCGCCAACGAGTGGCATTGGGCATTTTATTTGATCATTTTACACAGTTCCAACATGCAACGATCGAAACATGAATTGGCACCAGAGTTAAAACGTCCAGAGAAATGTCGTTGAGAACAAAGGACAGAAAACAAAAAAAAGCAATATCAAATCTACACACACATACATACATACATACATACATAGAGAGAGAGAGAGAGAGAACGAGAGTGTAAAGGCCAGACACACACACACATATATGTGTGTGTGTGTATGGTGCGATGGATAAATTGTCGTCAAAACCACGCAAAAATGAAAATAGCACTGACATCACATTTTAACAGATATATTTACCAAAAGTACATATAAATGTCTTGAAATACTAAAGTGTAAATTTAATCAATAAAATTGACATTGAATTCAACCCCGGCCAATACACAACTTCGGAATCTCCTGCAACTCTTCTGGACGGTCTCTTTGTTTAAGTTGGGTAATGCTGCCATAATCCTTGCCTTCAGTTCATCTTTGGTGTTACAAGAAGTTTTGTTGGTCTAATGTGATATGGTCGGAGAAATTGTCCGAGACTGGATTCTCCTGCTTGTGTGGCGCAGAGTCCTCTTGCCAGATATAGGATCTTCCAGCAGCCACCCTCTTGACCCAGGCCTTTGTGTTGAGTCTGAGGTTCTATGGGGAGATGAATGGAGGCATAACTAGCGGTCAATCCAAATTAACATTACTTATTTAACTTTTGCCGAATCCTCTACACTGCCCTCAGATTGACGCCTAAACAATCTGAAATGTTCCTATTCGAATTTCCACTGCAAGTGACAAGCAGTACAGCATGCCGTTTCCCAATTTCTGGCGGAGTGAATTGCGTAATGTTGCTCTTTTTCCCAAAGACAGTTCCCAACTGACCCTACTATGCTGTGCAGTCTACAAATTCGAAAACAAGCAACACGCATGTGCCAAATTAAAAATATAACGTGCTGACAATTTACCCAACGCAACCTGTATATATATATATATATATATGGTAAATACCTAAATGAATCGGTACCAGTAAGAAAAAAAATATTTCAACAATTTCTAAATTGCCTTATAAATTTACCATTCCGTAGGTTTTTCAAAAAAAATCTTATTCTCTCTCTAGCATACCCATTTGTGGCTGTGTTTTAAGACGTATAATAGCATCAGTAATTAAAGTGGAAAATTTTATTAAAGACGCGTTTCACCGGAGAAGCGTATGTCCTCTTTGGCTTCCTCAGTTTAAAATGAAAGAAAAAAAAATTGAGTGTAACGAAAATGTAATGAAATAGCTGAGGATAAGTGGGTATCATAAGTTAAATTAATTATTGTAGTTTATCATCACCTAATATTCAGACTTGGAGAGTGTCTGTCTGCCTGTTTCCTTGTTTGTTTTTCTATATCTGTATTAGTGCCGTTTTGTATAGCAGAATCTAAATTCAGAGAATCTAAAAAAAATCATTAACTTCACTTTTGTTTCAGAAACTATTATACATCATACAAAATATATGTTTTCTCGTGTTTATCACGTACCTTGTGCGCATTTTAGGACTTAAAATCAAACCAAACCTGAAGTGGAACTCGTACACTTGATCCAATGCAAATGATGCTGGACAAAATGGCCAGTTCCCTGTACCGCTCCAGTGTATACCTGATTCCACCTGCAATCTCCAAGAGCCAGATGAGCCTGAAATGGCTACCTTCACTTTCTAGTCTCGATAGAGCCTAAAAGCATCTCCACGTCCTTGTGGTGACAAATTATTGTCAATCCTATAACCCCATTCTGACAGTCGAAACGTCGCAGTCATCTTGTAGCTCTATCGCTATTTCCGTGGAAAGTGTTCAGACAAGCAACATTACTTAGTTCCACTATTTCTAACCTTCAGGGCTGAGACACGCCTTGCTACGCGCATTCTATCAAAGCACCCTCATTCCCTTCGTATATGAGAAGTAAGTTCCACTTGAGCAGCTTCTTCCCATGAACTGCTATCTTGCGGAATCGACTCCCAAGAGGATCCTACGCAAATAACAACAATCTTAACCTGTTCAAGTCTATGTTTAACTGTTATCTTCACCCAGATATCTGCAGAAACTGTGTCTCTTATTCTGTAGCCCTCTACCATATATAAACACGCGCGTGAAAACACACACATATACATATATATATATATATATATATATATATATATATATATATATATATATATATATATATATATATATATTAACAGTTGGAAAAGGTTCATGAAATATGAACGTTTTAGAATTATCAATATTTTAAAATTTTGTCGGGATCATATATCCTAATATTAAAACACACACACACACACACATTATATAAAGGTATATAGTTTTAAGATGTGGTATATTTATGGGATAAAGTGCACAATATCAGAGATAGAGCGTATGTAAATATACACACACACATATATATATATATATATATATATATATATATATATATATATATATATATATATATATATATATATATATATATATATATAAGGGGATCAATAATCCCGTAACTTAACACACTTATCTAAAATTTTCATTGTAATATGTTGGATTTATGTGATTAATGGAAAATGTTTTGTTAAGTACATTGAGAGAATAGGAGATTATGACAAAAAATATTTATAATAAAATCAATGCTTTTTCCTCCTATTAGACCATGGAGATATCGACTTCACAGCCTTTTGCTTTCTCAAACTATTACTCGTCAGAAAAGAATTAATTAAATTCCATGTACTTTCAATAATGGTGTATTCTTGTCGAATCTAACTCTCATTGGATTCAAAAGGATTTAGTCTTTCTTGATGAGAACATTTTTTATGTCGAATAAAAACTGTGTGCAAAATAAGTAGTATTTTTATATTTTAAATTATTACCGTTATGATAATAAAATAGTAAAAATTGATTTGAAGACATCAAAACTGACATTTAAAAAAATGCGATTTTAGATTTATTATGCAAATCAATGTTTTTACAATAAACTAAGATTAACCAACCGATGCGGGTAAATTTATTAGGATAAGTATTTTCTTAAAAATCATTTCATGTTATAGAAGGCAATAAATCCACTAAGACGCAAGGGATCAACGAGTGTGAGATAAAATAACGAAGTACATTGAAATTACATTTTTGAAGTTCAAAGTTGCTTGAAAACCAAGAAGCTCGAATAGAGTTCGACTAGCAAGAAGTGTTAAAGGAGAAATGGTTAGCATAGAACTTATGGTTACATCTTTCGTCTTCGGTATATATATATATATATATATATATATATATATATATATATATATGTGTGTGTGTGTGTGTCTGTGTGTGTGTGTGTGTGTGTCTGTGTGTGTGTGTCTGTGTGTGTGTGTGGGGGTAATCAATCCACCACATGTAAGACGATAATGCCGGTAACACACAAGGGTCTACTGGATGTGAAAAAGAATGAAAAGATTTTAGAAGGAACCGGAAACCCAATCTTAAACAGGAAACAATGGAAACACCTGTACTCCTGTTCTTGGCCGGAGAGGTGTGTGAACCGTTCTACTCCTACTGAGTAAAACTAAATAAATACATAGTAAATAAACTTTCAGATTTTAGGCGAAGACGTTTGAAATATAGAATTCCAGTAGATTTTAGAAGGAAGCAGAAACCCAATCCAAAACAAGAAACAAGGGATAAACCTCTATTCTAAAAAAGAAAAGAACGGAAGAAATGTTATTTGAAGTTAGAATATAATAGATATTTTTATTATACAAACGATCTCCAAGACATTTACTATAGAAATCCAAAAGATATTTACAACAGAAACATATATTTTATTAACTCAATAACCATATACTTGTTTTCGTCAAAGTCCTGAAGATCTACATCTACTGAATTATTTTTCATGGGTACAACTGCCATTACCCTTTCCCCAGGCGTCATTATTAAAACCCTGTAGACATTGTAGTATAGAGGCACAACCTCACTACACTAGGTCGTGCAACTTTGGTTTCTATATTAAATATGTTTTTACAGGATGGAGTTGCTACCCCCCACGGCTTTGAATTTATAGTTGTCCTTAGACAGGTTACCAACCAAAATTACAAAACCAAGTCTAATCTGCTATTGCTAACTGGAGAAAGAAGATGTGGATACACACCTTTTTAATGGTATTTGAGCGAAAGCGAAAGCAATGGCTTCGGCTAGAATCTGAACTTAATACACCGATCTTACTTTCCTCACGATAACCTGTAGACTTCGAGTACATTCCTTTTCTACAATGAATATTTATTTCGATAACTCATACTGCTTTTCCGTTTATAAAGGTGACCTACACGTAGAATCAGTGCTAACGATCATATTTAAAACCATTGTATCTCTTCGTTAAAAAGTTAGTGAGACCTATTGATATTTCTCCTGCATTATAACAAAAAACAGATTATAGCAAGTGTCATAATTTAAAATTCTTTTCACAATAGAAATTCAAATACTCAAATTAACGGCTGTCTTTGTAAATAATATAATAGCAAGACGATAATTTCATTATATAACGAGAAGCATAGTTCTTTTAATATGAGACTCAGTTAAAAATTAATGTCTGTTCTAATTCGATTTGAAAAGTATTAGTCAGAATTTCTAGCAACCTTTGTAACTATAAACCATAAATTATCTGGAAGCTGTTTTAAGTTTCTCTCACTTAATCCTTTTTTTTTCAAAATAGCTGCTCCTCTCGACATACGTAGAAGGCAAAGTGGTGTCAAAAATATTCTATTTGGAAGAGGAAAGTGATGAAAAGATTTACACCTGATTATAGAATATTTATGGATAGACTACACTTGCTGTAAACTCCGTAAAAAGACGAGCCAGTAGAGCTAATGGCAATCCTAAGAAGGAATGATAATCTGATCTATGTGACAGGCCTCGCAGTGGCAGGTTTATTGCTACTGTGAATGAGAATAAGGTCAAATAAACGAATGTTCTCGTTGAAGCTGACAGAGAGACCGCAATAACGAATCTCTTGAGAAAGCTTTCAGATAAGTTATGGTAGTGTCTCCAGTTTTTGGTGCAGCCTCTTTGCTATTCGAATGTCTATGCAAAATTCGTTCTTAGAATGTTGAGAGACGCTATGAATGAGCGTGGGGTAGTTGCTGTCCAAGTGTTTCTGGACTTCTGACTTGGCACAGTCAATAATCTGTTTGCGCCATTAATGGAGGCACTTAGAGACAGGCAAATGACATAACTAAAAAAAGAAAAAGGAAAGCATCTACGGAGCAGGATGAAAGGTGGAATACCACGAATGGGAAGAGGAGAGACTATATTAAAAACTAGATTTGTAACCCTTAGACATTTGAGTTCATATTGTATTCTTTATGTACTTCAATTACTAAATATTTGGTAAATTTAATTTTTTATTGCCTTTCGTATTACAAAGTAATTGCGTTTCATTGTATTTTCACCACACATTTGGTAATTTCAAATTAATTTTAAGCCAAATGGAAAGGTTTTGATACAAATGACCTTATGACACTAATTTCATTTAGTGATTTATGTAAAAAAACAATTTCTATGAGTATAATTCTACTCAATATCATGAATGAGAAATGTATAAATATTCTTTTATATTTACCTTCACTGTGTTAAATAGGCAGGCAGTAAAAAACAGGACTTACCTAAAAAGGAAAGAAAAAGAAAAAGCATTATTTATATATTAAACAATAACAAAACAGAAATTAAGTTGGGTCAAAATGCTTTTTCCTGAAAAACAAAAATACTTTCATTTCTTTTATCCATCTTGATCAACTTTAATGATATATCAACATGTTCTGGTCAATACTGACAACGTATAATTATTCATATTGTATAAGTCCAGGTAAGTCCAGATAACATAGAATAGGAGAACAAGTATAGAAAATTCATTTAAATGACATTTCCGGATATATTTTCTCTCAATCACCCTTTCTTTGTCTTTCTTCTCTCGTCTCTCTCGCTATCTATATCTCACACACACACAAATTTGCTTGTGTGTGTGTGTGTGTGTGTGTGTGTGTGTGTGTGTGTGTGTGTGTGTGTGTGTGTGTGTGTGTGTGTGTGCTTGCGTTTGTGGATGTAATAGCAAAGGTCGTATGCTATAATACTATAATGCGAGTATTAACAATCTCAACAGTGTCTTAACGGCAGGAATAGGTATGTGGCAGTGAGATTATCCGAAGACCTTGTCTGGTTCTGGTCATTGTATTAAGACTGTCGGATATTGGGAGTCCAGATAGTTTTTTGCAAGCTATGTTTGACTATAAACAATCGCGCAGGTACCATCAGATTTCCATATATATTAATATATATATTGGGAGCTAAAATGTTTTGGTTAGACCATAAAGAGATTCTAACACATTCTGATGTTTGGGAAGGGTGTCGATTCGAGAATATTTCACTACTCCCTTCGAGAATCTGAAATTTAACTAAACGATTAACCAGGGCGAAAATTTTACTTTTAATCCTATCATCAAAATTTGCTGTCAAGAGTGAATTAAATTAATAAACAGATCTATCTATCTATCTATCTATTCGGTGTCATAACTATATTATAATTGCAATTAAAATGTTTTTATCTATATGAAATTTTTCATTTTAAAATTTGTATCATTGCTGCATTTACAGAGGCCTTAAAACATTTTTTCAAGAGTGCACGAAAGATAGTAAAAATTTTGGTCATTCCAATAATAACGTTTATTTCTGATTCTGGCCTCATTTTCTCGTGGTAATCAACAGAATTCATTTGTGTCATATGTCTTGTATGCCAAATAATGAATCTTCTCCAACGATCAATCAATATTGTGTCTTTAGTTGCTACAGAGAGAGATAAAAGATTCGGACGGTAATTTTTCTCCATCTTTTAAACAAGATTTAGAATGAAATTAATCAAAATTATCAGCGTTACAGCGAGAAACGCTTTTAGCTATAAGTAGGTAAGGCCATGTTTTTTTTTGTGTGTGTTTTTTTTTTTAGATTTTAAACCGTAATGCAATAATTTAAATGTCTGTAAATTTAACTGAGATTTAATTCATGAAAATATCACTAAATTAGTCGGGAAAATGTAAAAATGCTTTTACGTATTAACAAATTTAACAGTTATTTTGTCAGGTCATCGAAAATTAATTAGATTACACCGTTTAGATTTCGCAGCGACGTAGAAACAGTTCAAGCATATTTCTTTTCTAAGCAGTCAAAGGAAATGACTTAATTTTTGTAACGATGTTTTATACAAGTTACATTAAAAATTTTACTTAATTTCAAGAGTGTAAAAGTAACCTGGCTGTTATCAGCCGTTGAGTGCGATTGGTGTGCCAATTTCATTTTCCATCCTAGCCAATTACGTCCGTGTTTTCGCACAGATTTCATTCTATGTGCCGTGTCCCTTCAGATCTTTGGCGATCATGACTCCCACAATTTCCTATCTTTTGCTATCTCTTCTAATCCCTGTTCTGTCAATCATTTGCAAAATTCCGCTCTGTTATCCTTTATCTCTCTTGCTTTCAATGTCTCATGCGTTAAATTTTCCGAGCCACCTTTCTTCATTATGTGCCCTGCAAATTTCGAATCTCTTTCTGGTTCAGTGTATGAGTGTCCTTTTATTTTATTTTTCTCTGAAACGTCGTCGTTGCTGAGGTGTGTGCAGACGTGATCTTTTCAGCATCCTTCTGAAGAACCACATCCCTGTTGCCTCACCAGTGATGAGGTGGTCCAGCATTCACTGCCATATAGGAGTACAGACGAATCAAAAAAGGCTCGGGCAAAAATTCCCCATAGACCCCGTAAAAACGGAGTCGGGTTGCTGTCTACCTCCCCAGACGAGTGACTGCTCTTCGGCATAGCGTCGTCTGGGTTCCTCTCTCCTCGAAAGCAGAGAGTTCGACAAGCTTAGCTGGAGACAAATCTCCAACTAATTGTCGAAGCAAGCGCCCCCGTTGTATCCTGTGCTCACCATATAGAGCTACTGATATAGTCAGTCCACATAGGCGGTAGGGAGTGTGGGACATTCCATTACAAGAGTTTCACCAGTTCAGAGTTTCAAACCTAGAACACGTCATACCACGTACACTGTGTCAATTCCTTATTCTCTTCGTATTCCATTGGTAAGGTGTAAGGTCCACTCAGACATCTTCTCAGGAACTGTTACGTTTTGGAAAGGATTCTCGAGAGAATACTTCCCCGACCATTAGAATCTTAAGCTCTTCATGATCTACATATCCTCATACGCACCTCTTACACCCAACAGCTTCATTTAATAACCCTTTAAATTGAGTGGCTCTTGGGCCTTTTATTAGGTGAACAATATAATAAAAATAGGACTACTCTGAATTCAGAACCGGTTTTGTGTGGGGTTAGCACTTCCCCCTATTAAAAACAATAGCGACGGAAATCACCGCAGCAACACACGGCGTAGTGAGGCTGTGACCTTATGCCACACAAATACTCTATAGTGTTAATATAATTACATAATATTGCGAAAGGAAAGAAACAAGTTTCTGTTAAATAAATGTCTCTCCTTCATCATATTTTTATATACATTTTGAATTTCATATGCCTTCAGGATCATGACTCTCCACATATTCCTTCTTCTTATTATTAACATGCATTCTTGGGAAAAAAAGTCGAGTGGTTTCTCGTCGACTTCTCTACAGTTTGGAATACAGAGTTTTCCTTTTCTTAAACTGCTTACCACTCGCAACTAGTGAGTTCAGTCTACCCTGCTATTTAACCCCTGCTTGTTTATGCATTCACCGCTTAAATACGGCGGACACTAGATTGCAACCGTATTTATTGTCACGTTACTATTCTGCTAGATTTTGTGATCACACTATGTAATTGTGAAAGTAAATGAATACTTGCACGTGTACGTTTGATAGTTGTGATATCATAGTTTGCATGTAGAGATATCGTACATATAGTCATTCTTTTGATAAGTATTCCAATTTTAAAAATTAATTTTAAATAACATGTACTATTGTTAGAATGGGTTATTACTTTTGTGTGAACATACAGAAATTGCAGTATGCCTCAGTTGATTTATAAATTTATTTATGAATTATGTACAGAATAGTTATTCTTCTTCTTCTTTTTCTTCTTCTTTTTCTTCTTCTGTGCCGTGTGACTTCAGGACGTTGGCAACAATTTCATACCCTTTGTAGCTCTTAATAAATGTTGTCTTTTTGTTATCTATCCTAAACCTTGTCCCGCCGTCCACTTAAGTTCGGCATGAAGGTCATGCGTTTTTTCTCTGTCCTTCTTGCCTCCAATTTGCCCCGTGAGTATCAAATTTTAGAAGCCCTCTTTTCTTATTATGCCCCCTAGAAATTCCACATGTCTCTTCAGTTTCTATATAACAGCTAGTTTTGACATATTTCCTATTAACTTCCATTTCATGTTGGCATGCTATATGAATTTATCTTTGTTTCAATCTGACCATCAACTCGATTTTCTATCAATATGAAAGTATAAATCTGTTAAAATGTAAAAAGGTTTTGAGATATACAGCTGTTTAAAACTAACCCTTAGTTACTTTCCGCTCGGGATGAAATCGAAAACTTTGAAAGTTTATGATGG
>OZ038488.1:59605633-59608133 GCA_964036315.1 Acanthosepion esculentum
TTCCCTTCTCCACATTCTTTCATCTTTCATTCCTATCTGCTCTCGCTCCAAATCTTCTGTAACTCCCTTGCCTTGATCGACCCTCCGTCTTTCTCTTTCTCCACATCCTCTCCTTTACCACTCCTATCTGCTCTTCCTCCAACCCTTCTGTAACCCCATGCATGATAGTGGCCTCCAGCCTTGCTTGGGGTGATACGCTTAGAAAAAACAAAAAAAAAAAAACACACCAGGAAACGCTGAAGGCATAAAACCACGCAAAATTAGATTTAATATTATGTGTTTTGTGTCCGATGTATCCAGATGGATGTTTATATTAATATGTATTTTCCCTATAATACATATATATAATACACATTAAATCAGTATATAACTATCTTTCATGAAACACTAAAACACTATCATAAAGAAATATTAAACAGATAACCTCTTCAATGAATCGAGCACTTTGAATGACTTCAAAAATAAATACATAAAATTCACCTTTCTCTTTGCCGGGAGGTGATAGCTTAGAGTAAAAATAGAGTAGGAATTTGTGTATGTACACACTCACACGTATATATGTGTGTACGTATATATATATATATATATATATATATATATATACATATATATTAATTAATACCTATCCTCTGGCGGTGTGGAAAAAAAAACAGGATAATACAATTTGCAAATAAAAAATATATTTGAACAAACGAATATCCGGGAAAAAATCAGTATAAAAAGAAAAGACTAAAGACATCCGTGTTAGTTGAAAGTAATCAATTAGCACCGCAATGCCTAGTTAAAAGAAAAACACTGACGGACTTAATTAAGTAAAAACGTAAAAGTGCTCAATACACTAAGTAGAGCAATAGTAGTACCCTGAAGATCTGTTAGGTGAAACATTAGTAGGTAAGTTCTGTCTCACTAGGTTCATATATATATATATATATATATATATATATATATATATATATATATATATATATATATTTATATACCCTACCTTTTTATTTATACATAAAATTTATATATATATATATATATATATAAATATATATATATATATATATATATAAATATATATATATATATATATATATATATGTTCTTCTTATAACCCCAACTTAATATCACAAGGTTTAATTTTATAAAACCTCTTCCGTTTAAGGATAATACCTTCCACCCTCTCCTAACCACTGTCTCGGGCATTTCGTCTGACTGAAATATAGAAATGGATAAATACTGTATCAATTTTTCGACGTCTGTCAAAGTTAAATTCCGACACGAACTCAGTATATACACCGGGGCTGAATAAGACTGATGTAGTTTCCGTCGGTTGAAATATATCTATCTCCCCATATGATGTAATTTTTGATTTTGTTGTGTAATACTATTTATGGGCTCTGTTATAATAAATACATTGAACTCTTTTTGTGGATCAGTTTTAATATTTTATACTAATAGTATCTACTTGGATTATATATACCAACGGATTTATTACCTGTACTATATATATATATATATATATATATATATATATATATATATATATATATATATATATATATATATGTCAATGTGCCTCATACTAACTTCGAACGAGCTGCCCTGGATAGAAATAACTGGAGATATTTGTGCCAGAGTAGTATCAGAAATTTCGAAACCAGTCGTATTGACCGCCAAAGAGACGAAAGACAACGACAAAAGCGCGGGCAAATGTTCCTGTTGTTATGTCCCGAGACCCTCGCTGTTGCACACTATATGGACTTGGATGCAGGTCACTAGTGGGACTGAAGTGTCACATACGACATAAACATGAAAAACTTAATGAGGCGGTCGAATCCTCATACGTCGAAATCGACTTGACGGTCCGTCATCATATGTGTGTGTGTATTTGTGTCTATGTATGTAGAGTTGGTGATAGTGAGAGTGTGGTTTGTTCATGTCTGCCTTTCTGCTCGGCTTTAATTGCATTCTGTTGACATTGCTATATTTCGACGTGTGTGTGGATGCAGGGATGTCAAATTCGTACTGGGTTTACCGTTTTCTTTTTTCCATATTGATAACCGTTACGCGATCTCACACCAACACACTCCCTACCTTCTCCTTCTTCTTCTCCTTTTCTTCTCCCTCTCTCTCTCTCACTTTCTCTCTCTCTCTCTCTCTCTCTATTTTTAAATATTGTTCGATTTTATGGATGCATATAATTGTCGGAATTCTTTATATATTTTTATGTCTATGTCAGATTGCTCTGTTATTCTGTTAGTCGAGAATAGATATTAAGAAGAATTATTTCTTTTAGACCGAACCATTTCATTGTGACCTTGAGGCTCGGATGATTTTTGTTATTCAATGTCACAATGACGGAAATCGTTTTCGTGTTTGATGCTGTCTATGAGTTGCCGATATCATTCGTCGGAATCATGGAACACGGAAACTTCCATTACTATTCATTACAGAAGTGCTGACAATGAAGAATTACATTTTTTTTTTCTTTTTTCCGTTTCGGTCTTTTAGA
>OZ038488.1:59613133-59638133 GCA_964036315.1 Acanthosepion esculentum
AGCATTGTCTGGAAGCGACAAAAGTTAGTGTGTCACAAGTGATAGGTGTTCCGTTCCCGACACTCATCTGACATGTCTTTAAATTAAAGGTTAAACAATTTCACGATTGACCTCACAAGGGTCTGTGACCGATTCCAGCTTAAAAGAAAATAATATATAATATATATATATTGACTATGATACCTAGAATTCATGAATTTAAGCGCTGTACTAGACTGGCATCGAGATCTTACCAATTGACAGTTGCATAGATGTAACCGTAAGTTCTTTGCTATCTGTTATTTTTGTCGTACTTCACACTTTGAAACCTCCTTCTGGCTCCATGCATTCCAGCCAGCTTTAATCTGCAGGAATTAAATGTCAATGGCTATCGACTTTCATCCTGATTACTATTTTCTCTTTCCATTCATTATTAATGTTTCTGTTCCTAATTTTTCCGCAACCTGTAAACCCATATGTTTTAGTGGCTTTACTCCCTTGCATGGGGTGATACTGATATATATATATATATATATATATATATATATATGGTTGTAGCATACCTACTGACGATAATGGGTATGTCCCCATTCATATAAATACAGTAGTAAATATTGTATGTTGTTCTAAAGTCGGAGATTCGTCTCCTGCTGTCCTGGCTATATCGAGTCTCGTTTCGGGAAACAGCTAGCCGACCCAGTTTTATACGGGGTCTACAGGGGAATTTTGGCCGAGCCTACGGGTTTGGTTACCCCACATTAAATTCGGCCTTTTGCCATATCTGACCGCGTATGGCCGTTGGTAGATATCCTGCAGTTGGAAATTCTTTGTGAATTTCACTTGAGTCACTTCTAGCAGTTGACTAATTCGTCTACGCGCCGCTGGCGAATCTTATACGTGTTGTTCTTGTCCTAATTTTTATCGTACATTACCAAACTTCCCTTTTACTCATATATATATATATATATATATATATATATATATATATATATATATATATATGAAATTATTTTGACTTATTTCATTTATACTTCCCCGAAATACAGATTCAAATATACTATGTTATTTTAATTGATATTTTTTTTAGATTAACGTAAGCACATTGTTGAAAGACACTCCAGTAGTTAGCCATATTCCTTAAATACAAAACACATTCTAACAAATAAAAGAAGTAAATGAAAGAACAAAGATCAGTACAAATGCGATAAATGAATATTTGATAAAGATGGATAATGCGTATTATGACCAGAAATAATATTTTTTCTTGCAAAATATTTGTTCATATTCGTATAGAGTAAGCATTCCAGATAACTGCTATAAAAATAATTATAAAATTTTATAAGTTTTAATATATTCCAATTTGATAAAGAAATTCAATATAAATTCATCCCCTTACGAACGCCAAAACGAAATATGCTCATACGTCGGAGTTTCTTAAAATGTAAAGAAAATTAATTTAATTCGTAATCTAGACAGCTTAACTGATAGCAAATAGAAATTACGTCGTATGAGCATACTTTGTTTTGGTTTCCGTAGAGGACCAATCTACATTGAATTTACATAGCAAACTGGACCCCTTATTAATTTTATAAATGTTATTAAAAAGATATATTTTGATATCGATGATCTGGGAGTGCTAAATTTATAGGAATATTAAAAACATTGAAAACAAATGATTACTCCTAGTGTCAGATCATAATGTACAACTCCATCGAATATTTCAAAACAATATCTCATATACAAAGTAATCAATCTAATTAGATTCTTTATTTCTGACAATGTGATTTTCTATATTAAATATTATTGAAGCTTATTTAATTCTTGTAGTGTAATGGATAACGGCTCGGAATGAGAAATCGAAGAGCCGAGTTCGAATCCCAGTCGGGTTCGTTACATTCACAAAATACTATTGGGAAAAATAATAAATCCATCTCCTCTGGGTCGAATAGCAGGACAGACTGCGTCCTATAGCCTTGGTTGGCAACAAGACTATCACGGAAAAAAATAGCAACTTACTGCGAGAAAAACCTCTGCCTAGTCAGTCATGAATCAAAAGAAACATTATGGCTCAAGCGTGTATCATGCATGGCACTTAACTGACTGACTGATCAGAGGTTAGTTATGGCCTGTTCCCATCTGCTTTACATTAAATCACGTGTAAAACACCTAAATTATAACTACACATATATTTTTGTAGTGAACCGTCTCATGAGCGTTTCATGAACCCAAATAACTGATTATGTGAACATTTTTCGAAAATTATTGTTCGAAGCAGTTATTCGAAAACAATTATCCGAAAGACATTTACTCGTATTTTAATTTGTTTGAATGAAAATTAATGGAAAGTGTGACGATAAATATTCACACTTACCGGAGTCAAAGCGCCCAACATGTTTTGCTTGTCGGGCTGCTGTTTTGTAAAAGAAAAGTATATTCTCCGACATTTGTTATTTTATGCTGCTTGGCACGATTTGTCTAGTGGCGGTCTGCATGCTGATTGGACGAGCTGGGGACTCTGATTGAGAGCGAGGCCAACGGAAATGATTGGGGGGTTCGCCGTGTTTTCGATTTATAAAAACGGTCTGGGACATTGGCTGGTAGTGTGACCGTGGTGACGTGCGCTAGTATAGAGGGTCGTATTAAGTTACGACTCTGTTTATTTTTGTCTGGACGCTAGCTTCAACCTACCGATAGAGTGAGCTGTATATTTACCGGTGTCTACCGAAACGTGGGACGAACACACGTTTTAGCTTGCGAGAAGTGAAGATTGGACGTGTGACCCCAGTTTTGTCGTTTCTACTACAACTAACAGAAAGACAATATACTAAGTGATAATTATTCGAAATGCAAAATACTTTATTGCAATAAAAATATAAAATTTAAAAGAAGAAATACACAAATGATAATTATTCGAAATATAAATAACGTTAATAAAATAATTTAGTAAGACAAAATCCTTATAACCTTAATTTATATGATACTGCACGCAAATAGTCAATTACTGAAGTGTACTCGTTAAGGGATGCCAGTAAGTTTTTAAATTTTCCATTTACGTCACCGTATTTCTTGACGCTTTTGAGATTTTGGTAACAAAAAAACTCTATGCCTTCCTTCAAGGGCGTTATTAGTTCTTGGTAAATCAGCATTGACTCTCTCAAGGCAAGACCACATACGTATTTCAAACATAGGTATTTCGGATAATTATCATTTAGTATAATTGTCCTTTCGATTAATTTTCATTCAGACAAATTGAAAACTTACATCTATGTATTCAAATAGAAATGTCAATAGAGAACATCTTATATACGTTCATTATATCGATCAGTCTGACTTTGGCGATAAAGTGAGACATACATAAGACACAAATAAATCGATAAAGTATATCTGAAATGTTTTAAATCTATGATTGATAATTAGGCAAATAATGTATCTTTAATATCTGATCCACAGTCTTGGGTCATATTTAAAATAGGTTTATATTTTTTATCAACGAATAGCTACAAAACATTGGAAAAGTAGAAAAGTAAATGTTTGAATGTCAGCGATGTCAGCTGTTTTAAATTAGACTTGAATGAAAACTACTTATCTCTCTCTCTCCCTATATATATATATATATATATATATATATATATATATGATGAATGAAATGCAATTTGTCTGAAATCTGAAGAAATTTAATTTATCTTCCACAATGAAAGAAATATCTAAATTACATCCACTAATCACTCTTCTATGATGTTACTTTATATTTAGTTATCAATTTATAAAGAAATACCTATTAAGTGCTTTTTCAGTGATACACAGAGAATTACTTATTCAGGAGAACTATCTTTCAGACGCTCAATTTCATATATTACTTTATGAACATGAAACCTCTCTCAGAAGCCAGTAAATGGAGATCAAAAAATATGTTTCTGCCATTGAAATGATTGCAAATTCTTTCCGGAGACATTAAAAGCACTGATCATTTTTCATGTATATTCTATGTTTTTAAAGTAAGTTTTTACTTTTTCAAACCACGGGAAAAATGATTTTCATTTTCGATGTTCAATTTCCTTTCTTCTATTTTAAGAGAAAATTTGCTTTTTGTGAAAAGCTTCCTTCTGTTAACAGAACATTTTGATATAATATTCCTATCAGCAACGCTTGAAAAATACTCTCCTTTAATCGATTTTCCGTGCATTTCTTTAGTAAAATAATTTACAATAGTTTTCTATATCATTACTTTTTCTATAATAAAACCAAAAACCGGTGAAGTTATGTTATGCATACAATAGCTTACATTTCTAATTGCCAATTTATTTCTACACTAAAATCATTTACGATGCATAATTTAGTGAATGTTTTCAAATGTGTTTATATAATAAAATAATAGAAAATAATACAGCTATTCTGTCGGTATCGTTTCCATTCATCCCCAACCGCTTACGTTGATTTCTCTCTCATTTTTATGAGGTTTCTGTAGCAACATTTACTGCGTCTTTGTATAAAACAATTCTCTTAATCTTGTCCTAACTCCTGTCCATTGGCGATATCTTTGTGATTTTAGTGCATCTCCCTCGTAAAGCCATGAGAAGTGCATTTAAATTATACTTCGCTATATTCTGCCCGGAAAGCTTGTATTAATCTCTGACTACTGGTATTCCATTTCTTTCTCTTTTTCGGTGGTTGCTATAAAAGCATTCTAGTTGCTTTCCGTTTGTGAAATTATTTGCAACGCTTACGTGAAAATTATGTTAAATTTATTTGCAATTCTTTCCATGACAATGCATTTACATTATGCATAAAACAGACCTATTTATCAGCAAAGTTTGGATTCATTACAGACCTTAGACAGTCTCTCTCTTTACTTTTTATTCTTTATTACTTTACTAAAATAACTTATAAAGCTTTTTATTACTATGTATTTTTATGCCTATAATTGTTGTTTTGTATCGGCAACGCTTGCAACATTTCCTGATAATCCCTGTCTTTCTTATTTTCCATGTTTAGAGGAGAATATGTTTATTCCATGTTTCTTGTTAGGATTGGGTCCTCGGTTTCTTCTAAACTCCTTGTTTTTTCACTTCCGGTAGCCCCTTGCGTCTTAGTGGCATTATGGATTTGCTTTGGGGGAATTTATTAAAAAAATAAAATAAAAATATACAGTATTTTTTTTACCCCATCTCTTCAGGAGGTAGACGGTCATGGCTCTCCACAGATTCCGTTTCTTTATTATCTGTGAATTTTCATGAATTCTCGATTTCTTAGGAAAGATGCCTTGGCCACGTTAGTATTCTTTCAGTTATACTAGCTGCCACTGAAAGCCAACGAGCTCAGTTTAATTGACTATTTAACCCATAGCCGGGATGAGAAGAGATAGAGATCCTAGCTATTGCAGGGACATTAGTGGAGAAACACAAACATGGCTTGCTGATTTCATTTCCCGTGATGATGACTGTTACACCACCATCATGGCAAATACATTAGCAAGGCATTTAACATACAACAGTGCCATTCTGTCAGTAACTCTCGTATTATTTGACCATTCTTTTTTCCGTAATTTTCAATGAGCAATACACAGATTGAGTGGTTAAACTTAAACAAATTTTACAGGAATCTGCAAAATTCTGTAGTTAATCAGTTGAGCTTTCTTACCTTGCATATATATATATATATATATATATATATATATATATATATATATATATATATATATATATATATATATATATATAACAAATGCTTGGAGGTACAAAATCTGTATACTGTTTTAAAAACAAGGAATTTATTAATGGTAATAGTCCCTAAGGCCCTTTCGTCCAACATCTCATCAGGAGAAAATCGTTGGAAAAATTGATAAATTAAACGTTTAATTTATCAATTTTTCCAACGATTTTCTCCTGATTAGATACTGGACGAAAGGACCTTAGGGACTATTACCATTAATAAATTCCTTGTTTTTTAAAAAGTACATATATATATATATATATATATATATATATACACCATTAAATTTTAAATGAAGTCTTTTAATACAAATTGCTTCTTATTAATATAAACGTTATTTTTAGTGAGTACTCGTGTTTGATATCCCTATTTTTTATTTTCTTAAAAAGTGAAATTAATATCAACTGGCCTAGATCGAGAAGACCTACTAAAGAAAAATGTGACTCCCGGCAGAAAATGAATCTGTATCCTCTTCATCCTATCAGTGAGACTACTCCTATAACCAAAGTTTGCCGTTAACAATTTGGTCACGGGAGGTCTTTATGCATCGGAAGGTACATTTTCTGTAATGATTATAGCAATAAGAAATGCATATTTTACTTGGAAGTTTAATAAATGACTAAAATGTTTGTGGAGTAACAGTAACGTCAGTGGATGGCAATAAGAAACGTCGAAAGTTTGCTTACATAGATGTCATTTTAATAACATTTTCTTTTTGTTTTTATGCCCTGATCTACTCATATCCTTCTCTTCCTCCTTTCCTCTATCACTCCTCTTTGCTCTCGACCCAACTCTTTGTAACCCCTTGCGTGCTAGTGGCTTCCTGCCTTGCTTGGGGTGAAATGCTTAAAAAAAAGTGCGCACAAGTGTTTCCGGCATCCATTTGTGTAAACTAGGGACTGAATACTCGGTAGGAACCCAAATTTCTTTTAAATAAGAAGTACTCAAGTACTAGAAAAATACACCAGGTTTAAATGTCGTCAGATTCAAAATATTTTAATTCTTCTTCTGTGTGCCGAGTTGCTTCAGGTCGTGGGCGATCATGGCTCTCCACGATTGCCTGTCCTTTGTAGCCCTTTAGTAAGTTTTGACTTTTTGCTATCTCTCTTATGTCTCATGTGGCAACCGATTGCACAAGCGCGTTAGGTAATTTTTTCGTTGCTTCCTTTGTTTCTCTTGCCTTCAATATATCCTGTGAGTGTCAAATTCTCCCAGTCCTCTTGCTTCATTATGCGCCCGAGAAATTTCAATTGTCTCTTTCTGATTCGAATTATAAGCGTGACTTTTGTTTCTATTTTCCTTAAAACTTCATTGTTGCTCACAATTCACTCGATAGGATTCTCAGCATCCTTCTGTAGAAACGCATTTCTGTTGCTTCAAGTCTCTTCTTCGTCTGTGAGGATATTTTCCAGCATTAACTGCAATATAGTAGGACCGATATTGCATAACAGTTTCGTACTTTTCTTTGGAACGAATTTTTCCTATTTGTTAATACATTGCTTAGCTTTGTGGGAGGCATCTTTCGCTATTCAAATGCGCCTTAAAGTGCTATATCTCTTATATGCCATCATTAGAAAGAATCACAGTTTTGCTGTATTTGTTTACTAGTAACTGTTACATTTGGATGTACAAATTGTGTAATTGTTCTTCTATGTGCCATTTCGTTTCAGGATGTTGGCGATCATGGCTCTCTACAATTTCCTGTCTTTGTAGCTCTTAATAAATCGTAAATCTTGTAATCTCTCCTAAACCCTATTCTGCCATCAAGTTATTGACGCTCGCTAGTTAGGTCACGCTTTGTTTTCCGTTGTCCCTCTTGATTTCAATCTGCCCTTGAGTATCAAATTTTCCAAGCCGACTTTCCTCATAATGTGCTCTATAAGTTTCAACTGTCTCTTTCTGATGTCAAGAATAAGTCTCCTTCTTTTTTTCCCATTTTCTCTAAAAAAATTGTCTTCGCCTACAAGTTCGGTCCATTATATTCTCAGTATCTTTCTGTAGAGCCATATTTCTGTTGCTTCAAGTCACTTCTTCCCCATTGAGGAGATTGTCCAGCCTTAGCAAATCGGAAAGAGAACTCAAATTACGGCATAGTGCTTTACGCTCAATTTCACAGGAATACGCTTGGGGAAAATATAAATGCAGTACTTCTCCCTTCAGCTGTGGATTAAATAGTATGGACGCTTAGAGTTAGCAACAAATCTAAATTCTTTCCTGAAAAGAGATCGGCTCCGTCAGGCTGTCTTGTTTCAGATACACCACTGCTGCTATGGCTAGAGTACATGTGGCCCCCAGCATGTGCCCCAACATGTGGCCCTCCATCATGTACCCCAACATTCCACCACATGTGACCTCCCAACATGTGACCCCCCCAACATGTGACTACCAAAATGTGCACCCCCCAACATGTGGCCTCCAGCAATTCTGCTTACGGGATTAGTGACCTGACGTGATGACGTTTAGTCGTATTGTATCCTTAATGCAATTGAAACATCTCTTATTTCTTACTGAATAAACGTATATGTTCGTCATCTCATTGTAATAGAGTCTTTAATTTGCTTATCAAGTTTTGTACGGAGATATTTACGACATATCTTAAACATTCTGAGTTTAATGTTGCTTTAAATTCTGATAAAATACCATGGTTGGTGGGAGTCATGGCGTGTGTGACTTGTAATATTACATGTTACACAAACAATTAGGTTTAACTAATTCACATATGTCACTTTAAATGCTTCCCCAGTTTAATCAGTTTGTTAATTGGAACAACTAACAAATTGATTAAAAACAATTCTCTGCATTCTCAATAATAATGACATTTTCTACAGGCGATATAACCGTTAAATAACAATTGTTGGTATTAGCATTAGTTCTTTTAATAAAAATGATGCATTAAAAATAATGTTGTCAAGTGAATGTCAAGTGTTTAATTATTCAAATTAAAGTATTTTTTCAGAGCTATTTTCCTAATTTCTAAGATTGCTTGAAGCAAAGAACAGCGTTTCCTATTCTTTCATTCTGTTCGTTTCAGCACAGATTATTATCAACCAAAATGACACTTATCACGACACAAAGCAGCTAAATAAATTTCTCTTCTCGCCATATATATGAAAACAAAGTCTTATCAGTAATTAGTTATGTAAATTATTAATTGTTAATTTGGGATTGTTTCCAATCACAAACTATTCCTACACCATAAAGAAGCCAAAGTGAATTAGAAATAACGAATAAATACCTTTTTTCTGACCTGCTCTGCTTACCAATTGTCGTAAAGTGACGATCACTGGGCAGTTAGGTGGAACAACAACATTTTGTGCAAAAGCTGGGAAGTCTTGGCTGAATTATATTGCATCTTATGCTACTCGTGAGTGCACGACCGATAGGTTAGTGCAGAAGCAATCTGACAACGAAAATTGGGTTCGAGTTTCACTACGGTTGATTTGACAAGGTGATGACATTTGTATAATATCGGCTTGAGGAGACCGTCTGGTATGCACAACCGTCGGGATGTCCCTGAAAAGCATACCACGGACTGTGAGTGAAAAATGGGAAATGAAACTCTTCGGAATCTCTTGATGGTTCTACTGGCACGACGTCCTTACTTAACGAGCAGATAGAAGATGTTCAGTCTTGTTTGGTGAACTGGGTAAAAAAACAAATCCACACAAATCCTTCAGCAGCCTGATCACCCACTAAGATGCATTGGCATAAAAAAAATTCAAAATGGCTGACATTATTTAAAAGAAGAAATATGCCACGTGATCTCGCAATCTGTCGCATACAGAAATAGCGCAACGTTATGTTCTGTACTCTTGGCAAACAAAGACGGCGGTGTATTGCAGATCAGAAAAGTAAGAGAAATGACTATGTAACTAAATTTGAATGCTTCCTTCTTAATCGTAGAAGCACACCATAAAGACAACAGATGCGATTCAGAGTTTTACTAGTGGCTTGTTCTGATCAACGACATTTACTAACGGTCGTAGAATTACGACCGCCGACAGAGAAATACAGAAAATAAGATGAGAGGAAAACTATTAACAAGTTAATGATAATTAAAATTATTCAAAATATTAATTTTGAATGCAATACGTTATTATAAAGTTTGCAATTGACAAAACAAAAAACATTTTTATTAATAACCTATTTACTAAGAATGTGCCAGTAGCGCTGTGGTTATCAGCGCGGAAAATAGCATTGGTGTTCCGTGTTCAAATTCCAGTCAAGGCAATTGCATTTGCTTGGAAAGGGATGAATTCATCTTTTCGCCCCAGCTATGGATTAAATAATAGTACAATTGGCAACGAGTCTAGAAGGAGAACTCTGAATTCAAAATCGCTATGGCGTAAGGTTAGCAATTCCACCATGTGAAAACCAATTTCTAGAGTTGTGAATCCGTGGCTCTATACTCCAGAGATGAGACTACAGGACTCACGTACATCTATTTTTACCAATGCATTGTCTATTAAGAGACCTCTATCTAAATCCCAGCAACAATATAACATATTCTCAAATTAAAATATTTTCCCCAGTGTTTGGCACAGCAATAAAATTATAAATTCTATATACAGCGTGCAGTGGGTAAATGGCCTCAGTTTTATAGTATAGTACGGTCAGCTGGGCACCGTCTGTGAATAAAAGAGCACCAATCCGCCATTCACTCTGCCAGAAAGTTGGAAGCGGCATGCAGTGCTGCTTGGCATTCGCACCGAAACCTCTAAAACGAACATTTCAGTGTGTTTTGGTGTCAATCTGAGGACAGTACAGAGAATTCGGAAAGATTTGGATGAGTCTAAAGGTGATTATGAAAGTGTTTGGAGTTATCACAAGTGATGGTAAATTTATGCCTGCATTCCCACAGACTCAACACGCAGATGTACATCAAGTGCTTTGAGGTCGTAGTCCTGCTCTAGGTCAAGAGGGTGTCTGCTGGAAGACCCTATGGGTGGCAACAGGGCTCTGCACCATGCCACACAAGCAGGAGAACCCGTCAGACAATTTCTTCGACCATATAACCGGTCACACATCACCCCAGACTGCAAACCCCTTGATTATTATGTGCGGGATGCATTTGAGCGAGAGACCAACAAAACTCCATTGTAACACCAAAGATGAACTGAAGGCAAGGATTATGGCGCCACTCACCAACTTAAACAAGGAATCCGTACAGAAGAGATACAGGAGATTCCGACGTCATCTGGAGGTCGTGGTTGTAGCCAATGGCGATTTCATTAAAAACTTTACTCCTCACTATTTCAAGATATTTTTATGTAATTTTAGTAAACGAATCTGTTAAAATGAGATCTCAGTGTTATCTTCATTTTTACCTAATTTAGACAACAGTTTATTCATCGCACCCTGTATTTGTAAATTCAAGCATGGAATCAATAAAACAATAAAGAGAAAGGAAGGCTGATGAATATTCATTTAATAATAAAAAAGATTCATTTTTTTATCTTTAATCTAATATGAAACATGAAAATGACGTTGATATATCAAGTGGGCGCATTGTTCAAAGAAATAAGTGACAAAACTGGTTTCTATTTATTTCAACTTAAAACGGAATTGTAAATGAAATCGTTTTGTGTCTCAATCAGATTTCGACTGTATTCTGTTAGTCATGAAATATTTACGAGAATCGTTGAAATCCTTGTTCCTGAAATCAATGCGAGATATTTCAATATCTGCTTTCCCCCGCCCTCTTCAAGAGGCAATCAATTAAAGGTCACTTTGTTTACTTGATTGTTTCACGACTGAGACAGACTTTGCGACAAGCAAACCGTTACCTCTATATCTGATCACAAAGACTTACAGTTTAGGTCAATGCTGTGTATCGTAACGATGACGAATTTGGTCATCCGAAAATGAGCCACGATAAAAATGTAGATAAAACATCAATTAAACTGGCTTTAAATTGCTAATTTTTACATAAGGTATTTCATATAATAAACAAAAATTTATTTTCATTTGGATGTTTTGCTTTGAAAAATGACCGCATTTAAGAGTCTCGGTCTAAATATATTGACAAGTGTACATAAAAAAAGTTATTTTGTAATTCCTTTACGATTTAATCAGTACCAGTAATCGAGTGTTTTTTGAATAGCTTTTATAATTACATTGCTTAGTTATTCAAATAAGACTATGCTTAGAAAGTGGCAACCACCTTAGCATTTAGATCACAACTTGGGAATAAACGAAATTAAGTAATGTATAGAAGTAAGTAAGCAATGTTTCCACTTTAATCGTATATTTTTAAAATCTTACAAATATAACAAATTTAAAATAAACAACAACGGATTTTTAAATTATCAAATTGTTTAATTCTAACATTTTCGCCAATAGCATTTTATCATATACATACGATTATAAAACAATGAAACGATTCAATCGCGAGACGCGGGTCAAATAACAAGAACTTGGCAAACCTATCACCGCATAATATTGCTGTTATCTATGCACCCATTATTTCATTTAATAGGCAAATAAATATTAAAGAAGACTGTTATAATGAATTGTTCTCGGTCTTGAATAAACATCAGTTATTTCCCGCAAGCCTATTTGTATCCGATTGGTACTATAACAAAATAATTTTGATTACTTTAACCGTAACTACTGTCTTTCATTGTGTACCACTCAGAACTATTTTGACCTGCTGATATCACTCAAAACACAACTATTCCTATAGTTTATAACGTACCTTATGCCTACCATATAAGATGTATATATTCATAAATGTCTTTGGTTCTTTTGTGTGGTGTATAATGTCTAACAGGTTGACAAAGCAATGGACCATGAGTATCATGTTCATAGATGCACGCAAGTCGGAAGAAAAAGAGTTTTTTTTTAGAGTAAATAAAGTGTCTTTTTCACCTGATTTCAATCCAGTCGTGAATTTTAGAACAAGCATGTATGAGCGTGATGGAAATTTCCTTTTGAAAACCATATTTGATGCATCAGATTGACATAGATTTGAAAAAAAAAATTTAAAAATTCTTCAGAAACTTAGTTAGATTTTATTAATGTATCTGCTAGGAAATCGATTACAAATATTGATAACTCATGGATCTTTTAAAAAGGTAGGTCTTAGTATAGTATCAGGTATCATTTACTGTGAGACAAATAAATTTTTATAACCAACTCATTTTTTATTTGCTTCGATCAAAAGAACGTTTCATAGAGCCAGAATGTTTTTCTTCTCGGAGTTCATCTTTTACATTTACAAAGCTACCATTCGTCCGTCCGTCCATGACATACTGTTGCCATATCTGGTTTGGTGCTCTCGCTATTCATATTAAGATTCTTGACAAAATCCAAAATCTGCAATATAATCGTTCCTGACTTGGCATCTCGACATCAGTCACTTTCTCATCAGCATGACGTGGCTTCCCTCTGCCTTTTCTACAAATAATTTCATGGTAACTGCCCTGACGAGCTTTTTCCCCAGTGCCCCATATACATTTATTTAAGCGTGCAACTAGATTGGTATCTAGATCCCAACCTCTTTATTGGTGAAATTGTTAAATGCAACCACCACTTCTAGTCTATCAGTTTCTTTTCTCGTACTTCCCATCTGTGTAACTCCCTTCCGTTTACTTCCTTCCCTGATAGCTAGAATCTTATCAAATTTAAATGCAACGTAAATCGCCATCTTCTATCTTCTTGAATCCCGTTCATTTTTTATCCTTTACTCAATCCACTCTATACCCAGTCTTTTCTTTCACTTTCACTTTTACTCTCTATCCCCCCTGCGTACTAGTGGCATTCCTGTCTTGCTTGGGGGTGAAACGGTTAAAAAAAAAAGGTTTCAGAACATTCAGGATAGAAAAAGAAGTTGAAAACAGGCTTTCAAACATTTTTTGTCAAAAAACCAGTTTTCTTTGAAGTCACCATTTCATTCATTGTTGGAAATAAAGATGATTACAGTTTTGATAAATAATATTTAAAATAAATTTAACTTACATTTGCTTTTGAATTATTTTTTGGTAAAACGTAATTACGTTATGAACACTCGAATATTTTATCTAATCGACGTTTGAATAACCGTCACGTGGTTCGTCTTTGTTTTTCAACACTGAAAGTAGCGTTGAAGGTCCTCATTAACATATATCTCACGTCATGGCATTGTTTGAATGGACAATCCAAGCATTCTATTTACTCAATGGATGTAAGAAGATGTAATAATGATTATCCATGTTTTAGCAGACTCCCACATTGATTTAAATGAAGTCTGTCATTCGTCCTTGCTTTGAATATTGCTAACACATCTAGTCTAGTGCTTCTGCTATGTATTTAGAGATTCCTGATAAAATACAAAGAAACATCTGTAATGTTACCAATTCTGACCTGGCATTTTGGTTTCAGTTACTTTCCCACCGCCGTAATGTAGCTTCCCTGTGCCTTTTCTATAAATACTTTCATGGTAATTGTTCATGACTTTATGAATTTAAGCGCAGTACTAGATTGATGAAAAGATCTCATCTTTTTACACTTGAAATGGATAGATGTAACCCTAAGTTCTATGCTAAGAGGTTCTTCCATCGCAGTTATCGCTTGTGGAATTCTCTTCCGGCTTTTTACTTCCCAGTCAACTTTGATCTCCAACATTTTAAATGCAATGTCAGTCATTATCTTTGTCTTTTTCCTTCTTGATCTTTTTATATTCTCTCACCTTAATAGTGTGTTTTTGTTATATTCTCTGACACACAGTAACCCCTTGCATCTTAGTGGCTTTATTGCATTTTGGGGGGTGAAATTATTAAAACAAAATCTGATCCTCTTTATCTATCAGCGGCGTTGTAATATACATAGTTATTTTAGTTAAAGTTATGTTGGCACAATGCCTTATTTTTATGGTAAACTAGTTAGAATAGAACTCAATATATAACTGTCAATCTGGGGGATTCTCACGCTATGACAGCACACGGGAAAATATTTGCGTAGATGCGACACATGATGTACAGCTGTTATTTTTAATGTTCGACCTTCTCCTATGTGCCAAGTCTCTTCAAGAAATTGGCGATCATGGCTCTCCGTAATTTCTTGTCCTTTATAGATCTTAATAAATTTTGTCTTTTTACTATATCCCCGAAATCTTGCTCCACCATCCATTTACTCAAGCTCGCCAGGTAGATTATGCGTTGTTTTCATTTGTCCCCCTTGCCTTCAATCTGTCTTGTGTGTATCAATTTTTCAAGCCCCCTTTCCTTATTATGTTCTCTACAAAGTCCAACTGTATCTTTCTGATGTTAAGTACCTATATTTCCTTTTTGTTTCTACTGTCTCTAGAACTTCGTCGTTGCTCACATTTTCGGTCCATGGTATTCTCAGCATTCTTTGTATAACCATTTTTCTGTTGCTTCAAGTCTCTCCTTCATCTTTCAGAAGATTGTCCAGCATTCACTGCCATATAGAAGGGCTGTAATCAAATTAATTTAAGTAACCTTTCCAATTGTTTCGGTGGGCAGGTCGTGTAACGATTAGCGCTGACACGGAGATACACATCGACGAACCGACTTTGAAATCCAGTCGGGTATGTTGTTTGTATTTTTTTTTAATCGAATTTAGCCCAAGCAAGGCAGTAAAGCCACTAAGGCATAAGGGGGTTACACGGCGTGAAAGAATTAGAAAACAGAAAACATTATGAAGGAGGGAGAACAATAGAAGAGTTATCAGGAAGACAATAAATAACGAATGACTTTGCATTTAAATTTCTGAAGATTAAAGTTGACCGGAAATCATAGAATCGGAAGAAAGTTCTACAAGCGAGGAGTGCGAAAAAAAAAAGAAACTGTTAGCATAGAACTTACGTTTATATTAGCCAATTCAATTATAAATTGGGACCTTGTTGCCAATCTAGTACTGCGCTAAAATTAAAAACATTCTAGGTATCATATCGAAGAGTTCATCCGAACAATCACCATGTATTTTTAGATAATGTATCACCAAGTATTTATAGATAATGCACAGGAAAGCAACTTTACGGCGGTGGGAAAGTGACTGAAGACCAGGTGCCAAAACAGAACTAATAATAGTGTCGATTCTTCTTTTGATTTTATCAAGAATCTCTAAATGTATAGCTGTACCACCTAGCGCAAAAACGTTTGAGAAAATAAGGAATCTATATCTTCTTCCCAGCTATGGGTTAAATAGCATGGGTGACAGGGCTGTCATTCCTTGAGGATGTAACTAGTCTAAGAGATGAAAAACCAACCTGGAGAAGGATGGGCTCCGTCCGGTTATCTTACCCTGCACACACCACTGCTGCAATGGCTGGAGCACATGCATTGTCCCAATAATCTTAAAGTAAAATAGGACTCGGGGCCTAACCACGACGTTTGATTGTGTCTTATCCAAAGTAATGCGAGAACATGTATGTATGTTCCTGAAACCGAAGTTTCGAAGTTTCGTATCTATTTGTAATCATTGTATAAAAGTCTTGGAGTTGTCTATAACGTTCTGTAGAGAGAAAGTTAAGCCAAGTTCTAAACACACTTTTCGTGCTGAGATTTCTTTCTATTCCGATAAAAGAAGTTTCTTTTAATTCTGATGAAACACCCCAATGAAATTCAATTTTCCAGCAAAATATACCCTGGAGTAAGTCTAAGGAATTTGCTGATCTGAGCTTTCTAAATGCGCATTATTGACAAGTAGTTCTTTTCCAATCGTGAACTGTGAGAACTGCATGATTGAAAGTGCAAAGTGACAGTTATTTTACAAATATTTCTTTTTCTTTTTTTTCCTTTGTGGATTGATTAGACACAGCAGGAAATAGTTGCTTTGTGCGCGAAAGGTAGATTCCGCGTAGATCGAAGAATGCAAAAGAATGGAAATGGCTTTTTTTTTGTATCAAGGTTGCAACGAATTCAATTGCTTCCAATAAAAATCGGTTTTAGCATTTCAACTTGAAAACATTTTGTCTTCATTGCTCAAACGTAATGAAAGAAGGTAATTACAATCACTGTTTCAATACCAGTTTAGATACATGGCTACGAACATTTATGAAGTCAAGTTCGATGTTCTTATTGATATTTACAAGACAAGCTAATACAGGTTGCGATGGGTAAATTGTCGCTATTTTATATTTTTAATCTCGCGCATGCGCGTTGTTTGTTTTTGATTTTGTTGACTGCAGAGTATAATAGGGTCTGTTGGGCACCGTATGTGAAAAAAAGAGCACCATGACGCAATTCACACCGCCAGGAATTTGGAAACAGCATGCTGTTCTTCTTACAAATCGCTCTGAAAAGTAGATTTTCAAAGTGTTTGGGTGTCAATCTTGGTAGAGTGCAGAGGATGTAGAAAGAGTTGGATGAGTCTAATTGTGATCACGAAAGTACGACAGCTCGGAAAACTCACTCTGATCGTTCTGATAAGAAAAGAACTCCCGAATTTGTTAGTGAGCGTCTGACTCAACACGGAGGTCTACATCATGTGCTTTGAACAGGCAGTGCTGCTCTGGATTGAAGGTGGCTGCTCGAAGACACTTTGTCTGGCAACAGGACTCTGCACCCACCACACAAGCAGGAGAATCCAGTCATGTCTGTCGGACAATTTCTGCGACCACGTCACCCCTTACATTTGGCCACCCACCTCCGCACACTGCAACTCTCTTGATTATTATGTGTGGGGCGCAGTTGAGTGAGAGACCAACAAAAGTCCTTGTAACACCAAAGATGAACTGAAGGCAAGAATTATGGCAGCATTCACCAACTTAAACAAGGAGACCATTCAGAAGATTAGCAGGAGATTCTAGAGTCATCTGGAGACCGTAGTTGAAGCCAGTGGTAGTTTTATTGAATATATTTTCTCTTTACTATTTCAAGATATTTTTGTGTAATTTTGGCAAATATATTTGTTAAAATGAGATCTCTCTGTTATTTTCAGTTCTGCCTAGTTTAGACGACAATTTATTCAACGCACCCTGTATATTTGCAGGCGTCTCTTCGACCAAATAGACCAGATAACATTTCTTCAGGTTTAGCGTCCATCAGAAATCTTTTTTCTCAATAGAATAAAAATATGATGAAAGATAAAGTGAATATATATATATATTTTACAAAAATGACACTTTAAATAGCGATAAATACTTGTCTAAATGAGTATTTTCTCATTTTATTTTCTCACGTATACATGGCAACTATTCTAAAAGATTTTTAATTAATGAATACAAAACAAAATGCCAACCACCTCAAACAAGAATCAGGAACTTAAACTTTACGCTGTAATAAATGTCACAAGAAAAACAAAGGTGAGACTTCGTCCTTCTATGTACCGTGTCCCTTCTGGACATTGGCGATCATAACTCCCCACAATCTCCTGTCTTTTGTAGCACTTAATAAATTTTGTCGTCTTTTATCTCGTCTAAACATTTCATCTCCATTCGTTTACTCAAGCTCGTTAGGTAAGCTTTCTTTTCGTCAGTCTCTCTTGTCTGCAATCTGTCCTATGAGTATCATATTTTCCAAGCCTTTTTTCCTCATTATGTGCCTAAGAAATTTCAACTGTCTCTTCCCGATGAAGTATAAATGCCCTTTCACTTTCCATTTTCTCTAAAAAATCGTAGTTGCTCACATGTTCAGTCCATGGGATTCTCAGCATCCTTCTGTAGAACCAAATTTCTGTTGCTTCAAGTATCTTCATCTGCAAAGTGATTATCCAGAATTCACTGCTGCAGAGGTGGACTGTTATTAGACAGCATTTCAGTTCTCTTTTCTTTCTTTTTTTCTAAGGAGTCTTTTTACTTTGCTTAGTTTTTGGAAGGCATCTTTCACTATCCCCATGCGCTTTCGGATTTCAGTGTCGCATTTTCCGTCCTATGTTAAAACATTTCCCAGATATTTAAATTGTTCTACTTCGGTACCTCCGATTTGTAATATACATGTTCGGCTATTTCTTTTGCAAAAAAAAATGCATTCTGTCTTCTTGCAATTGATGTTTAGTCCTTTCTTCTCGCTTTCCTTCACTATCTTCTGAGAGGTTCTTGTAGTTTCATTTCCCTGTCTGCTATCAATACTGTGTCATTTGCATATCTTATGTTGTTAAGATTGCGGCCGCCAATAATGATTTCTAGCAAGACGTCTAATTCTTTCAGAATTGCCCCATTGTACCGGTTGGATAAGTCCGGTGAGTCTAACACCTGTCAGAAATACAACTAATTATTGGAATTTAATTTAAAAATAAGGGCGTTGGGAAGCTGAATTGTGCCGGCTAATGTCTCCGTTGTCACACATTGCACGCCACAGATTTAAAATTTCAATTTAAAATTTAACGACTCTGCGTCTTCAGCTTACCTTTCGATGTACTGGGTGCGGCAAAAACAACTGACACATTCATAGGTTTGATCAAAGCGAAATAGAATAAAGAACGAAAAACGTGTTTTTATTTTCGAAATATACATATAATGCCATTTTGTTTCGTTTCATTTTCAGTTACGAAAGTGAATTGTATGGGTGAGTATTGCCCTTTCAATTTGGAAACGTTTATCAAGAACAACGAATCGGTAACTGCAACACAAAGAGCCTTGGCCCGCCCGATCACCTGATTTGAACCCATACGATTTTTGCCTGTGGGGTTACATGAAATCAAAGGAATACACTCATCGCCCTCGATCTATTGAACAATTAAAAGATGCCATTCATTAGATATATCTCTCCGTTTCTCTCTCTCTCTTTCTCTCTCTCTCTCTCTCTCTCTCTCTCTCTCTCTATATATATATATATATATATATGTGTGTGTGTGTGTGTGTGTGTGTGTGTGTGTGTGTGTGTGTGTGCAAAGATAGATAGATAGATATTGAGAGAAAGATAGTGGGGAAGAGCAGGTGTGTGAGTGTGGGATTGTTTGCCGGCGTACCTGTGTGATACATAAGAGAGAGCAATACCTGAAATCAAATGTATACACTCATCGCCCTCGATCTATTGAACAATTAAAAGATTCCATTCGTGAAGAAATTGATGCCATTCCACATACAGTGACCCGTAAGAGTTATGGACAACTATCGTGAACGCCTTCGACAGTTTGTGGAAAATAACGGCACCCACTTGACTGATTTAATTTTCATTTTGTCGCACCCTGTATAATTAAAACCGATGTTTTTATTTATTCTTTATCTCCTCTCTCCTTACATATAGAAAATTCAATAAGAACATTATTGTAGTCTGAAGAAGTCCATTCTAAGGACGAAAAGCTTTACATAGAATTTTTCCATTTTGTCATTCAATTACCGATAACACCGCTTGAAAATACATGTTTAGAAATACGCATGAAAATGTATGCATGTGTGCGCGTGTGTAAGTAGCGGCAGGGTTAGGGCATCGTATATTTTTTGATGTGCTTTGAACTGCTAGAAAATTTAATTTAAAGATATTAGAATAATCGAGAATATTTACTGCAGTAAATGACTTCATGCGGACAGAACAGGAATTGCACAATGCCAGTCGGTATGTTTTGTTTTTATAGCTTCTGCTTTTTTATTGTTGTTTATCCTTAATAATGCTTTTTCTAACTTTTCCTCATATTCTTTTACCGTCAGTAAATCCCTTGCATCTTAGTGATATTATTACTTTGCTTGGGGTGAAATGATTAGAAAATTACTGAGTAGATGTAACTAAACAAGAACGACTTTAGTAGCTCGAGTAAATCTTGGAAAGATTCCCCTGGCTTTTAGTTTGTCACCCGTTTGATCAGCCGTGTATGTCTTGTGTGGATTATGAAGTACCATGAATTTAAATTGGAAGTGATTTTTTATTCCAGGTATTATCATAGTCCAAATGCCAAACTCTGTTTTAACAAAAGTTAGATTAGACCAAAGATTGAGTACTACGTGTTTATTTTAATAATTTCACCCAAAACAAGGCAATAAAACAGCCAAGACACAAGGGGTTACCTGAGTGTGAAAGAATATGAGAAAAAGAAAACCATTTTTAAGGCGAGAGGACAATAAAAGAATTAAGATTGAAGACAGAAAGTAACGACTGACATTGCGTTTAAATTTTTGAAGATTAAAGTTGATTGCAAAGCAAGAAACCTGAAAAGGATTCCCCAAGCGAGATATGTGAAAAACAAACTGTTACGGTAGAACATATGCTCCCATCAAGTCATTTCAACGGTGAAATGATGAGATCTATCTGCCAATCTAGTATTTTGCTTAAATTAATTATGCCTCGGTACCAAAGGGGAAACGCATCAGATGAATTAATACGATTTATTATTTATTTATAGGAAAAGCATAGGGAAGCTACGTTACGGCGGTGGGAAAGTAACTGAATCCAAAAAGCATGGCTAGGACCGATAACATTGCAGATTCTTTGGATTTTATCAAGAATCTTTAAATACACAGCAGCAGCTCCAAACCATGTATAACAACCCTATTCAATACATGGACGAACGGTAGACTTATAAATGTGTACAATGACATAGTGAACTAACTTTCCTAGCAAAAGACCTAACAATTGATTCAATGTAATGTTTTTATTTCATGTCAGCGTAAAACGTTAGCCTCAGAAGACGCAAAAAGTAAATGTTCTAAAGGTTAACATTGGCCATGCTGATGGGAAACAAAAAATAGTTATTTAGGATAATTAAAAGAGAGCAGTTTCGTTTTGGATGCGTTAAAATTAACAAGCCATTTCTTGCCCCAGTTAACAACAGATTATAGGCGATGTGAACTGTAGCTGCCCAAACCTCACTTTCCAATTTTGACAGTGTTCAAAAGCGATGTAGGCGATTAATTATTTTCAACCCTACAGCTCCATTCCCGCAAACGAAATATTGCCAGCCTCTCGCTACTCTATTCCTATTTCCATAAATTTTTTTCAGATGAGCTACATTCCTTAATCCACCCATTTACAGCTATGACCCACAATGCTACGTACACAGGGTCGAATCATCCTCATTTCCTTAGTATCTCAATGCTAAGAAGAAAGTTCCTCTCGAACATCTTCTTCACGAGTACCTTTATTTCGTGGAATAGACTTCGGAGATTATGCGTTACTGATCGTTTCAATCTGAACATCTACAGATCTATCCTTTATACCCTCATAATCTGTACTTAGTTCTTCCTCTTACGTCTGTACAACAAGATTACTCAGTAACCGTCCAGCTTCAGTGACTCTTAGACCTTCTAACCGGTAAACATTTGCTAAAGCGAAATCGTTCTCTGCATGAAGAATCGAATTTAGATTATCATCCGCTAATCGGGACGATTCGCAGTGAGGATCTTGCGATTATTGATTAGGATAAACTTTGACCCGAGCTTTCTCTCATTTAGTAGTGATGAGAGGTTTTGTAATTATGAAGTATTATTGAAAGAGAAGTGAACAGAGGCCGGCGGGCAAAAGTTCCATATCCACTCTACATCTAGTAAGGACGATTTACGATTACGATAGGCCGGTCATTAATTACGTAAATATGCTGCTTGGCTAATAGATACAAGATGTCCATAAGTCATGGAGACACTATGAATAAATGTGTCTGTTCCTTCGCCTAATTGTACTCATGAAGTTATTTGTTCCTTTCTTAATTGTCTTTCATAATCAGACGTGTTTGACAAATAGACTTAATCCTGCCTGTGCATTCATCTAATATTTAAAGCTAAAAGTGTATGTGTGTCCGCTCGAAACACAATTCAGTATATAAACTCAGTTGTCAGTCTGTATTAGTGCAAATATTACATAAGACTGGCATGGAATAAATGCAATCTTATCATTTCATTCTTCCAGCACATATTTTATACCGTGGCCAACTTAACGAATCTTGATTAAGTGAGTTGCATTTTATTTTACCCCAAGAAAGGCAAGAAAACCACGAAGACAAGGAGTTGCTGATTGTGAAAGAGAATGAGAAAGAACAATAAAAGAACGGATTTCAATAAGACAAGTAATAACGATTGAATTTGAATTTAATTTTTGGCGGTTGCAAATGGCATGGAAACTAGAAACCGGAAGAAAATTCAACAGGCAGGAAGTCCGAGAAAAGAAACTACAGCGTGCCCAATAAAAAAGCGGCAAATTTATTATCACTGTTTTATCTTTCATGAATAACTGACCTTGAATAACCTTGAATAAATTTCTTGAATATCCATGACATTGAATAATCATTCGACTTTCACGTAATTAGTTAAATCTGTTTGATTCTTTTATGATTGATTAATTGCTCCTCGATCTTGTGACTCGTCATTTAAAGGTTATTTGCAGATAACTTTCGTCCTGCCCTTCTAGTACGGCTAATCATCTCACTGATTTTGAGCGTCAACTTATCGTACTTTTCAACGATCATCGGGTGTAGGGACTGACGAAATGCGCAGAAATTCTTCCTGAATTTTTCAGTCACATCAGTCGTTTCCAGTTTTCAACAGTTGTCGCACGCCTTTCTCAATGCATCCATTTTTTACTAGGCCTCTTGTATAGGAATAGAACTTAAGGTTACATTTAGCTAATTCAACGGTAAAACGATGAGATCTACTCGCCAATCTCGTAGTGCACTTAAATTTATGCGGTCGAGATACCAAGGTAGAAAGCTCATTAGAAGAATTACCATGAAAATAATTACATAAAAAGACAGAGGCAAGCCACGTCACGGTGGTGGGAAAGTGACTAAAATTGAGATGCCAGGTCCGGAACGATTACATTGGAGATCATTTTTTTAAATTTTATATGGGATGTCAACAGCACAGGACTAGATATGTCAGCATTTCACAAACTGCTGATAAATTTAGGAATGGAAAAAATGGTTTCTGACGAAAAAAATGTCTGACACGGGAATGTGAATCAATTTGCATATAAAACTATTTTAAAAATGATTTGTTATTCATTTACAATCTGGACTGTTGTGAAAGTTACAAACAAGTGACCGATTTATTGACAGCATTTTTATAATTACATTACTTATTTATTCAAATAAAGCTATTTTTTTACTATGAAAGTTTCAACCACTTTAGCGTTTAGATCACATCATAGGAATAAACGAAATTAAACAATGTATAAAAGAAAGTAAATGTATAAAAGAAAGTTGAAATTTTACTCATGTATTTTAAAAATCTAATAAATATTAAAAATATATTGAATATGAAATAAACAGCAACTAAATGTTTAAGTTAAATTGTATTAATTATGTCAATTTCGCTAATAGTTTTATGGCATATGCCCATCTCTCAAATAATAAAAGACTGAATCACAAAACGATGTTAAAGAAAGTAGCGGGAACCATTTCTGTTGTCTGTGATTCTGTTAGTTCTTTTGATTAAATAAAGACGATTGTAATGGATCGTTCTCGGCCGGGACTGGACATTAGATATTTCCCGTAAACCTATTTTTATCCGAATAGTACTATAACAAAAGATATATCATTACTTGAACCGTAACTCCCGTCTTTCATTGTGGATCACTCAGAAATATTTTGACTTACCAAATCGAGCCCTGCTGATATTACTCAACTGTCAATTATTAATAAACCCTGGCCCTCAACCGAACAAAAGAGATACGATATGACATTACAAAAAATTCAGAGTAGATGTTATTTAACTCTCCAGCACATTAATGTTACTTATTATATCTGCATGGTTGTCTGTAGATATAAATATGGTTAGTATACATTTTTACTTATTCCTTTATTATTTGCGTGGATCGACTATATGTGAATATTCGATTCCACACAAGACTGAGATAAAAATTCTTTTGCATACATTTTCTGCTTGTCTCCCCAGGTATTGTTGGAATAAGCCATAGTGCGTCTATCATCAATTTATGCTTGATATATATATATATATATATATATATATATATATATATATATATATATATATATATATATGTATATATATATATATATCGCCTGTATATATATATATATGTATGTATATATATATATATATATATATATATCGCCTGTATATATATATATATGTATGTATATAAGATATATATATATATATATCGCCTGTATATATATATATATGTATGTATATAAGATATATATATATATATATATATATATATATATATATATATATATATATATATATATATACACACACACACACAGAGAGTTATCTGACGTACTCTTCTAAGCTGTGAATAATTTGAACAGTATGGGTGGTGAGAATTTTCCGGAGGGCCTTAGTAATTTATTCATTAACTTAAGAATATTTTAAATGCTTTTATTTTTTATCAAAATGTCAGGTTGAAATAGCGTTATTACACAAATAAGTCGATACTGAGACGAAGCAGAAGTAGTGACACACAGACATTATTGTGTAGACCATTTCATTTTTATTTTTTTATTTATTCACAACAAATTAAATATCCAGCACGTAAAA
>OZ038488.1:59648133-59654553 GCA_964036315.1 Acanthosepion esculentum
TGATCATTGAAAATATTCTGCCTTCGTTTTCACTGCACATCTGTAGTAATATAATTTAAATTAGAATTTCTGATATCATTACTTGGTTTATTTTACTATACCAAAAACATTAACAAGTATTTCCTATTATACATACAATATCTATATTCTTCCTATACGGTTTAAAAATTAATAACAATTCATAGACACTGACAATCACTTCTTCTTACATTCCAACGTAACTTTTATATTAAAATCGTTAACGATGTATTTACAGCAGTGGTTACCAAACGGTGCGGCGGGCCTCATAGGTGGGGTGGAAGAGGATGCTAGATGAGGCGGAATGATTGAAAGAAAATCAAAGATTTTGAAACAGTTTTAAAAAACTCGTATGCCAAAAATAAATATGATTTCAAAATTTAAAATATTATTATAGATTACTTGTAATTGTATGCATGACTCCCAGTATAAATAGATATAAATAATTATTGATCGATTTTATCATTGTGATATTTTTGCATCGTATCAAGTATTAAGAATATAATAAGTAAGCTCAGCAAATTGGAGGAAAGCGTTATCAATGATAATGTTCTGTCTTCAAATCTGCGGTTATCTCACTTTCATGGCAACCTCAGTTAATTTCTCAACTTCAATCAATATTGGGTGCAGTGTCAAACTTCTTATAATACTTGAGAAAAATACCCTTGGAAAAGAAGGAATCCATATTTTATTCCCCAAAGGTAATGGTTCCCAAGTGGTGCGGCAGAAGAGGGTAGCAGTTGAGGCGGAATCAAAGATTTAGAAACAGTTTTAATTCATATGTCAAATATAAATATGATTTCAAAATTTAAAATATTTTGGATTATTTGTAATTGCATACATGAGTCCCAGTATGAACAGTTATAAATAATTATTGATCGATTTTATCTTTGTGATATTTTTGCATTATAACAAGTATTAAGAATATAATAAGTAGGCTCCGAAAATTGGAGGAAAGAGTTATCAATGATAATGTTTTTTCTTCAATTACGCAGTTATCTCCTTTTAACTCTATCACTGTTTATATTATTATTATTATTATTATTATTATTATTATTATTATTATTATTAAATGTACTTTTTATCACATAAAATTAGGTGACTCGCAAGCATATTTTAATTCCGAAAATGCTGTTCAGATAAAAAAAAAAGTTTGGGAACCACTGGTGTACAAATATACATTTGCTGGTATTTTCTCTTAATCCATCATTGCTTCCTTGACTCTGTTTTAATAAATTTATCCCTGATTGTCAATGGTAATGTTGGAATAAGCGTTTTCCAAACGGGAAGCAGTCAGTATTTATTGGCTGAGCAGTTAGTGTTACTTTAAGTTGAAATTTATAAAATATTTTTTCTTAAAACAGTTTTGCAGAAAAGCAAGCGTTTCAAGTCTACTAATTGTTATTTCTCTTTCTAGAATTGTTGGTAGTTTCCTTCTGAACCTTTAGTTTAAGTTATTGTGGAATGTCAATATTGAGGGGTCTCCCCTTTTCACACAAATGGACTCACTCAAGGTATACATATACTACTACCAGTGTATACCCGAAGAATCAAGTAGGAGTCGAGACGGAACGACAGAAGAGTAATAGAGTTCAGTAGTAGTAGAGTAAGTCACACACAGAGACGGCGGCAAGCGTCACAGTTAGACTCAGTAAGGAGTCATACCGCGATACTTCAATATCAAAACTGTATATATATTAGTGCTACTAACCCACATTCCTGGATCTACTAACCCGTATTACCAGTTTGTATTATTACGTTAATACATTTATTTTCCTTATCCATTCCTGGCGTTTGTTATTCATTGATATCGGATTTCATCCCGGAATCCACAACAATAATGGACACTCCCGTCGTTTTCGACGTATGAGTATCTGACAATTTAATTGATTCAGTTATGAAATTTTGTGCGATAATCTTAACTGACACTTAAGACCCTCTAGTGATTTACAAACGAAGGCCGCATATGGAGCAAGAGTAAGGATTGTGGGATGAGATCATTGTTAGATAGGCTGACCTTTTAGATCCTGCTCTCGCTTCTTGAAGACTATTCAGACAAGTTTATTGAAAACTGCCGAGTCCACTAAAACAGGTTGATCTCCATTCTACCCGCTCCAAGGCTAATCGCTCGAGGGTGTTATGAGGTATATTGACAGCTGACAATTTGCTCTTCAGCTTGTCTTTGTATCTTAGCCATGGGCATCCTACATTCCTGTAGCCCTGATCTAACTGGCTGTACATTAGGATCTTGGTTATCCTGTCATCATTTAAAAACCCGCATCCAGGAAAACAAGAGACTTGCGATTAGACAAAAATTCAAATTCTCTCGGCTTTCGATCGCGTGATGTCACCCCACTGTCTTTATCCTATCATTTGCATTTTGTCGGATTCCTATCCATACTTGATCTATATTTGATATTCTATTCATATATATATATATATATATATATATATATATATATATATATATGTAAAACCGATAAGGTCTGTCGGTTTCATTTTTATTGAATTTTGAATTTTTCGACAAATAGGAAAAGGGATGAAGCCATCAAAATTCAGATCGAAAATGTGGGTAAACTGGCCCAAGTTAATGTTTGGTCTGTTGTCTTGGCCAAGTAATTCAAAACCGTCTCAATTATTTACAAGAAGCATGTGGAGTGTGTGTTAGGCAAGGTTCCGTTGACTACTCCCTATTATTTGTCAGAAAACTGAAACTTTATAATATTACACAGTGACGTCACTTGATAGAGACCACTCCATAAAGGATGCATTTTAAAAAATTAATTAATACGCACATGAACATTCGTACCCACTTCAAGATACAGTTTCTTGTGGTAAAGTATATTTTATTTCAAGTGAGGTGTTTATAATAACACACACACACACACACACACACACACACACACACACACACACATATATATATATATATATATATATATATATACAGAAGGTCCTCGGGTTACGTCGCAATCTCTCGTTTGTGTCATTTGCGGTGGGAAAACTTGTTGCCTTTCATTATGGCTCCCAAGCGTAAGACAGGTTCGTGGGTGTTTATATTGATAAGTTCCGACCTACCTCAAAAATCAGATTCTGTCGCTCCGTAGGAACTGACCTCAGACGTCATAAGTTGAGGACCCCTTATTTATATATATATATATATATATGCGTGTGTGTGTGCGTGTGTCTGTATATATCAGTTTCCGTCGAAGGATATCTGCATGAATCGTTAGCTCTGGCACTCTCTACAAAGTAATCACGCTTTGTGTGATGAAATTATCCACAAAATATTTACATTGCTCCCAGCCAACACTGACCGGAAAAAAATAAAAAAAGACAGGAAAAAAAACAACCAAACAAAAACAAAAAAAAGCAAACAAGAAAGAAAGAAAGATTGAAAGAAAGAATGAATGAAAGCAAAGAAAGCAAAGAAAACAAAAAACAATCAAATGATCTTCTATAGTAAAAGAAGAGCCGAGATAATACTGATGAGCTGTTTGAGATGACCAGCGAACTAGCCAGCCGCCATTCTGTCGTGTCCGGCTTGACCGCCTTCTGTTATTTTCCCAGGCTAGTCGATAAATACACAGACACACACTAAGAGAGAGAGAGAGAGAGAGAGAGAGAGAGAGAGTTGAGGAGAGGATTTTTTTCTTTGCCAGACTTGAAAGATTAAAAGGAAAACGGCGAAGCTAATAACGATTAAGGTTCCTTTTTGTGTGTCTAGTGAAAATGAGTGACTGAGAGGTTAAGGCGTTTTATTGTTTCCTGTATGTGTTTATATATACACGCGGGAAAATAAGGATAAAACAAACACACATACACACACATATACACAGAAGCACACACACAAGAGAAAATAAGCTAAACACAAGTGTTAATTTAACAGATATTTAAGTGCACACAGAAATATAATCATAGTTAGAAGGAGAGAAGAATATAGTGTTAAAGTGAAAGCTAAATTAAACACAGAAATACACAAACACACACACACGCAAATACTCGGGCGCGCGCGCACACACACACACAAACACACACACACATATATGTATATGTCTTTCCCTATTTGTCGAAAAAAATTTAAAATTTTTGAAAATGTGTGTGTGTGTGTGTGTGTGTGTGTGTGTGTGTGTGTGTGTGTGTGTGTGTGTGTGTGTGTGTGTGTCGCTTATAGTGCTGGTGTTATTAAAGCTGTGCTCGTTGTAATATAACAGTTTTTAAAAGTATATCTTTATAAATATAAATAGTGTTCATCCCCGGGGTAGCACGACTCGAAGCTTCATTCATAACGCAATCTTCAGGTGCTCAATATAGACTAACCATTACGTAATTCAAATATTAAAAAAAAATATCTGGTTACGACAATTTCACTGCAGTTATGATTCAAAAATACGCTTTTAAGTAGGCGCCCGAGGGGGTCGTCAGTGATGTTTTGACTTGGTTCATCAAGGAGTTTCGGGTCTTTCAACATCATACTCCCCATCACCAAATCGACCCAATCAGGGGAGATCCATCCCCTGATTCCCCTCTCACGGTAAAACGCTGACAACTCCTCTGGCCTTTTTAAAGAATTAGACGAAGAAAGACCACGTATTCCGCACATCCGATTGGATGTTTGTACAACCAATCCGCTGCGCGAACTATCTTTTAAATGGCCCGCGGTGGGGACTTCCTTCTTTTCTTTTGATGGATAGCAGCTTCAATGGATAACCGAGGAGGTAATTTTTAATATTCCTAAGTTTAATCCCTTCCCTAAGTATTGTATCTTTTAAATATATATTATACAGGGATTACATCCTTTTATTTAAAAAAAAAATTATTTGATATTTAAAATAAACGTGAAAAAAGGACCAATAATCTCCTTTTATGCTTAATGCAAAAAATAATATTCACAACTCTAAATAATTTTTACACACACACACACACACATATATATATATAAAATCTCGTTTAATTTAAATGTCAAATATATTTTTATTCCTACATGTCCTCACGCTATGTACCAACAATTTTATTTTAGCGGAGGGACTGAAAATTGATTCATACCGTTTCCCCAGAGTATTTGTACGTAAGTGAACGGGATTCGAACACTGATCTTCGATTTCTCATTCTGATCCGCTATCCATAACACCATGCGCACAACAGAAAAAGCGTGTTAAAAATCAAAACAAAAAATGTGGCAATGTCAATCGTTATCTAATGTCCACTTGACTGCTTTTTTCTTTCTCATTACTAATGTTTCTGTTCCTAAATCCTCCACACCCTGTAACCGTTTGCGTGCTAGTGGCTGCACTGCCTTGCATGGGGGTGATACCGATTGAAAAGAAAAAAAAGATAACGTCTAAATTATTCATGCCATGAGTGCATTAAATAAAAAAATATAGAATGAAAAATCATTCAAATTTTAACATCTTATTTATCTCCCTTTGATTTAACCCCACCTTCTTCGATTTTTTAACACCTGATTTAGTCACCTACGAATTTTAACTCCTGATTTAGTCCCACCCATCCGACTTTTAACATCTGATTTAGTCCCCCTCCTCCGATGTTTATCTGTTTTAGCCCCCTCCGACCGTTAACATCTGATTTAACTACCCGCCACACACCCCACCCCCTTTTATCTGATTTAGCACCCCTAACGCTTCTGACTTTTAACATCTGATTATCTTCACTTTTTATTTTTTTTTGGCGCCGTACTTATCTGCATAAGTATTTCAAAATACAAACTGCGCATGTCAGAGCAGATGTATTCTGCAACGTAAGTTGCTAAAACGAAAAAAAAAATGAGGGAAAATAGACAAAGAATATTTTTAGAAACAAGTAAGAAAAACCGTCTCAACAATCAATCAAAAATTGGCGGATTAATTACATTCGCTTCCTATATCAAGATAAGTTGAATCGATATTCGTTTGGAATTATAGATTACCATCAAATTCTTACAATATATTTATTCACCTTAAATGAATAAAAGTATATCATTTATAAATAAATTATCTTATTAAATAATTACTTGTATACATATACATCAGTGTATATTTAAATACATATGTACAAGAATGGATCCGTTAGTCTGTAGCCTTCATCATTATTATTACTATCATTATTAAAATCAGTTCCATGACCATGTGTGGTCGTAAGGTCACGGGGCATCTGAACGACGGATGAGATCCCTTCACATATGTGGGTTGAAAACTAGTGAAGTATTCATTCATGTATAGCGTGTCTTGGGTAAGAAGACCTGGCGAATGTCTTCAGACTTGAAGTCTCATCTTAATCACGGACGTGTGGCTGCTGATTCCATCAGGGGAAACAGGCTTCCTAGCCATTGACTGTAAACTTGGAAGCCCTCCTCGCAATAATGCCCTCTCATCAATTTATTGGCTGCAAACGTAGGTATGGATC
>OZ038488.1:59654753-59694753 GCA_964036315.1 Acanthosepion esculentum
GCTGAAGTTCCTGGGACCCATAGTGAATAAAGAGGACCTGAAGAATCTGGTACTCACGGGTCGAATAGAAGGAAAGATAGACTCGGGAAAACAACGCATGACATACCTAGCGGCCTTATTTTCTTCTGGGTGACAGAACGTAGTCTGGGGGAATTGGCAGAGGGAATGAACTTGTTGAGAGCTGCAAGAAATAGAGTGGAGGGCCATGATCGCCTACGTCCTGAAAGGACACGGCACAGAAAGAAAGAAAGTGGAGTACTGGTTTAATCGCCTATGACCTGGACTTATGGCAAGTAGTGCTGGGTAACCTGATACCAGTCGCATTCGTAGATTAACCCGACATGAAATAACCTTTCACGTACACAACAACTGAAATTTGCTCTTCCTTATATAATGTTCCGTATCTGGAATTCATATTCACCAATGAATTAGAACGAATTAGTATTGCTAATATAAATTGAATTAGTACTAATTAGTATTGACAAAGAAGGAGATTATGTTGAGAAATATAGTTGGACAAAATGAATGCTTTTTTTCATCTAACTTAATTTATTTTCTTCATGGTTATTATTCAGCCGGTATCCATTTTGGGAAAACAGGAGGCTAATAACCTACCAAAGAACACCAGCAGCGGGCAAAAAAACAGGAAATATCGAAACATTCAATTATCGAAGCGTTAAAGACAGTGAAAGCGAGACAGTATACACAAATATAGTTACCTTCTGCCAATATAATAAAAATATATATTTTACCTCCTTTTTGAAGATGTCTAAAATCTTGACATTTACTGCCTTCTGAGAAAAATAATATTTCTTATGCTCAGTCGATAGGACCGCATTTGAAATTTTAATGTATTTTTAGGATAGGAAATTTGCCTTCCAAAAGCTAAGCAAATGGAAAAAAAAGATTTTTAACTGTTATGTAATATCAGTCATTCTGTATGGCAGTAAATACTGGACAATCTTATCACAGATGAAGAAGAAACTTGAAGCAACAGAAATGTGGTTCTACAGCAGGATGCTGAGAATACCATGAATCGAACATGGGAGCAATGACGAAGTTTTAAAAAAATAGAAATGAAAAGGACACTTATACTTAACATTAGGAAGAGACAGATGGAATTTCTAGGGCACATAAACAGGAAAGAGGATTTGGAAAATGTGACACTCACAGGACTGATTGAAAGCAAGAGGGACAAAGAAAAACAACGTATAACTTACCTAGCGAGCGTGAATAAATGGATAGTGGATCAAGGTTTAGGAGAGACGATAAAATACAAAGCTGATCAAGAGATACAAATGACAGGAAATTTTGGAGAGCAATGACGCCAACGTCTTGAAGGGATACGGCACATAGATGATTTATACTGACTTTTTAGTAAAATATTTCTCGAAAACTATGTTATCAATTGAATTTACTAATCTAAATATTTCCATTAAATCAAAATCTAAGTTAATTAGTTTTAAATGGGAAAAAGCCTAAACTTTTAAGTTAATCGGAGCAAGACATAAGACTTAAAAAAAACTTTACAAAACTAAAGATAGCAGTGAAATGTCTACGAAATCACTGCTACGGTTATTAAGTGGATATTATTTTGACATAAGACCGCAGTCCTAGAGATCCCCCCCGGCATGGATCTCACTGCAAATATTACTGTAGTGCCTTAATAAACATGTTATCAGTAGCAACCCTTAGGATATAAAAACAGTCGAACCCTTAAGTAATTCTTTTCCTGTTTTTACTCTTTTTGAAATGTGTGTCATCAACTTTTCACAACCTAAGCAAAAAGGGCTGCGGACACTTCACACACAAACACGCCTACACAGACAAGTCACACTCATATACATTCGTTGTGTATGCAATTTATTTCTAGGAAAATAAATTTTTAAACTTTCCTTTTGCTATTTTGTTAAATAAATGTTATCTTGCATTGAAAATCAACCGGTCTTTGTTATTTTGTGTTCTCACCGCCATTAGTTCATGTAAAATATTCTCGTAGAAACCTTACACATTAATTATAGAAGTAGCCAACACACTAAATTATCATTTGCTTATAAGAAGCTAGTAAACCCTAGCGACTTGGACCCAGTCAGTTGGCGTTTCAGAATATGCCAACTGCAAATCTACATTGTGTAAACTCCAATAAGGCGTTCTGGGTATGGCGATAAACTACACCCGGCACCAACGCCTCTGATCGGGATGTTTTGAAGAGCGTCGAACCACCTCTTAATTACTGTTGTTCTCTGATACAATCTGATCCCGGGTAGTAGCACCTGTTAGGGTTCGAGTTATGGGCAAATACTTAACCCGAAAACTGTGGTTAAAACACTATTAAAGTATAAAAATAGATTTTTATAGTAAAAATACCAGTAATACAAGAAAATACATGTTGACAACACCAATATACTACACCAGGAAAATAAACAGAAACTTGAAATTCCCAAGGACCTCTATATCAAAAGCAACCAACCAACACTGAACAAAATTAATTACCAGTGTAGTAGCAATGTTTTAATATGTATTTTAATATTTAACGCCATGACGCATTTTTACTATGACTGATTAGCTTTGCAATACAACCCTGAAGATGACCTCGGAGGAGGTCGAAAGTACTTCCTTGATGAATTTCGATTTAACATCAAGAAGAAAATTAGAGAACTAGAAAGGATTATTATAAAAATAAATTGACATAATAGGTCTATATTATTCAATATATATATATATATATATATATATATATATATATATATATAGGTGACTATATATATATATATATAGGTTACTATATATATATATATATATATAGGTTACTATATATATATATATATATATAGGTTACTATATATATATATATATATATATATATATATATATAGGTGACTATATATATATATAGGTTACTATATATATATATATATATAGGTGACTATATATATATATAGGTTACTATATATATATATATAGGTTACTATATATATATATATATATATAGGTGACTATATATATATATATAGGTGACTATATATATATATATATATATATATATATATATATATATATATATATATATATATATATATATAGGTGACTATATATATATATATATATATATATATATATATATATAGGTGACTATATATATATATATATATAGGTGACTATATATATATATATATATATATATATATATAGGTAACTATATATATATATATATATATATATATATATATAGGTGACTATATATATATATATATATATATATATATATATAGGTGACTATACTCGTGTCGAAAAACCTACGAATTCTTGATTTAACAAAAACCAAGTCAATCTCGAAGGGAAAAAAGGTTTTAAAAAAGAAAGGACCAGGAACATGAAAGTCTGTCGAAAATAATCGCACAGATACAGGTTCAAGGCCCAAAGAAAAAACCCGATACGAGTAAATAACTAACTAAAGAGCTCGATACAAACGTAGAGCAGACCTCGTCAAAACCTAATGAGCCAGACAAACCTACCAAGGTTTCACCTCGGCAGATCGTTATTTCTGCGGAGTGAACATGAATTTGTAATCTATCTATCTATTTTAGTCGGCTAATGATCTATCTATCTATCTATTGTAGTCGGCTAATGATCTATCTACCTATATATTTTAGTCGGCTAAATGATCTATCTATCTATTATTTATATATATATATATATATATATATATATATATATATATATATATATATATATATATATATATATATATATACCGAGATTTATACGCAAACATACTAATTTAAGTAGCCCTGAAAAAATCATCGGTTTTTATTGCGTTTCTATAAATATTGGCTTATGTCTAACTCGCAACACGACATCAAAGCTTTGTGTACGTATTTGAAACTATGTTTGTAGTATTAAAGCTATTAAAGTAGTTGTAAGATTGTCAATATCCAAAAGAATAATATCGAAGATCTTCAATATCTTATATTAATGTACTTACTATAAGACCAATAAGTGAAAGCGTTTCTTCGTACGTGCATCAAGTGCATTTCACTGGCCTTTCTGACGACTTTACAACTTCATAATGAAAGCGTTTTAATTTATATTTGTTCTCAGGCGTGTTTGTATACGGGACAGGCTACTGCAAGATATATTACGTTTATATGTATTTGTGATTTATAACAGCTTAAAGTTAACAACGAAAAAACTTGTTTGTTAATCGAATATTGATTGTGTATGACAGAAAGACGTTGGTGATTTTTGGTAATATTTCACTTTAATATAATATAAACAAAGTCACCCAGTTATTATGTTGCATTTAATATGAAATGTAAACAGAGCCTTTCGTAAGTTACTTTCATAATTCTGCGGAGTGAACATGAATTTGTAATCTATCTATCTATTTTAGTCGGCTAATGATCTATCTATCTATCTATCTATCTATTTTAGTCGGCTAATGATCTATCTATCTATCTATTTTAGTCGGCTAATGATTTATCTATCTATCTATCTATCTATCTTAGTTGAATAATAATAATAATAATAATTACATATATATATGTATGTATGTATGTATGTATGTATAATTTAAGTCCATATCACATTGAGACATTGGTTCCCATAAGATTACCGAAGTTAAGCAACGTTGATTCTAGTCAATACCTAGATGAGGGACCGCTTGGGAATACCAAGTATTTGGTTGGGTGGCTGGTGTAATGGATATAATGCTTCGGAATAAGAGAGAGATAAGGAGGGCCGAATTACAATTCCCGTTGGGTTCGTTATATTCAATTACAGGCAAATAACCTTGGGAAAGGTATGAATCAATATCTCCCCAGCTATGGGTTAATTAGTAAGAATTTATTATATTCTGCATCCCATAAATATTTACAATCTAAAAATCTTTTCTGGCTTTAAATAAATTGCAAATATTGAAAAACCTCAGAACATGAATTAATGAATCAATCAATATATGTGTAAACACACAAACACATGCGTGCGCACGGGCGTACAAACACACACACACACACACAATACAGGTTGACTCAATCCGTGTGAGTGAAATTGGGTAGACAGAGTTCTCTGAGAGCCACCGATGGTTGTGTAAGAACGATTTCACATATAATATCCTTGTTCAAATTGTTGATACTGCTCTCCCAGAAAATGTAACTAAGGTCTGCTCAGCATAGTTGCAGTATAAACCACAGGTGGGTGTTAAACAGACACAAATATGCCTGAGCAGGCGTTTGTACCAGAGATTAACTAGCCGCCCTAGTAGACGGGCCTCCTCGGATACGAATAGCCAACATTAATATATATATATATATATATATATATATATATATATATATATCAAAGTATTGAAACATGAAAGCATTAGTGTAGCGATTTCAAAAAATAATAATAATAGATTGCCCTACTTTGTACTGTACATATTTTTAAAAGTAAATGCTACGAACATTGGAATTTTACTTCATCTGTTCTTTTTCTCATTAGTGTACATATATATATATATATATATATATATATATATATATATATATATATATATATATATATATGTAAAAAATTCTCAGAATTAACTCGTAGAAAAAAACAATATATAAAGGAAAAAACAATAGGAAAACTGCAGATTACATTTGATAACTAACTTTACAGACAAAAATTTGGTTTACCAATGGTATCTCCACTCAGCGGAGCTCTTGCGTGTATATTTTTAGAGTTTCTAGACAGTGTCGCATTCGAAAACATATTAGCTCCAAACTCTTCCTATTTCAGACACATCGACGACTCACTATTAATATATCCACAAGATACTAATTTAATAGAACTTGTCAGCCAACTTAACAACTTTGAACCTACAATAGACTTCACTTTTGAAATTGAAACCAACTACACTCATCCCTTCCTAGATATCATGTTACACAGAAACAATAACGAACTCAATTTTGACGTTTATAGAAAAGCTACCAACAAAAATGGCCTGGTCAGTTTCTACTCAAACCACCCTTCTAAAATAAAATCTGGAATTGGTATAGGTTTCTATTTCAGAGCATTAACAATCTGCGGCTCCCAATATTTACCTAATGAAAAAAAAACATACATAGAAAACACATTCAAAAACCTACAATACCCATATCACTTTATCCACAACGCAAGAAGAAAGGCATACAAAATATACAACCGCAACAAAAGTAACAACATCATCCGTAAGAATAAATTATATGAAAACAGAAACATAATACTACCGACCAACTCCGTCACGTTCACTATCTAGAACAACCTATCTCATCTAAATAATATCAAAATAATCACAAACACTTCCAAAACAATTACGGATATAATCAGGTCCTCAAACACCCATAGCAATAATATTTTTGAAGCAGGCTTCTTTAAAATAATTTGCCAAACCTATTCCTCACAATACATTAGAGAAACATGCAGAAATTTGAAAAAAAACCCGCATCTATGGTCACAAAAGGGACCTCATAAATAACAATTTAATAAATGCGCTAGTCATACGTAGAAATGAATTCAACCACAATTTTGATTTTCTAAATGCTACACTCATAAAAAAGACAATAATTTAGTCAGAAGGAAAATCCTCGAGAGTGCCGCCATTGAATATTATCCAAATATTAATCTACGCCTGGGCCTTTTCCCAATTTTACCTTTCCTAACAGAATCACTACTCTCCCAAGCCAACATACACAACAAATATATCAAGAAATCAAAAGAAAACGGTTGAATCGTCAACACAACAATACATACAATATTTCTTCTACATGTGAAAATATTCTCTTCAAACATAAAGTAATTGGCGTAATTTTTCAGTTGATCATATGAATATACAATAGCGTTTCTAAATTCTACTTGCTAACGACATTTCGTTTATAGATACTTTGTTTCAATAAATTAATTTCGTTTTTTGCCTTGAAAAAGTCCACATTGGACGAAATGCGTTGGCTAAAACTACAGATTTTTATCACTTTAAACATTACATACATGGACATTCATATTTTAATAGACAGTCCGTTTGTTTATTAAATAGTATATTTATTTATTTTTGTCTAATCTTCTGAATATTTGATAAATCTTATTAAAGAAAAATATGCTCGATCATGCAGGACTCGAACCTGTGTTCTCATGGGCAGTGGGAAACCGTCTAGATACTCCCGTAAGATTTTTATACTTCTAACCAACTCCACAGACACATGTGTGAAAACAAAGTCGCTGGCCGTAATAATTTAATCTGTACCTCCAAATAACATTTCTCAATAAATTTCTAACGCTTACACTACTCACCAACAAGAACGTATTAGTTCCAGTAGCGTGACGGCCCTCGACGCCGATGATGGAATCAACATGCAGAATTCAGATTCTGCTTCGTTCAATTCGTACTAATGCCCTTAAAAAATACACCCATCAATCTCCCTCCAGTTTGGGAGAATCCAAATACAGCCTGAACTGTGATCACTTCCCTCAAGTAATCGTATTCTACACACACCCACTGCTTGTAGGGCTACAGTACAATGTTGTGCGTCGACGACCTTAGGGGTTTACGGGAAACGTGATCGTGTTCAACATAGTAACAAGCCCTTCAAGAATAAATGTCTGCAAATAACTGTGACCGCAATATTAAAAGGAAAATAAATATATAAACGCATTGCAAACGAGAGAAGCAGAACAAATGAATAGTACTAGGAGTTCATACATGACACCGCACCATTTACACACATACGCTAAGACACAGACGCACACACACACACTAAGATACATACACACCTATATATATATATATATATATATATATATATATATATATATATATATATATATATATATATATATAAAACGAAGTAAATAAACACTAAAATAGTTGTTTAAAATGGTATGTGTTAAGAAATGCTCAGTATAAAAAAATAATATTGTAGAGCGATGTAATATCCTAAAATACGTAAACGCTAAAAGGAAGACTAGCGCAGTTTCGACCACCAAGGTCTCTTCAGTTGGTTATATATATATATATATATATATATATATATATATATATATATGGTTAAAACGTTAGGTTATCTGGCAAGTTTTCTGTTGGTCATACCAACATAGTTGATTTTCGTTATATATATATATATATATATATATATATATATATATATATATATATAAGAAAAAAATAAAAATGTTGGTCGAATCAACTGACAATATGGCGAAAAAAAACTAAGTACACTTAAACAAGATAAAATCTTGAACAATGGCTGCAACAAGAAAAATGAAAAAGAAAAGGCCATAATGGCAAACACCTAAACACCTAACTACTCAGTAAAGCTCGACATCGAGATTACCTAGACAAACCAAAAAAATGTTTGACAACGTCAATTCCTATAAAAGGATATATATATATATATATATATATATATATATATATATATATATATATATATATATATATATATATATATATATATATAGAGAGAGAGAGAGAGAGAGAGAGAGAGAGTGTGTGTGAGAGAGAGAGAGAGAGGAGTAATGGATAGCGGCTTGGATTGAGGAATCGGAGAGCCGAGTTCGAATTCCAGTTGAATCCATTACATTCACTTACATTGTAATACCCTTGGGAAAGGTGTGAATCCTCTTCTCCCTCCAGCTATGGGTAAATTGCAGGATAGATTGGGTGGCAACTGGCAAATTCAAAACATGCGGAAGGTTGTTTGGTGACCTTGTGGCACGTAGTGCACCAGGTCTTTGTATTCGGCTATTCAAAAAGTGTGGAAAAAACGAAAACTTCACAACGATAATCAAATCTCATGGACTGGTGTCGGTTCCTAGGAACTGATCTGCTTGACCATCATGCGTCGAATTCGAAAAAGAATATGCAAACCATATATATATATATATATATATATATATATATATATATATATGTGTGTGTGTGTGTGTGTGTGTGTGTGTGTGTGTGTGTGTGTGTGTGTGTTTTGTGTGTGTCTGTGCATGTATGTATAAAAAAGAAATTACTTGCTAGGAGACAACGCTAAGTTTCATGATATAACATTGTCAGCGTCGATGTATTATTTGTTTTTTCTACTGTTTGACGCGACGAGGAAAGCAGAGAGAGGAAGCAATTTCAAGTTCTGCTTGGTGATGGCCACATTATTTCCTCTTTCCTCTGCAATTATTTCAAAATTTAAATCTGAAAGTAAATGTGCCAAAAGAAAGGCGGTGGTATTTTTCAGGGAAGGCTTTTAGTTGTGTAAATGTGAGGGTATATTTAAGAGCGTTGCTGTTCAAAGAACATTCACCAATAAAATCAATGGTTTTAATGGCGGCGCCGAATCGCATGGCATAAAAATGTTTTAAGGATGAATAAATAATTGGATGGTCGGTCAGTGTACAAACACACACGCACTCATACACAGCCGCGCAAATACACACACACACACACACATATATATATATATATATATATATATATATATATATATGTGTATATGTTCAATTGAATATATATATATATATATATATATATATATATATTCAATTGAACATATACACCAATATAGATATAGATATGCAAGCATGTATGCGATTGGCTTTTCTGTAAGTATTTATATATGCATGTGTGCTTTTATGCTTGCTTAAGTCTGATTAATATGTGTATTCCTCCTTTTAGATGTTTAGTCATGTATATATATATATATATATATATATGTGTGTGTGTGTGTGTGTATGTGTGTGCGTGTGTGTGTATTTGTCTATGTGTGTGTGTGTGAATATATGGCGAATATTTAAATAATGTGTAAAACTGTGTGAGTGTTCATAATTAATTACACACATATATACATATATATAAATATGTGCATGTTCGCAGATACATCATTATGTATACTGTGAAATTAATAATATATGTCTATGTTCGTATCATGTATATATATATGTATATCTATCTATATATATATATGTATATATATATACACATATATATACATGCATATATATATATATATATATATATATATATATATATATATATAAATGCTTATTTACGTATGTAGAAAAAGCGAAGTGTGGGAAGATAAAGAACTGATATATATATATATATATATATATATATATATATATATATATATATATATATATATATATATATATATATATATGTCCGTGTTATATAACTTAGAAATGTGATTTTTACGGATCAGTTTCCACACAAGAATTCGTACGTACTTATATAGCATTTCAAAATGTTGCTTAACTAAAACACTATTTACTTTATATAATTAACCTTTTTATTTTTTCTGTCGTTCCTATAAACACGCGCCCTGAGCCATTCAAATTTCTCCGGAAATATCAGTAAGGAAACGACATTAGATGTTATGAGAGATCATTTTAGAAAAAGGTACTTGGTGAAGGTACGCTCGACATCACCTTGCGTTTTAAGCATTCTGATTATCGTTCTATGTTTTTCAAAAATTTACAAACCAATCCATCAACCAACAGCCCACTACCGGACAATAAAAAATTCCCTGGTCGGCGTCATTTTTGTTCCGGTAAGTGGTTCAGTCAATTGGTTGGGGAAGGTCGGCTGTTTCATTGAACTTTTGAGTAGCAAATGTTCTTCAATTGAATGTTAAATAGACAGCGACAATTCAGTATCCTTATTGCAAGCAAGAAGTGACTTGCTAACTTTAACGCCTCCAAAACAGAACTGCTCTCTAGAAAATCAAGATGGCTGATGCTAACTTTCAAAAGAGCCACTCATAGCACTTTTTTGGTCTCGCGTTTTCAACTGACGTGAATTAGAAGGTTTATGTTGTATCAATTCCTAAAACTTCTACCAGGAAAGTCGGTTCACTACGTCGTGATAGACAATTATTCTTTCCAGGGTCTATCTGGCATATTTATAAAATCTACCATTCGACCGTGCATCGAATATTTCTGCTATATCTGGGCAGGAGATTCTGATATAAATCTAGAGATTCTTGACAAAATCTAAAGAAGAATCCGCAACGTTATCGGTCTTGGGCTGCTATCGCGGCTTTAGCCCCCCCCCCCGGCAACGTAGCTTCCCTTTGCCTTTTCTTTAATTTCCACAGTAATTGTTCTGATGAGCTTTCCTCGTTGGGAGCTCGACTTCACGAATTTAAGCGCAGTACTAGATTGGCGGCTAGGTCCCATATTTTCAATGTTGGAATTACTAATTATAACTAGCAACTAGTTGCAAATAGTTTTATGTTAATAGTTTCTTATCCCGTAATTATTACTTGTGGAACTCTATTTCAGCTTCCTTCTTTCCTGTCAAATACGAGGTACAAAAAATTTAAAAGCAATATTAATCGTCACCTTCTGTCTCTTTGAGTCCTGTTCTTTTACTGTCCTCTGTTTATTTCACTCTTCGTTATCCCTTTCATTCTAGTGGCTTTTATTGCCTTTCTTGGGGTGAAATGATTAAAAAAAATTACTGTTATCATATTATCTGGAGCTATTCATTCACTAACAATGTATGACTCTGTTCAACGGCCTTCACGTCTTTATTACATTCTTCTTGGGAAATTACACGTTCTTATATGACTGTCGTGAATATTGGTAACATTTTATTCCCGTGTGTTTCATGTTAACTACTTTTTCTAGATGATACGCATATGTTTCTTTTTACAAAGACGTTCATTACTTATTGATCCACGCCTCTCGTTCCAGCTTTGCTTCACTCTCCGGTAATACTTATTTACTTATTAACATATTTTGTTGTTTTGGTCGATTACGCTCTGTTCTGCTTATATATATATATATATATATATATATATATATATATATACATATAGCTAAACTTTCTTGTAAAATAACTTCTTACTTACCGATCAATTTTCCTCCTCTTCTTACAGATTCAAGTTCGCATCATTTGAAATTCAAATGCGATTACTAGCTTACAACGTTCATCCAAGACGATTTTTTATTCGCAGATGCATTTTTATTAGTTGGAAAACTTTTAAACTGACCGCTAGAGTAGAAAATAAATCCTGAGAAAATTGCTTAAGTTATGTTATAAACTTGTGACTACATATAATGCAGTGTTTCTCAAACTGTTTCAGCAACGGTACACCTAGGAGCAAATGAAAATATCACGGCAGAGTTAGCAAATATTTAAAGGGTATAGTGTTAAATGGTATAAAATAAAACAATAGATTTCTAAAAGTACACACACAAATATAAACTTACTTAATGTTTCTATTCAACTATTTGTGCAGCTTATTTAGTGTGAAACCTGTGACTGGTATTATTCGCGATTTCTTCAATGTCTGGTCGAATGTGCGATAAGCAGACTCTCATTTTTTCTTCAGATGAGCGTAGTCTCTCGTTTCTTATTTAAGGTTGAGAAGCTTAATTTACATAAACAAGAAGTAGAAAATTGCAATAAAACTGATAAAGCCTTTTTAGCTAATGCCGGATATTCCTTTTGTATTGAAATCCAAAATGTATCAATAGGTACTGTAGAATGTTTAATTTTTGAGCTCTCGGTTACTAGAAAAGGTAGACAATTCTTCTTCATTTAACCAAAGTTCGATATTAGAAGGAATATTTATGAAGAGGTTTCGAATCCAATCATACTTTTCGGTAAACTTAAGAGGATCGCGTATTTGAGAATCATTGAGATAAAGTAATCACAAGTTTATTTTTATTTTCATATATTTTTTACATTTTTAAAATATTTTCTGACATTTTTTTAATTTTAATTTTTTTTTCGCGTTTTTAAAGAGTGCCAAGTAAAAGCCCAGAGGTTTTGTTCGACACCTTCAAACTTGTTTTACCGAATTTTTGTCTTCAGGTTAAACAATGAAATTATTTCGGAGAAGACGGTGGAAATCTGTTTCTTTGATAAATAGGTTACTTTGTCATGGTCGTGTTTCATAAACTTACAGCACCTGGAATTTAGAAGCGGTCACCTGTCTAGCTACTGTACAGGCTCTACGTTGCTTAACTTCGGTGATATGGTCGGAAGCCTTGTAATAAGGTAGAAGATTTTTAATATAATTATTACAAATGACTATAAGAGATTCCTGGAGGTAGTATCAACAGTTTAACTCCCCCTGGCAAACAAGTTTATAATGGCTTCTTGTAGTAAGTCCCTACTACTGCCATACCACAACGTCTGCATCTGATGTCATAAAACATAAAATAGGAGGTATTATTTTCGGAGCAACTTAATTTCTGCTGGTCAAGGAATCGAAAATCTTAATAAATCTAAGGCGGTAAGCATTAATTTGCCTATTTAAAAAAGAACAAACCCGAAGATGTATATTCAAACACGTGTAGGTTTTCGGGCATATTACGTTGAAACACCAGTTCCCTGTATGATAATCGAAATTAAGCAATGTTGAGCCTGGTTAGCAACTAGATGGGTGACCGCTTGGAAACACCAGCGGATGTAAGATTGGATGCGCGTGTGGTGCAATGGTTAACGTCTCGGAATTGTAAACCGGGGGGCTGAGTTTCAATATCAGTCGAGTTCGTTATATTCACTTACGCGTAAATAACCTTAGGAAAGTTATGAATCCACCTCGTCTTCCCCAGCTATGTGTTAATTAGTAGGACTTGTATCAGTATATCATTTTCATCTGAAAATAAAAAGTCGTTTCCCGTAAGCGAGTCGAGGACCTTCTGCAATTCTCTGTGGATCTCGGCAACGGTGTTCAAAAATGGCAACTTTTGAGCTGCATTTTCACAAAAGATGGAAGTCCGCAGGTGCTAAATCTGGCGAACAGGCCGAGTGCGGAAGCGATACAATGTTGTTTCCGGCTAGAAACTCACGATTGAGGAGAGCTCGCTGACAGGGTGCATTATTGTCGTCGTGAAGAATCCAATTCTTCGCGCTCCACAGATCCGGTCGCTTTCGTCGAACATACATAGACAGTCTGGCCCTGGGGACGAAATCTCAATGCACAATATCGCGGATGCCGAAAAAAAATAAAACAAAAAAAACGATGCGCATGACACAATCGCAGGCTACACTATACGTGTGATTAGAAAAACACAAATCTCACAACTTGTGAAGTAAATATAGCGAAATCAATCGGCACATGAAGTTCACTACGCGCGCAACCGTGTATTGCCATCTGTTGTTGTGCGACAGAAATAGTCCGGAAACTTATATATATATATATATATATATATATATATATATATATATATATATGTATGTATGTATGTATGTATAATAAAATGTTCATGAAGTCTGACCAAAGAGCAACATTGTATTAAATATAAATTTTCACTGTTTTATGACGGATTTTACATTTATATGACTGAAATTTCAAAGTTTTGTAAATTTTACTAATCTTTAAAACATAAACGCTGAATGAAAGCTAAACAAAATAGTGTGAAAAGCATTAGGATCTTCATTTCATATTTTAATTGCGTGAGCCTGTTTTACAATTGCTTCTCAATGATGTTTTTCGACACATTTCATAAAAAGAACGCAACTATCTTTTGAAATCATGATCACAGTCTACTTGTTTGTTTTGTTTGCTTAACGGCATATCAACTCCTTATGGGTCATTTAATGCCGAAATTTAATTTTCTTGGGAGCATGTAATGCTGGTAATATTTTCTTCCTTACAAAAATGATTTGGTGGCATCTTCAATATTTCATAGTGTTTTGACCCCAGTCTTTTCTTTGGTGGGGGTCACTATTTGCTTATATCTGGGACTCTAACAGGTGCTATCACTCCAGGTCAGGGTGTACCTGGGAACAACAGCAATTAAGAGGTGGTTCGATGCCCCTTAAAACCTCCCGATCAGAGGCCATGTTGCCAGATGTAGTTTATCGTCATACCTAGGACGGCCGTCGACTTGTAAACGACCTTCAAATCATTACTGCATTTTCTGTACCTTTGATTAATTCACTCTTTCAAGTTTCGCTATGAATTCAATTGTATTCAATTTACGAGATTAACTGGTACACAGAACCGCCTCTACATTGTTCTGGATAAACCATTCGCGAGTTACTTGAGCTGTAGTCTTCGAGCTATTTACCTCGCGAGAAGATTCAACCCTTTTCAAGTGTTGCACCGAAGAGAAAAAATTAATTCCCCCCAAATACTCCGATCTATTCTTGATTCCTTCAATCACGTAAAGTGCCCTCGTACCATTGAAAAAGAAACATTCTTAAAGCATTATATTACCACCTCCGTGCTTTACTGTGGAGATGGTGATTTTTCGATCGGAGGATCATTCATCTTGTCTTCATGCATGATGAAATGCGTTGTAGCCCAAAAGTTTAATTTTCCTTTCCTTTAATCTGATAGTATTCTTCCCAAAATTATTAGGCTTCTCTAAATGCTCACAAGGGTAAAGCATTTAAGACACGAAACAACTTTCTTAAAGAAAGAAAAACGTCTTATTTATTTTGTTGTAGAGACATGTGAATTAATCGGCGACACATGACATACAGTGAATAAGATAAATAGAGCGATCAGTTCGTTCAAATTCCCTGAATATTAGTTTAGCTCATCCTTAGCTTCCGTTTTGGGAAACAAATTGTAATGGCGAATACGACCTCCTAACTACTAATCATACATTAAAGTTAAGAATAAATTTGAAATAGACTAACATAGCTTATATTTTGCATTAGCAATAGCAGCTACACAGTGGATTAAAGAAAAAGCTACTGTTCTCCTCTAAGACAGCACAAGGCTGAACAAATGAAGAATAACATAGGAAAATAATGTGGAAGCTGACTGGTTTGTTATATGCGATCTGTCATATTCAGCTGACCTTGGACCAATTAATTATTGCATTTTTCGATCGGTGACAAACATTTTGATGTAGTAAACCTTCTCTAATGAAAATCAGTTTCAAGTGTTTTTCGAAAGCCTTTTCACATCAATACGTGCGAACTTTTATTCCAGTGGTATTGAAGATGCATGGTGAGTAGTAACAGCTCATTGCAAATAGTGGGGAATATATAATTGAATAAAATATAATTGCAATTTATTTTTTTAAAGAATAAATATAACCGATAAGATCTGTCTGTTTTATTTTTACTGCATTTTAACAATTTTCGAATAAGATATAGCACATCAGAATTCGTACAGATGCCATTTCTTGTCGATAGCAAACGTAACTTCTCTTTCTGCAAGAATACGCCCAACCATCAGTATTCGTAGAGATGCTATTTCTTGGTGCTAGCAAATGTAACTTCTCTTTCTGTAAGGGTACGTCAAAACATCAGGATTCGTAGTCATGCTATTTCTTGTCACGAATAAATGTAAATTCTCCGTCTGCAAAGGTACCTCAAAATTTTGTGGTATTAGTATCCTTTTTCGCTGCAGGTCATGTAACTTAAAGAAGATATATATAGGCAGCAAGAATTCATTCAAATTTTGAAATTCAAAAGAACATCAAGGGATTTCATACATTTATGTTGCCGCCATGAAGAATATAATAAACTCCAGGATAATTATCGAATTCTATTTGCGAACTCTTAGAATTTGCAGCCCGTAATATTTATATACATAGGAAATAATTTGAAGTTCTTCAACAAATAATTTGAAGTTCCTCAACTATTTGAATATATATATATATATATATATATATATATGAGATGCATTACAGAAGTTGGCATACTTTGTCAGGACAGACATTTATTAATTTATTAGTTCAAAACTCTAATCTTCAAAGTAGGATGCGCTGACATCAATCCAATTTGTGTAGCGTTTTAGCCACTTCGTAAAGACCTCATCGATGTTATTCAAATTGAAGGTGTCGAGGAACCTTGTCAGAGCTTGCATTTTCACAATGATTTCGAAACGACTGCCTCTGTGGTTCTCGTTCAGCTTGGGAAACAACAAAAATAAACGTTCTGAGCAGTAGGAACGGTGAGGAACAGTTTTGATACCCATTAACTCTCTGCTGTCACGAGTCCGTCTTTCCTTCTGTTCCCTGGGAACAATCTTTGCAACAATTTTGAGTATGTTCAGATTTTAAGGAATTATTCCATGTAGAGATCCGCACCAACTCCAAAGTTTGTGCTTATTGTTTTTACAGACACATGACGGTATTCATCTAGAAAATAGCAAATCTTCTCAAACAGTTCTGATGTTCTGCCGTCCTACTCCCTCCCACATCTTTCAATGTCTCTAAGCACCTCTTTACCGTCCTTGAACCTCTTGTGCCAGCCAAAAACAGATGCTCGGCTCATACAAGTTAATCCATAAGAAATCTGGAGCATTTCATAAGTATTTGTAGCGTTCTTTCTCAGTTTGACACAAAACAACATTGCATAGCGTACTTCTAAATTGTCTTCATGTCTGACTGCATTCTGCAAGCTAGTCAGCTGTGACAAGCAGTGTTTAGCAGGGTATGTTCAAAGAGTGGCTACGGCCGACTCCTTCCATCTGCAATAACAAAAATTGGCAGGTCAGCTTATTAGATGCGCAGTAATGATATACTAAAATTACAATAATCTCGGACAGTTATAACTGTTTGTTAAAAAATGTCTCCAAACTTCAAGAATGTACGTCATATATATATATATATATATATATATATATATATATATATATATATATATAATTGACGTAATCCCATGTGGAACGTCGATGTATTACACCAATTTAATATTGGCGTAGATTTAAAATTGGGAATGTTTTTTCCAACAGAAAAGAGAAAATATATAAAGAAGCTGGAATATGGAGATTTGGCTGCATCTACACACACCTTACCTTCTCCCATTGTTGCAGAAAACCAAAAAGGTTGCATTATCCTGATCTATTTCTGGTGTTCACTGTGTTACTGGCAATGACGTTACTGCCTCAAAACCATGTCTGTCTCCAGAGCCATATATATATATATATATATATATATATCATATTTAGTGTATACACATCGTCTTTTAAGTTAAATACCCAGACAAGAACTCATGGATATGAAAACAAAAGTTGCTTTTTAATACATTAAAAAGAAAAGACTAATTTGAATATTTCAATGTATAATATAATCCGGGAATTCTTCTGTATACCATGTCCTGAAAGGACATGGCTGTACATGGCTCTCTACTACTTCCGATTTTTTGTTGCTCAAGATAACTCTTCTCTGTTCATCACCTTTGTTTCTTTGCTGTACATCCATTACTGAGTTATTAGAGATTATTATTTGTTCCTACTGTTTCTTTTATCTTCAATATGCTAAATGTCTTCGATTTTCCATGCCTTCCTCCAATTTTCAGCTATCCCTTTCAGATTAACTGCAATATTCCTTGGAGTTTCTATTGTCAGGACCTATTTATTTAACACGTGCTATGTCAATTTGACTGTCAGTATAGGGAAATTGTTACCATCATCGTTACCGATAGAACGACATCGCAAACGTTTCAAATCTCTTCATCATATGTGGTAAACAGATCAACGTTCACCGCCATATAGAATTTAAAACATTACATAACAGTCAAACTCGCTTTTCTTCTTCCGATTCCTTAACACTTTACTTAATTTCTTTCACTATTTCTGTGCCATATTTTCCATTGTCTGTTAGCACAATAGCCGTAAATTTCCGCACATGTTTAATTTATATATCCCCGTTGTGTAACGCGGAATTTAGACTGTGTCTTTTACCAACAACCATGTATTATCTCTTTTTACATTTAATAGTTATTCATTATTCATACTTTCGTCTACTGCTTTGTCTAAGAGGTATTTTGGTTTTCATTCTACTTTCTCATAAGGCAAAATAAGAATAAAAATTTTGGTGCCATAGGATTTTTAGTCAGTCTTAATACTGCGAGCAAAGTTGAAAGTTTCCAATGTACAGTGTGTTTCAAAAGTCACGCAACAATTGGCAGAAAACGTACACTTGTGAAATAGCAACCATGGAAAAATTGTATGATATCATCTTCCATAATTCGACCAAGAAAATTTTATAATAATATATTGCCATATACAGAAATATGATTCCATTTGGTAAATAAATATAAGATTTACAATGTTATCAATAATAATGCGACTTTTGGATCACACTGTACATCGAAGAATGTAGCTTGGATAATAACAAGATTATTAATGATCAGTATAATCGACTGGGTCATTATCTTGTAGGGTAACTGGAAATTTAAAAAAAATTATTTTTTGAGTTTGGATAACAAACCTGAAATATTAAAATAAATTCTGGTAGCAGTTCAGCGGCATTTTCTAACTTTATGATAAATTGTTGAATTAATTTTTATTTGCTCGCAAAATATTAATTTTTTTCAAAACCCGTTATTTAATGATGATCTATGATCGAAGGAGTTATTTGCCACATTTCATTCTGTTTTCACTAGAAGAGGAAAATATGGATTATTATAGTTTTTTTTTTTAAGAAATATTCACCAAATACAAGGCCCAAATGCACACATTATAGCAATCGCACAAAATAGCATATCTCGAGAATCTGTCTGAATGGAATAGCCTTCTTAACCGTGGAATAAAAAGGCAATGACGATGCTTCAACACTTTCTACGTGACGCGGCGAGTCCTAACTCTAAAACTATGAACAAGTAGAAGTAAAGGATGTTAGCCCGTCTGGCAATCTTCCGTGGAAATAGCAATCAGCTTGCGAGATTTCGTCTATAGGAAATAGGTTGGAAAATAATTCATTACCTACTAGTCCGGATAAACGCCCCCGAAATGTGTCAAGGCCGGAAAGTGAGGTTTCGGCAGCTCTAGACAAGATAATTACTTAGCCTATTGGAAAATAAGGTGGAAATTAATCCTCGGTTGTTCCCGTACAATTATGACTTTATATTCATTTGCCCAACATAGATAAATTAAAATCACTTACTATCAGTACCAGTAACATTCAAGATTCTCTTTTATTCTCACTTAGCATTTTTTATGCTAATGCTCGGTACTCAAATTGCATGTCGTGCATTGAATATGGAAACAAATTACAGTAGTCAGAGTTAGTAATAAATTAGGCATATTAGTATAATCTAATATGTTTGCATAAGTACATTGTGAGTAATTTTACTAAATAAATATATTACAATTTACCTTACTAAAATTAATTTCTATCGTAAATTTTTATGCATTTGTATTTTATAATCTTTCAAAAGATCTCTTATATAAATACATTTTAGATTATTTTTACTTAAAAATGCTTTAAAATAAAGAAGGTAATGGCTTATTAGGAACCAAGAAACAAGTCACTGTTTATTGATAGAATAAAGAGTTATTATGATTTGGTTAATTCGTTTTCTACGGTTTATCAACCTTTTGCTGGTTATATAAAAACAGAAAATATTTTTAGATTGTAAGAAATATTTTTTGAGATAATAATGGTTTAGTGCTACGAATTTTACTAATTAACCCATAGCTGGTGGGAGAAGGGGTGGATTCATAAGTTCCCCAAGAGTATTCGCGTGTAAGTGAATATAGCGAACCCAGCGGGAATGAGAACTCAGCTTTCCGATTAACAACTCTAAGCCATTATTCATCACACGAATCGAATATCCAAGCGGTCACCCATCTAGGTACTGACCAGGTTCGACGTTGCTTCACATCAGTGTTTCAACGTGATGTGTCTGTAAGCCAAGTTATTATGATAAAGAGCTAAACGTTGCGTAATCAAGAAATTGTGGAGGGCCATAATTACCTACACGTTAAAAGGCAATAAAAGATTTGAACGAGTCATAGTCGAGAGGAAAACATAGGGTGACGTATAAACATATTCTTAACTCTATTCGGTCTGATGTGGGAAAACCAGTATCTTCACTGAGTAATACACACCCCAAAAGTTCTAATTTTGGTTCCTGCTATAGCAGGAATTTGGTCGAGAATTAAGTCGGGAAATCTTGATAACACGCGGAGACGACGTGATTGTGTTAAGTGGCTGCTGTAAACAAAAAAAAGTTCGTGTTTGATGATCGAACAGTTTGATCCGCCATCATTCTGTTAGCATTCTTGCTTTATATAGATGCTGTTGGTCACCGTGACTTTTGCTAACATCCTATTCCAGTGAGAGATTTCCTACAGAGACGGAATCAATTACCAGCAGTCTATAATTTAAGGAGAATATTCACTGCTAAACGTCTGTTAACCGAATAAAGTACCGGTGGATCTTATCGTCGGCCTGATCTTCAACATTCGCTGTTAAATTGCACTCTAAATTAAAGAGTTCAACAATAAAGTTCCCTTTGATGATGACTCAACTGCACGAGCACTTTTAGTAATGGGGGAAAATAATAGAATGAAACACGTTCTCTAGAAATTGAAGTGAGTTATTTGAACAGAAACCAAATGGAAGTAAGTGAAATTACCTGAGTTTTCCTTATTTTTTTCTGCACTTGCTTTGAAACTTTTTACAACAAAACAATGTTCTAAATTTTCGAACGCTGATTTTTCAAGTCTTACTATCCTAATTTGAAATGTTAGTCAACTGGTTGTCAGACGAGAGGCGCTTTGATTTCAGATAATGGATTTCTAATCAAAGAGAATTAATTTTATTTGGGGGGAAGAAACTAGGGATAAATTTCGGTTTTATCTCTATGTTATATGCAATGGTAAAGGAGAAATTAGCCATTTCTGTAAAGGAAATATTCGACTTGAATTGACCGATAATTTAGCATTACTAGATTATTATGAGATTTATAAAATCATTTTTCTTGAAATAGTTTTTCAGGAAATTAATCTTCTCAAGTTTATTAATATTGATAGGGATTTCCTTCTAAACTTTTCCTTTATGTGACTATAAGAAAATAACATCTTTATTATATGTGCTACTGATTTTTTGTTGTTTAAACTATTTAAGTATTCAGTTTTTTGTTATTTGGTAAGGCTCTTTGGTTCTGACATTTTAGCGCCAGTCAGTAAGGTTTGATGCAATTTTTTTTTCTTTAAGACCGGAAAGAATTTATTTGATTGAAGCTGCTATTTATTCAAAATATGTAAAAAATGAAGAAACTTAGGATCACATGAGAATCAATACCACCAGAAAATTTGAGAAGCGCTTTATAGCGTACGAACGTGCACCACTATCACCATTATATATATATATATATATATATGTATGTATGTGTGTGTGTGTGTGTGCAGGTATGCAGAAAAAATAGGAAAGAACACGTTAGGTAAATAATCCGGAGTTCCTTAGTATTTTTGCTTTTATTTTTAAAAAGACATTGCTCCATACAGAAGTAGAGCTTATATTATACTATTTTTTTAAAAAACATGATTCTTTCGCTACATAAGAGCTCTCATGTTTCAAAAGCTTTTGAAACATGAGAACTTATGTAGCGAAGGAATCATATTTAAAAAAAATATATTATAATATATATATATATATATATATGTGTGTGTGTGTGTAATAGCTGGCCACTCGTATTCAAGGATACCCGTCTACTAGGGCGGCTAGCCAATCCCTATTGCAGACGCCCGCTCAGGTACATTTATGTTTGTTCAACACCCACAGTTCCCACCTGTGCTTTATACTGCAACTATGCTGTACAGACCTTAGTTACAGTTTCTGGGAGAGAGCGTGTTATCTAGCGTGATCAACAATCTGAACAAGGCCAGCACGCTCAAGCCCTTGGCCCTGATGACTTGTGACTTCGTGCTAGTACAGTTATCGATGGCCTCTAATGGTTCCATCTAACAAATTTCACTCAAAAGGCTTTGGTCAATCCGTGTCACGGTTTTCAGGCCCTTCCAAAGGTGCAGTAAGCTGGAATCGTTCCATCCAGACCGATAGCATCCGGAAGTCTTATTCCTGACAAATCGACCCTGGTGATATATATATATATATATATATATATATATATATATATATATATATATATGTAAATCTAACATGTTTCACTTTTGTGAAGATTCTTGTATATTTTAAGAGGGCATCGGATGGTAAGACATACTTATACATACAAATATCTTCACAAACCTACATTCACATGAAATTATCTACGATACGTGTCTGACCAGTGAGAACTGACCCAAACAACAGAAAATACCAGTGTTCCTGTTTTTTCGCCTGTTTTCCCTCTATCTCTGACGAAGGAAATCATTTTTATAGCCAACTTATTATTGTTTTAATTGTGGCTGTGCCGAAACGAAATTGATTTTATGCTAACGATTTTCGTTTATCTGTCTGATTTGATAAGAAACTTTTGGTGTTCTTTAATAATTACTGAAAGCACTCATCGAACCTCAGTGGTAGATCTAGATAAATCGATTTGTAATACAATCAGTAATCATAGATTATTGACCAGGATTTGTAACCTTTATCGATACGTACTGTTCATACCGTCAAGTATATCGTATCCTTCTACCCAGCTGCACTGATAGTGTAATTTCGTGTTCGGAACAAATGAAGAGAAAAACAATCAAACATTAGAAAGATCGGGCACCTTGTACTTTCGTACAAACCGGATTTTTCACCGAAAAATATTGGGAAAATCACATTCATCAGTCTTTTTTATATATTTAATTTGTCGAAACCCCAAACTCGTATTTAACATGTGGATATGGATATTAAGTTAGGCCTCTATCAATCTATTTAACCATAATATAACCTTTTCATCACTTCCTGAATGTCTTTACATATACATAACCGCAAGAAGAGATGAAAAATTATGAGTAAAACATTATACTGACGCCACAAAACTAAGACGAGTCAAGCGGACGGTAATCGTTAATATATTTTCTATTCTAAGTCTTCTTTGACCAGCACCTTTATTTCGCCATTATGCCCATTGCACCTATTAACCTCTGAAAGGGATCACTTCATATCTACTAATGTAGAAACAAAATCAATTGATACATAGCTTATTTTCATTCATTCTCTCTGCATGCATCTATAATGTTACATACGTTTTCTTTTTCTACGTACATTGTTATGTTCGGTGCCTATTTTCGCTGTTCGGCCATGTGTTTTCCTGAATAGCCCTTTGCAATTCAAATTTGATTACATAGTCACTGCTGGCTGCTCTCACATTCAAAGTATTTCTCTTGTATATCTATGTAATTCGTGAGTGGATGGAGCCATGACTGGATACATTCTTGGAAGTTGCTTTTCGGTATACCTTTCAGTATTATGGTCGACTGTTGCTGCCTATGTTGGTATACATTTGTTCTGTCGCGGTATTTTCTTCATTTTAGAAATCGCCAAAGATCACAGTGGATTAAGTCTGGTAAATAGGATAGATGGTCCATTTTTCTAATGGATTTTTCCTCACGAACTCCTGCCACTCAGTACGTGTTTTACAGAAATTGTATCATCACAGTGTTGCTATGGCCATCACAATCCCCGGATCTAAATTCCATTAGGCCGCATAAGGACTATATTGAGAAAAGGTGTACTCCATACAAACATTTGAATCTTGCAATCAATGTGATACACATTGATTGCAAGATTCAAATGTTTAAAAGCAAGAAGAAAGAAAGAAAATAAAAAGTCAAGATAGTGTAAAGAAAGAAAAAGAGAGGAAAAGAAAGAGACAAACTGATTGAAAGAGAAAAACAGTGACTTAGGGAGATAGAAAATATTAAAAGACGGGAAGGAAGAAAAAAGTAGGAAAAACATAGAGAGAGTAAAATGTAATGGAATAAATAAGTGAAATCGATTACGAAGAAAAAAGAAAGAAGGAAAGAAAGAATGAAAGTAAAAAGATAGAAATAAATGTGGTGAGTATGAAATTTGAGAGAAGAAAGAAAGTACAAAGTTATTAGATTGATTTGTTTTTACGGCTTATCGACCTGTTTGTCGGTTATTTACAGCCAGAAAATAGCTTTAGATTGTAACAATTTTTTCCTAAGATTTTAATGAGAAAAGTCTTCCTAATCAACCTATAGATGGGGGAGGAAAAGGTGGGTTCATACCTTTCCCTGGGGTAGTTGCGCGTAAGTGAATATGACAAACCCGAATGGAATTGGAACTCTCCGGTGTACAATTCCGAGCCGTTATTCATTCCCTCACATCCACGCTTACAGCACCTGGTATTCTCAAACGCTTATCCATCTAGGTACAGACCAGTTTCGACGTTATTTAACTTCAGTGATCGGACGAGAACCGGGAAAGTACAAAGAATCGAAGAAACAAAAAGAAGGAAAAATCTGGCAAAAAAAGAATGAAGTTCGAAAGAAGAAAGAAAAACGTTTGGTTAAACGAAATAAATTTAAGAGAAAAAGGCGGGAAAACAGATTTAAAAGAGAAAAAGGCGGGAAAACAGATTTAAAAGCGAAAACTGAGCGACAAAATTGACAGAAAGAGAAGTTTGGGAAAATCGAAGAGATTTTACTAACTCGATAGAAAAGCTGTCAAAAAGAAAGTAATCTAAAAGAATAAAGCAAAACGCATACCCCCACAAAAAAAAACTATTTGAAAAATAGGGAAAAGTAAAAAAAGGACGAAAAACGGAAAGGAGAAAGAAAAAAAGATTTATAAGAAGAATCGAAAAATGGGGCCAGTCGAATTAATCTCGTTTTACATATAAAAATATTTGCGATTCGAGTATTTGGTTGAATGCATAAAAGAACCAATTTGTCCGGCGAAAAAAAAAAATTTACAAATGTTTATTAACTGATATGGCGATTTTGTAAGCGTAGCTTATGTGGCACAAAGCCAAATGTATAGGGCACCCATTGAGGATAGAACTCACACGTATTTGATCTAGAGAAACAAATTTACTAACCTTACACCACTTCGATGTTCCCAATGATTTTCTATGCGTAGCTTAAATGTGACACAAGGTTGAAAGCATGGGGCACACTCAGTGAGGATCGATCTCACTATTCAGCCGTAATTGATTTAGCTAGACATGCTTGCTAACCATTACACCACGTCGAAGTGCCCTTATTGACGAATATATATGATGAACAAACATAAAAAAATAAATATAATTCTTGATTAATGGTAGCGCCATACCAGTTGGATGAGTGATTAGCGCCCGATTATATGTAAAATTTCAAATAATTATTTTCAACTCAAGCAGACCCTCTCCATTACTTTCAATATCTCAAAATCCAATATTGTTTTATTATTATTATCTGTCAGATCCTGAGTTTTTTCCACTCACGATCACCAGTTCCATTGTCAAAGATTCTGGTATAAGGATCGGTTCATTCTATCTCTACTGCAAGTATCTGCCTCATTCTGAAATGCTGTATTCTCTGCAAGAGTCGAACCTTGATATAGTTCCAAATCTTTTGCTTGGTCTTGTGGGGAGAAGATTTATTTTCCACTCTGCAAACACTTACTAACAGAAAGCAACGATATTTCCATGGCAGAAGTTCATATCAACTCCATTCAATTCCATTTGTTTCAATAATTCCGGTCTTTACAACTAGAGCATGACATGCCAGTTCCACATAGTGAAATCACCCTCATTCCATCCCTGCTACAAACGTTATTTTTTTTTATCATTTTGGCCCCAGTAAGGTAATAAAGCCACTAGGATGCAAGATGGCTACTGTCAAAGAGGGAAATGCTGCTATTAAGGAGAGAGGATAATAAAAGAATGTGGATTAAGTACACAAAAGAGGAGGCACGGTGGAGTAATGGATAGCGCATCGAACTGGGGAATGAAAGGTGAAAAGGGGTTAATATATATGTGTGCGTGTGTATCTGTATGTGATAAAAATATAGTTTTAAGATATGCTATATTTATGGGTTAAAGTGCTTAATATCAGGAATAATGCGTATGTAAATATAAATGTAGACATTCATGTCAACCGCCATCCGTGGTGTCTGTGCCATACTTAAATGCAATATTCAGGCCATGTGCTTTGTCTTTTGGCTTGACTATTTATATATGGTCTGAAGATTAAGAATGCACCATATTGTCGCCACTGTGTGTTGACCTCAATATTCTCATATATATATATACATATATATATATATATATGCGGAAGGATGAATTTATTTTTACTTTTTACTGAATGTATGGATATGTTTATGCATATATCTAGAGTTATAGGAATGCTTAATTTTCCAAACACGGTTAGCACATTGTGGCCGTGTTCATAGTTGATGTTATTGAGTGTTGGCTTTTTTCTTTTTCATTAAAAATGCTTCCATTATACATAGCCTTTTTTTACCAGTGGATGAGGATGATTTTACTTTTACATTTTACTGAATGCATGGAATTTTTTCATGTATGTATTTAGAGATATAGGATTATTTTATTTTCCAAACATGGTCAGCACATTATGGCCGTGTTCATAGTTGATTTTACTGAGTGTTGGCTTTTTTTTGCATTAATAATGCTTCCATTATTTATAGCCTCTTTTTTAGCCTGTGTTGATGAAGAAGGATGGTTTTATTTTTACTTTTCACTGAATATGTATATATATATATATATATATATATATATATATAGTGTAACACGGATATAAGATACCCGGATATAAGAGAGATTTTATCTGGTCCCAAATTAGAGCCTGTGTTAATGTATATATAATAGACTAAACCCGGATATAAGAGACTTCTTCTCCGGTCCCGACAACTCTCCTATATCCGGGTTACACTGTATACATATATATATATATATATATATATATATATATATATATATATATATATATATATATATATATATATGTTTGTGTGTGTGTCTGTGTGTGTGTTCGCTGTGCCGTTTTTCCAAGATACATTTACTATTTTAATCACCCGTCCGTTGAATTCTTTGTATTCCTTTTAGTTTTGTTCTGTCTCATCTTCTCGTTATTCTATTCTTCATTTTACATCCTATTCTTGCTGAAGTATTTTAGTTTATGCTTTTACTAATATCCAAAAATCGATCGACTTATTCTTTCTCGTTTTTATAATATTTACTTTCCTTTTCTCCCTTTTCGATTCCGCCGAACATTTTTTGTAACAAAAACCTGCAATCTTTGAAATCTCTTGCTATTCCTCTCTTTACCCAGATTCCATTTTTTATAAGCACTTCCCGTGCAGATGCTTTACTGAGCCGAGTCTCACCAAGACGGTAGCTATGTCGGCAGGCACTGGGCAGTAGCTCTTTAGGGAGAGAGTTGGCGGTAAATCCACCTAATTCCATTACGCGATGTAATCGATTCAAAGAGTCAATTCTGGTATCCAACTGTTCTTCCTGCAAATGCTTGGACTGTTTCTTTCTTTTTACCTCCTTACATCTTCCTTCCTTTTCTTGTAGGTATTAGATTCTCTTATCGATTCCGCCACCTTTATATTTTACTCTTCTTTTCTTCGTTCAGGTTGAAACTTTATTCGTCTTTATTTGTTTTCATTTCCCCATTTCTCCACGTGCTTCTTGCCCTTGGCTTATTTCTTCATTCATCTAAAATTCATTGTTTCCTTCTGTTATTTCATAATCACTTACCTCTCTATTCGTTTCACTATTCTTTCATCTAATTTTTAGTGTTTTTTAATTTAATTCGAACCGAATGTTACGTTTATTTTATAATCTGTTTTATAATATTGTTGTTGACTTTCGGCCATATCACGTTGAAATACCTGTTCTCGTATGACCACCGAAGTTATTCAACTTTGTCTGGTCAGTATCTAGATCAATGAACGTTTCAGAATACCAGGTGCTATAAGATTGGATATGCGGGTGGTGCAATGGATAATGTATAGGAATTGGAAGTTGGAGAGTCGGGCTTTAATTGCAGTTGGGTTTGTTATATTCACTTACGCACATGAAAGGTATGAATCGACTTATTCTCCCCCGGCTATTAGTAAGACTTTTATCAGCAAATAATTATTACCTCAAAATAGATTACAATTTAAAAATATTTTATGGCTTTAAATAATCTGAGAATAGTAGATAAAGCATAAAAACAAATCAATCAATACATTATTATAAATACTGAAGGTTCCTTTGTTGAGCACAGAGCCACAGCGTCACCAAGCTATGTGACGCTGCTGTGGTTTCCTTAGCATGTGGATTATATTTGATGGAGTTGGGTGTTAGTCTTCAGAATTGTCCTTCTTTTAGACTGGTTGCAAATCAAAGCTTGAGCCCAGTCTGCACTGCTATTGAGTCTTAGGTGGTGGGTATTCTTCCCTTTGTAACAATATTTATGTGAAAACGATCACAGCGGCCCCAGCTGGTATTTGACCTCGACACGCTATCTCCACCTCCCGCGCCTATAACCATTACGATAGGCACGCATCCATACAGGGATGCACTTATGGGCACCGACTGAGAATCGAACTCACGACTATAGCAAAGCTTTCGGCTCGAAAGAATTGCTCGCACATCAATCTACAAGCAGGTAAATTTATTCCAAAGCCCTTTTTAATCTGGTACAAGGCCACAATACTACGGTTGGATATCAATTTGACAACATCAGTGAATTTTGTTCGTCCGGCAGAAAGACAAAATAGAAGTGAACATAAGGATGTTCTACACAAACGAATTAGTTTTGAAACGTTGAGACATTTAAAAAACATCCCTCTCTTTAGAAAATTTGTTTAGCCTGGCACAAGACTACATTGGTGGTGTGCCCAGCGAAGATTAAACTCCTTACACTAGTGAATTGCATTATTCCAACAGAAGGCTATATGAGCGGAGTGACGGCTGAATATTAAACTCTTTTCATTGTTGAATTAGCTTCTCTTCGTATGAGGTCTGAGTGGTAGACTTTGACTGATGATCAAAGTCAGTGCATTAAGGAATTACTCTACGAGAAAAGGTTCTTAAACATCGCGCCTCAGTAGTAACTTGCCTTGAATATAATTACATTTGTAGAGTAGAAAGCAGCAATGAACTGTAAAAATGAGCTGATTTCAAACGAAATATTTCTTTAGAATTAAAGGCAAGCATTTATTTGCATGGTTGGACGTACGTGTTTAGAGTTAAATGGTCTTGTCCAAGTAGGAAGGAAAGTGGAGAGGCGTTTGGGAAGAAAACAGATATGTGGCTATGGTCAACCCTATCAAACGGATTAGCTTAAGGTCGGAAGCCATTCGTTTCAGATAAGTAGTTTATACCCTGCTGATTTTAGAAGAATACAAAAGCAAAAATGCGGAATGCAAGAGGAGGAGCGCAAAGAGTTCTTTGAAGGCGTACATGTCCGTTCTCAAACTGAAACCTTAAGCAACTGCATTCATGCTAACCTGACTAAAGAATTACCTTTTGGAGGAATTTGGTGCAAACGTAGGTTTTCTAGAAATACGGACTTTCATAGAATAAGATAAGACTTTCCGTGTATTTCGTTAAAGTGTAACCCGGATATAAGAGAGCTGTCGGGACCGGAGAAGAAGTATCTTATATCCGGGTTTGGTCTATTATATATACATTAACACAGGCTCTAATTTGGGACCAGAGAAAATCTCTCTTATATCCGGGTTACACTGTATTTGCTTCCTTTTCCTTTCCTTCGACTACCTCCTTCTGACTTTTCAACGCTATTTAAAAAGTACGAAATTTTCAAAAGATTGTAAACAATTGTTACGAATGTACATAAAAACTTAAACAGCGGGTAAAGGTTGCGCGAACGTGCGTGCCGAACGGGTATCGAGGAAATTATTTTTAGCAGCAGTTTTAATGCTTATTTGCACTTCAATTATATCTTCTTTTTTATGAGCCGTGTCTCTTCAGGACATAGGCGATCATTGTCCACTACATCTTCTTGTCTCTTGTCGGTCTTAATAAGTTTTGTCTTTTCATTATTGCTCTCAAACCCTGTTCTTCCATCCATTTACTCAAGCCGATCAAGTATGTTATTCACTGTTTCCCTATTTCCCTCAATCTGTCTCGTGAGTATCCGATTTTCAAGGCCCTTTCCTCATTATGTGCTCCAGAAATTTCACCTGCCTCTACAAGATGTTAAATATGTTTGCTTTTTCTTTCTATTCTCTCCCAAACCTCGTCGTTGTTCACATGTTCGGTCCATGGTATCCCCAGCATCTTTCAGTAGAACATCATTTCTGCTGCTTCAAGTTTCTACTTCATCTTTGAGGAGATTGTCCAACATTCGCTGCCGTACAGGAAGACAGATATCGCGTAAACGTTCAGTATTCTTTTCTTTGTCTCTTAATACCCTGCTTAGATTTTAGAATGCACCTTTGGTCATACCAATAAGTCTTCGGATCTCAGTGCCGCACTTTACTTCCTCTGTTAGAATACTTTCCAGATATTTAAATTTCTGTATCTGCTTGATTTTAGAATTCCCGACCTGTAAATTTTCATTTTGGGATATTTTAACTCTTTTAAATTCGAAAAAAAAACAATACAAGGAAATAAATATTTAGCTTTCTAAAATAATCTTTAAACATTATGTTATTCTTTGAAAGATTTCATGCAAAATGGAGTTGTGTTTCCTTTACACCAAGTTGTCATCATTTTCGTATGCTTCCTTTTCGAGAAGTATGCATGCAGACACAACATTGCCTTTGGCTTGTTCTTACAGTTCTTATTAGCAGACAGGAAATGACGTAGCCTCATGAATCATGGAGTTGCCAATTAGCCATTTAGATTGAATCATGAATGGATAATACCAGTATCGTTAGAAAAGTTTAAATCATCAATTGAGGATAGCTGCTGATCGCCATGGAAATATCAACTGATGATGCCAACCATCTAAATGTTCAACAGCAAATATTAAAAAGAATGAGTTTTGCTTAGTATGGCACAAGGTCATGCGTATTGAACTTAGCACAGGATTACAAGTTTGCAAGATTGGCTTCCTAACGAATAATCCATGGTGAGGTGAATTTATCTAGTAAGATCAACTGCGTTTGACAAAGGGCTATGAATAATGAGCGCCAATTTATGATCGAAATTATCACATTGCTCTCAGAAAACTCATTTTTACATGCTCAGGTTTACTTGCCTAGGCAGAAGCAGCAACAACAAAACGCTAGTAACACTAGAACTAAACTTGATAACGTTTAATTAGGGGCGATGCAAATTGACCTTTAAACCCTGGCAACAATTCGGATACAAATTTAATTGTATGCATTAATAAAGCTGCCAAACGAGTGTTTGTGCGTTAAGAAGCACGCAGAGGCGGTTCGAAATTAACTAAAGCTTAAGCTCTAAGCAAAAGAAAGCGCTATAGTTTGCGAATTATTGTGGTTAAACTTTGACGCTACTTAGTGAAAAAAACAAACAAAATAACTATTTTGATTAAACATAAGAGATAAAAAGGAAAATGGCGATTCTGTATTTTATAATTCAATTCAGCATGCAAGAATCGATCACCAGGCGGAGTGAGATCGTTATCAGAAAATCAAATAAGAAGTAGCATCAAAGCACGATCATCAAATCATGAGATAAAAGTCGTATTGGGATAGACATATATACAGGACGCGATGGATAAATTGTCGTCTAAATTACACGGAAAATAACACAGGCATTTCATTTTAACATATATATGTACAAAATTACACAAAGTTTAAATGGAAATACAAAAGAGTAAATGTATTCAATAAAATCGCCATTGGCATCAACAGCGGCCTCTAGACGACTTCGGAATCTACCGCAACTTTTCTGGGCGGCCTCCTTGTTTAAGTTGGTGAATGCTGTCATAAACCTTCACGTCAGTTCATCTTTGGTGTTACAACGAGTTTCATTGGTCTCTCGCTCAATTGGACCACTCACATAATAACCAAGCGGGTTGCAGTTTGGGGAGTTAGGTGGTCAGATGTTAGGGGTGATGTGGTCGGACAGTCATGATTGGGCTTTCCTGTGGCATGGTGTAGAGTTCTACGATTGACAGTAGCCACTCTCATGGCCTAGGGTTGCACTACCTCCTCAAGGCACTTGGTATAGGCCTCCGTGTTGAGTCTGAGGCTCTGTGGGGAGATGAGTGGAGACATAACGTCGCCATTACTAGTCATTACTCCAAACACTTTCGTAATCGCCATTCATTTCCTTCCGAATCCTCTGCACTGTCCTCAGATTTGCACCCAAACACTCTGAAATGTACGTATAGGAGCTTCCGGCGCGAATGCCAAGCAGTACAGCATGAGGTTCCCAAATTTCTGGCGGAGTGAATAGCGTTATGGTGATCTTTTTCTCAGAGAGAGTGTCCAACTGACCCTACTATACTGTGCAGTCGACAAATATATCCGATATTGTTCCCACTTCACTCAAAATATACCAAAGTTCAAGCAATATATATATATATATATATAAAAATATGGTTAACAAGTACACCGTATTTTGAATCATCCCAATTCTGAGTGTCATGCTGACTGCAAACTTCAGGTGGTGTTGGTTTTCAAAATTAAAAATTATCTCTATATTATATTTCATCCTTAAATTTTTTTTTTTTTTTTTGGTGGGGTTCAGCTGGTCTGGATGTACGTTGCTAAGCAATTACTTCCCAATTTATTCTTTTTATTCAATAATTGAATGCTCATTCTTTACAAAACTAATAATCTCCCCAAGCGCATATCCCATCACCCGCCACTTCTGCTATAGGCCAACATATTCCAGGTGATGCATGAGGGTCTCTTACCCGTCTTCGATCGCATCCAAGTAAAAAGCACAAAGCACATGCTGTCTTTGTAACTTATATTCGTCAAGCTCATTTTATGATTAGAGAAGCGTCGCTTCCTCTCCCGATCCGCCGTTCCTATGCAATATTTGGCCGCCACTTGTTACATTCGTTTCATACATATAGTATTCCTGGTTAAACATGTTCAATTTTATCGGCACTTTTCCGTGTTTCAGCAGTTGCATTCTCTGACCTCTTTATAATTACCATCTTCCAATAATTTTCAGTTTGTGATTTATTATCCTTTATTCCATGTTGCCGGTGCAGCTATAGCTAACCATTAAATTATTTTTATTGAATAACTTCAAATGAAGTAGAAAAATCACAATAAATCATATCAGAAAAATATGAGATTTTTCTTGCCTAAGCATTTACTCTTGATTATATATAGCGTCAGTCATTTTACATTTATGTAGAAGACATTTATGGCAATAAAGATTTAGCAGAGAAATATAGGATCCTGCCTTTTTTGAGAAGTTTGTTAATCGAAAACACGTAACTGTAGCCAGCATTCAAACTCTAAACTGTAAATAACCAATCTACGTGTTACTTACATGTTTTCTTACTTCGGAAAATATACAAACCCAAGTTTGACGTTCGCCATAGTTTGAATATCTCGTAGAATTGCAGAGAATAAACAAAGGAAGTGTTGGGAAAAATCGAAACTAAAAATATTTAAGGTTTTCTCAATCTAAACAATAATTCTTAAAAAAAAGAGGAAAATTTAGAAATTGTTAAAAATGTTTATTCTGCTTATGGGGAATATGGCTCGCATGTAAGTTATATATATATATATATATATATATATATATATATATATATGTGTGTGTGTGCAGCGTGTGAGAGAGAGAGAGACTTAAATTTCTCAGAATAATTCTGAAGCTAAGACAAATTGGATAAAAATGGCAATTGGAAAATATTTCTTCTTTCTTGCTGACTCGTTTCTTCATCTGACTTTATCAAGGCAAGTGATGATAAATGGAACTAAAAAAAAGTTACCAATATCCAGAAAGAGGCTTACACAGGAGCGTCTTTTATTTAAGTTTTGAATTTGATGTAACCACACAATATTTCGCTTTTATTTATAATCACTTGCTTTGATAAAGTCGGAAGACGAAACGCGGCGGCAAGTACTAAGAAATATTTTCCAATTGTCATATATAGATATATTGCTAACAATATAAAAGCATTTATATCGTAGAGTCATCTCCAAATGAAAAAAAAAACGCAACTACGAATATAAAAGAGATTTACTTTTTAGACAGTCATTCAAACTCTTTGGTTATTCACAGGAACACAACTGGGCATAACTTTTATTTTACAAATGCTACTGTAATTAAAAATGAACATAATTCTTTACGTCGAAAGTATTTCGAGATATTACCCATAACAATATTACCAAATATAAACACATGTTAAAACACTATATTACATCACCAACCTTTATTGAATCCATTCTTAAATAATCTATGAACGTAAAAATGTTCCCAAATCAACATGCGAAAAACCAACTCACATAATGTCTACTAGACATACACACACACGTACATATGTGTGAACAAACAAACACATACAAACACACTCTTACGAATATACATTATCATCTGAATTCCATATAGATAACCTAGAATTATTATACACTTACATACATAAAACAATATTTACCGTTTTTCACTTATGATTGGAATCCGTTCACTTCTTTGAATTTCGAAGGGACGCGTCTTCTGTCCTTAAATTCGGAAGGCTATAAATTAACGTTTGTTTAACGATTTGAAGGCACGTGACATATGGTTGAGCAAGAAAATCAAACGACACAAAAGTAAAAATACCAAAATTTCTTTTTACTTTTTCTTCACATCTAATTCTCTGATGAAGCTTTATTATGTTAGATTTATAAACGTTTGCTATTTGTTCTTCATCTTATTATTCTGCATATTTGATCTGTATCTGATTCAAACTTATATATATATATGGTGTCTTATCAAGTGATGTAGATTCTGAAATCAAATCTTGGAAGCTAAAGCAATTGCTTTAGAGACTGAGAGTATGTTGGCGTGAGGTAAGAAAAAGAGTGACTGAATAGGCAAGAGATAGTAAGTAGAGAAAGAAAAGAAGATAGAAGTAAACGACATAGAGATAGAGTAATAAAAACATTGAAAAACACGGAGAGTAATGTGATACAGTTTCCAAAATTGCTCAACTAGGTAGGAAATCAGTAGGGAGCTACTGATTAGTTTACATTATTTCTGTCTCCATTTCTGACCCCGTGGATTAAAGTGTTGGTCTGTGAATTTGGTGGCATAGTGGTTACGCGTCTGATCCCTGGGTCGAGCAGTGTGTACTTGCCCTCCGTCGAAACAGGCATGCAATAACTGAATAGTACTAAAAAATGGACGAGACGTTACCCTAAGACATGGCAAATGAAAGGAGAACAGTCTACCTCTGCACCTTAAATAAATAGTTCAGTTCAGAATTCCTTGTGGTTACCTAACTCAGTATACACCTGAGGAAAGCCGGAGGGCACAACGGCCGGGACGGGATAACAACAGCAAAAACGAGGAAAATAATCCGTATATAAAGAGTGTGAATAGTGTAGTTTGAAGAGAAAATAATGACAATTAAAATGTTGACGTTTCACACTACTTCAAACAAAAGTTTAGGAAGAAAACTCCTGTCAATACTGGAAATGGCGATAACAGTTACTGAACTTGAGTAATGTATTTTCCTGAAAAATAGTTTTATTGGAAAGACTTTTTAAATTACAACTGACAGAAGCACTGGATGCTTGGTCAATGAATGCTGAGCGTTTCCACATTGTAGCGCATCGCCGAACTTATATCTCCCCAATGGAATACGAATGGACCCGCCATCTCAAGCACATTGTAGCGAACTTATATCTCCCCAATGGAATACGAAGAGAATAAATAAATATATTGTTTAATAATAAAAAAGAGCATCCACACAAATATGAATATCTATTAAAAATAACGTTTAAAGAAATAACTTAAAAGTATTTATGTTTATGTGTGCGCGTGTGTGTGTAATTTTATAAATAAATGAATATATAACAGTATACAGTGTAACTCGGATATAAGAGAGTTGTCGGGACCAGAGAAGAAGTCTCTTATATCCGGGTTTGGTCTATTATATATACATTAACACAGACTCTAATTTGGGACCAGAGAAAATGTCTCTTATATCCGTGTTTCTCTTATATCCGGGTATCTTATATCCGGGTTACACTGTAGTTATATTTCCCTCTGTGCACACGTGTATTTATTAGTTTAAATGCAGTTGTATATTTAGGAATCGCATAATTATCTAATTATATAGGTCCTTATATAAGTGTTATTTTTATGGTTCGCTACAATGTGCGTGGGATGTCGGGTCTTATCTGTGAATGTTAGATCTGGTGAAACTAAAGAATTTAGTTCGTCTAAACAGTTTCCATGGACATAGCGATAGAGTATCGAGAGGTTTGCATCGTTTCGTCTGTGAGAAGAAGAGTTGTAGTGTGAAAAATAATTAATCATCCACAAGACCTGGTATACGCATTTGGAATCTGTCGAGACTGGAAAGTGGATGTGGACAACTCCATCTAAGATATAATAGCAGTGTTCCCTTTTCTGTCTTATTCGTCCTATGCAAAAGTAGAGGATACCAGGAGGAGTTGGGTACTTACAAGAACGATGCCGGGAATCCGCCATTTTTTGCCTCTTGAGGTATATGGCACGGAGCAAACACAAGTTCATCGCGATAGACAAAAATTCAGTGTCGCGCTCGCTGATGATGGAATGTCACTAGTTTGCTTTTAAAGACATTGAATGTGACCCCGGGATATATTAAAGGGTTAAAGCGGGTAATCTAGCTAAAGAATTTGTATAAATGGATGGCAGAGCGGAGGTAAAAAGAGATGGTAAGGTTTCAAACATTTGCTTAGAGCTACAAGAGACATTGTGGAGTGCCATGATGACCTACGTACTGAAGGGACACTGCACATAAATAGAAGTAATTATCTTCCAGTAAAAGTAAGGCATTTTTTCCATCTTCCAAATGTTGGCTAATTTACAGAGCGTATCGAATATACAGCATCCGTGTATTCTCTTTTACAGAATTACAAGTAATTGCGTATATGAAAAGAAATATCCACATATCGTAAGCATATGTAACCTGATATTTTCTTTTTTACTAATAACTTATATGTATAAGGGTGTATCTAGAAGCAATAAAAATGGCCTGTTGCAATTACACATAAATCTGTCGACGATCAGACTACGAACAATCGGCAGTCACGATGAACAGATGTGCCGTCGAGGAGGTTACGTGCCACGAGAGAATATTGGGCCTCAAACTCACACCCGGCATCAAGTTGAACTCTTATATACGATCCTCTACATTTATAAGAGCCAGATAAGGCCCAAAATGGAGTACTGTTGCCATATTTAGGTGGGAGCTCCCCGGTCATCATTTTTCCAGTCTTGATAGAGTTCAAAGGCGTCTCCGAGTCATTGTTCGAGAAGAATTATTTTCCCCTCTCCAACATCTCTCTCACAGGTGACATGTGGAGTGTCTCTCACTGCTCTATCGCTACTACTATGGAAAGCGCTCGGACGAACTATATTCCTTGGTTCCGACGGCGAGAGGTAAGTTCCACTCAAAAAGCTTCTTCAAGCGAACTCCTGCCCTATGGAACAGACCCTCAAGAGGATATTCCCCCGATTACTACAAACTTAACCTGATCAAGTCTAGAGTTAACCGTTATCTTCCACTCTTATCCATATAAACTGTCCGTTAACATAGCCCTCTAACTCGAGTGACACCCCCGGGCTATATACAGGGTGAACTTTACTGTAAAAATACTCGTGTCGTTAAGCAGATACATGCTTGCTGTCAGTAATATCGGTCACCTTTCTATGTAATAAATTCATCCGTTGAGATTTCAGTTCACGGAGTGGGGACACCTCGATTTGGTCTAATGGTTAGCAAGATTGTCTCGCTGTAACAAATACGATTGCGTAGTGAGTTCGATCCTCACTAGCTGCCCTTACTTTCGGCTTTGTGTCGCATATAAGCTCAGGAAGTCACAACTGAGATTTCAGTTAAGGGTAACGCCATTCTATACATTTTGAAATTCATAGCAAATGCAACACACATGCACAAATCATGCAAATTATTTGTTAAATTATTGGTTAAACTGGAATTTACAGTAGGAACGATTTTGTATAGTTATCAAAGTTATATCTACGTTTTTTTTATTACACGGATAAAATATTCAAATATGGTATATCTTTGAAAATATTCAAATATCGTACTTTAGATGTTCCGAAGGCATTCTGACAATTGAATTTAGATAATAAAATGAAGACCAGAAAGAAAGGATGCCATTAAGAATATATAGCCGAGTATATTTTTTTTCTATTTTATTCTTTTCGCAAAGTATTTAATATAACTAGGGACACTTATGATAACACCAGAAAAAGATAGTTGGAGTTTGAAGGGTACATAATCAGGAAGTAGGGCTGGGAAAATTTGAAACTCACGGGACATATTGAAGGCATGAGGGGCAGAGGAAAACAGTGCATAACTGACCCAACGTGCTTGTGTAAAAAAGATGGCAGAACAAGGTTTAGGAGAGATAAAAAAACAAAATTTGCTAAGAGCTACAAAGGGCAGCTATAATAACCAACGTCCTGAATAGATACGGCACACAGAAGAAAAGAAGAACAGTGTAGAGTGGTTGACAAGAACATATTTTTAAAGATAATCTCTGTCTTATACAATATACAGGTGTTTGCACTTTGTAAAAAGTCTTCGTGATGTATGTGTTAATTCGGTGTTAATTTGCTTTATGAATCCGGTGTAACTAATTTAGCATAAGAAATAACGAAACTGAACATAGAATAGGCTGTACAAGAAGTACAATAGGCTGTACAACACCGCTAATTGCTACAAAACCAAAACATTAATATGAAAAATCAAGTCATATATCCTTAAATAACCTAGTCAGATAGAGACTTTCACACAGATGTCACGCATGGCGCCAATTACGTTCAGAAATATGTAAACTATCAGGTGTATACAACACCTTTTTAAGATTAATGGTTAAAAATGGCGCTGAGCAAATGAAACCTGTGGGTCTTGACGAAGACCATTCTTTGATCCTTTTGGACTGGCGCTATAGAACCACAAACAAAGAACCGTGCCAAATAACAGAAACCACATCACTTGAGGACTTTCAACAGCAACAACAACTAAAATGGATATCACAAACCAACTTGAAGAGAAAATAATGACATAATATATATGTTGATATTCCACACTACTTTAAATAAAAGTTTAGGGAGGAAACTCTCATTAATACTGGAAAAGAGTGATAACAGCTACTAAATTTAGGAAACCTATTTTTCTGAAAAATTGTTTTAAAAGAAAGGTTTTATAAATTTCAGCCAAAAGTAGTACTGGCTGCTCAGTCTATGGTGATTCTATAAGCGTAGCTTAGATGTGACACAAGGCCGAAAGTATGGAGCACTCATTGTCGATGTGCTCACGCAGTTAAAACAATGAATGTT
>OZ038488.1:59697253-59749753 GCA_964036315.1 Acanthosepion esculentum
ATATATGCCTTTGTAATGATACGCACAGTTGCTAAATTCAAAAAACAAGAACAAAATATGGGCACACCTACCCGCATGTTCGCTGTCAAAAATATCGGTCGGCTTTTTATTTAATAAAACACGTCACATGTTCGATTTCATTTTTTTTATAAACGATGACTACATCGGGACATAATGTTAAAACAATTTATTTTGTAGATCAATATTAATAAAAGCCAAAAAGCGAAAAGTGATGACCGTTATTTCCAACTCAATTGGGTTTTACACACACGCAAGCGTAAGCACGCGCATGCGCGCACACACATACACACAAGCACACACACAAGCACACACGCATCAAAATTGCACCGTCTGGGAGAAAGCGGCATTCTCTACATAAGTTTTCAGTTAAATGTCATATGTTTTAACCGTTTTTTTCTGTATAAACACATTCGTCAAGAGTGAATTAAATTGGTTTTAGGTTTGGAGTGAATATATAAGTTAGTCTTAAAAGTATATTTAACTTTTTTTTATTACTTTATTGTTTTCTTAAGCGGCAATCTTTCATAGCAAACAAATTATCAATACATATACATCACCTCTGTACATAAAGAATTCTATGCAACATATATTAGCATATCTTCTTCTATGTGCCGTGCACTTTCAGGACGTAGGCGATCATAGCTCTCCACAATTTCCTGTCCTTCGTAGCTCTATGTAATTCTTTTCTTCCTGTTATTTCTCCTAATCTCTGTTCTGCGATCCAAATAAACAAACTCGTTAAGTAGATTATTCTATAATGGATTTATCACATAGGTAAAAGGAATGCATATTTCACAAGCCGGATACTGAATGCTCGAGTTTTGATGGTACTTTTTATCTAGTCGGTAAATTATTGTAATTAAATACTATGCATAGACTAGGAAGTTAAGCTGATTAATTAGTAAAATTGATATGGAGTGTTTATATTGAATCAATTGCTAAATCTACTGCTAGGAAAGGTAGCCCCATGTGTCGCGCAAAATAATTATTCTTGTCAGAATACATCTTACACATTTATAAATTTACATTTCGTCTGTTTCTTGAATATTAATGCTATATCTGATCTGGTGCTACTGCTATATATCTCGAGTGATTTTCTAATATAATCAGTCCTGATCTAACATCAGTCCATCGCCGTGACGGAAATTCCCTCTGTCTTTTCTATAAATATTTCCATGGCAATTGTTCTGCTGAGCTTTCCTTCTTTTTATTGAATTGTAAATATGGGGACGAGTTAGTATTTTCATAGAGACAGTGAGGTATTATGGTGGTTGTATTAAGAACGGTTCGTATGAATGTGGTGTTTTGGTGTAAGGAATAATGTTCGTACGATTGGGTCAGTGTTTGCGGCTAGCTAAGTTATAGTTAAGACGGATGAAGACCGTCTCTTTTCCCCAATCCCCCCTTCGGCCTTGTGCCACATTTCTGTATATCCTACAGAATAAATATCGCTTTCCTTCTTTATACCTCAACCTCAACTAGATAGGTAAATAGGTATCATCGTTTTATTGTGAAACTAGCTAGATATAAGCGTAAGTCCTATTCTAATAGTTTCTTTTCTCGCACTTTTTGCCTGTGGAACTCTACTCCGGTTCCTTGCTTCCTTGCTATATACAAATTTAATGTGCGAAAATCCGAGCCCGTGGGTTCGCGCAAAAATTGCCGAAGACTCCGCATACGCGGGATCGGGTATCTGCCTATCTCCCCGGGCGAGACTCTGCCCTTCGGCATAGCCTCGTCCGGGTTCCTCGACGCCCGAAGGCAGAGAGTTCGACACGGCAAGAGCTTCCTACGTGGACAGCTCACGCTGAAAACTTAGGCAGCATATTACGATATTTACCTGCCTCACCATGAGGTAGGATGCGGCACAAGACCAAATTTAATGTGGGGAAATCCGAGCCCGTGGACCCGGGCAAAAATTGCCCGTAGACCCCGCATACGCGGGATCGGGTATCTGTCTACCTCTCCGCACAAGATCTGCCATTCGGCATAGCCTCGTCCGGGTTCCTCTCTACCCAAAGGCAGAGAGTTCGATACGGCAAGAGCTTCCCACGTTGCCAGCTCACGCTGCCAGAGTAGACAGCATATTGTCCCCACTTACAATAGTGTCCAACGTATTTATGAGGATTGGGACACACCCATTCGTATTGATAGGTACGGTATGTAACACTGTTACTCCTATTAACCCCTTGCATCTTAGTGACATTTTCGCCATGCATGGGATGAAATGATTAAAACAATACTTATATAATGCAGCAAAAGTAATTTTAAAAATACCTAGTTAAATTTTAATACTAATTCGGCTTGATTAATTGATTACCGGATGTTGTTTCTGGAGGGAGACAATGACTTAAAACATTGACAAAAAAACGCAATAAAAATAATTCATTATATTTTAATGAATTATGTTTAGGCAATCTCATCACAATATTTTGACTAAGTAGGTACACACTATAATCGAACTATTGTTGCTACTTTATCTACTGTTAATTCTCATTAGTTTTAATGTAATTATTCATTGAAAACGGATCTAGCATGATAATAGGCGAGATTAACTTATTTAAAGTATGAGTTGCTATTCTTAGCTTTTCTTTGAATTCATTCTTTTCCACCGTAATTATCAGCATTGTACGTATGTTTACCAATTCCATTTAGTCAACTGTTTTATTCAAATCGTTATCTTCTTCTAGAATCGTGGGTCCGGTAAACGGTAGTGAAGCCGCTAATTTTCCAAGTCAGTGGGGTCAGGCTTATTTGGAAGAGATAGTGAAACAAGATATTTGTCCTTGTAATTACTTCTCGTTCAGCACATGTCAGATGAAGCTGAAACTGAGTAAATATATATGATAATCTGTGCGCTAAAATATCATATGCGTGTGTTCAGTGGGAATGTGTGAGGGAAAGATTGGAAAATATGAGCCGGAATATCTGGAAACTTTGCAATTCGATCAGCGTTCCTTGTTGAATATTTTCTTAATTGCGAAAATCGACTAATCGACTTTTACTTACTCCCCGCCATCCCGACTCTTCGGCGTTTTTAATTTCCGATAAAATTTACAGGAAATGTAAGAGACTGCATAGCTAATTCGTTAAGAAGGCAGACATCTGCAATATTTCGTTTGGCGAAAACCTATTAAAAAAAAATGATAACTGAGAAGCCAGTATTACCGGCAGTAGGTTGTGTCAAAAAGAGAAATCCGCTTGAATTTCTAGAAATAGGAAACCTGACCTGAAGTTTATAATTTAATATATATTTTCATTTAAACACTTTTCTGAAGAAAATTCATTTGGATTCATTTCGTTATAATGCTTCTTTTTTGGGTTGGTAGCTTCATTAATTCGGTATACCTGAGGTTTCAAATGATTTTTTTTAAATGATTTAAAAAAAATTTTTTTATAATGTTTTTTGTTTTTTTTAAATGTTAAAAATTTCTTGAAGCTTTCTTTTTAGCTTTAATTGAAACTACAAAATTTAATATTGTCTATTTCCAGGAAGCAAAATACTGTGTTGTATTTCAAACAAAAATTATATTGATCAGAATCGATTTTTTCATTCAAATCGATAAAAACGACCATTTTGATACATTTGTAAACAAAAGTTAATTCTCGGTTTTAAAAATCTTGCAAAAATAAAATATATACTTCTGAAACGTTATTTAAGGAAAATTAGCAAATTTAAAGTTAAATTAATTTGATTTGAATCAAATATTACTTATAGCATAAAATATTGTATACAAGCATTTCTTAATCACGGATTTTTTTTTTCTGATGTGTTAATCAATTTATTGACAGCCATATTTAAGTATGGTGGAGTACAAGATAAAGTTTATATAAAGGTTTTTTCTTGTATGGAGGAACAACAGATAAAACACGTGACCTGATAATGATAATGTTATAGGTTTGAACATCCATACTTAGAAATTCTATATGCATATCACACATACAAAAACAAATTGAAATTCTTTTAAGATTATAAAACCTACATTTCAATTAAATTTGGAGCCTGTTTTCATCATAGTATGCTGATTTTTTAGCGATTTTCTAGAAGTACTTATTATTGGGTATCATAAGGCAATGGTTAATGAGCTTGTGTCACTGACTAACTTGACAAACTTGGTTATTTCATTGTGTGCCCCATTAGTTTATATTACACATATAATAATTATATTGCGTCAGCAATGCTTACATTAATTTCTGACCACTGACCATTACTTTATTTCCCATCTCCAATGTATTCCTAAAATTAAACTTATTTAGAATTGTATTTGCATAATATATATAATAACCATATTCTGTTCATAACTATTGAATTAATTCATGGCCATTGACACTAATATTTACTCAGTGCGAAACTTACAAGCTGCATTTTATAAGCAAAGAAATGAAATTACAGTGAACCATTAAAAAATTAACTGTTTTATTGAACCATTAAAAATTAATTGGCTTATTGAGCCATGAAAAACTGAACTGGCTTAATGAACCATGAAAATGAACTGGCTTAATAAACCATGGAAATTGAAACTGGCTTAGTGAACCATGGAAAAATGAACTGGCTTAGTGAAGCATGAAAAATGAACTGGTTTAGGGGACCATTAAAAATTAACTGACTTAATGAACCATGAAAATTGAAACTGGTTTACTGAACCATGAAAAAATGAATTGGTATAGTGAACCATTAAAAATGAACTGGTTTTTGTCAACCATGAAAAATAATCAATGCCTAAATAAAATTATCATAGCACCGTGTTTAAATAAAATAAATTAACTTAAAAAGCCAAAAGAGCGAAAATTAATTCAAATGAAATATAACTTGAATTACATCTGTTTCAATTTTGGCAGGTGATCTCTCTTCTGACCCAACTCTAACAGTTCAGTTGGCGGGGAAAACTGGCTGGTCAAAAACTAAACTCGTGACGTTTTGGTTTGTTTTGTTGTACGGCATATCATCACATTGTGTCATTTAATGCCGGAATTTAATTTTAAAAAAAATAATGTCTTGTATTTAAAAGGTCAAAAACGTTTTATTTTAAATAGTAAAACTGCAGTTTGTTATAGTAATTATTTTTCATTTTTTTAAAATCCGTTTATTTCTGCTAGGAAATGAAATATGTAAAATGAATCAGTATTTTGAAACAGTTCTTTTAAGTTCCTTGTTTGGTAGTATTTTAAGCGTGTTGAATTAAAATTGCTGAAGTTTGTCAATATGTGTTTTATGGTGAATGGCTCTCGGCATACCCCATGTATGGGAGGATCTTCCTTTTTTAGGATATACGAATGGGTTATGGTAGCATGGCCAAAACTATTGATGATCTATCATCTCCGAACAGGCCCAAAATTTTCAGCGATCGCGATGAACGAGATTTCCTTCAGGGAGTCCCTGAGTCTTGAGAGCCTATTGTGAGAAACTTAATCCAGACCTCAAGTGGAATTCTTACATTCGATTGTGTCTATAACTTTGTCGAATAGGAATTTAGACTGCAACCTGTACATGAATGTTTTTTTTTTTTCATATTATAGTTTCGCAATAACGACCCATTGTCTCTAGTTCAGATTTGTTTTTTCTTCTGTGATACAATATTTCAATTTGTGGTCTTTTTACCTGCATGAGTTAATACAAAGGTGGAGGGTAGAATTTACAACTGATCTACTTTAGGGACCTTAGCCCTTCCTCAAACTTTTAGACTTGAGGCAGTTTCAGGAGTTCCGCCTTCCTGAAAAATACCTATCGAATCAATGGTCAACCAAGACTGGAAAGTGAATTTTACGAAAAACATATTTGTTATCCTCATCACTTTCCTCATCACTTTCCACCGTCTACTCTCCTTTCCTATCATATTCCACATTGCAAGTCAGTTTGTATGCTTTTTCAACACAACACACAATTGCTCTTGTAAAAGAAGAGACTGAGGCTAAGAGTTGAACATATCCTTTCCCAGTTGCTACAATTCGAACGTAACTTTTATCCATTAGATGGTGAATTCCAATGTATTGGTTATAAAATTTGGTCTGTAAACTCGACTTTTACACAAGTATATACAATTCTATGTTATATAACATTGGTATTTACTTATTTATATTTGATGCTTAGAAGTGAAATCTTTTCTTTTCTTCTTTTTCCTAAGACTCAATAACTTTGTGGAAGCGACAGTGTCAGAGAGGGAATGCTGAACTCCCAAACTAAACAGACTTATGCTAAATTACCATTTTCCATTTAAGCCAAAAAATAAAGAAGGAATAAACATTCAGAAAAGAAAATTTCACCGACCGTAATTCTTATGAGGTGAAAATAAAATAAAAAAAAGAAATTAGAAGGAAAACGGATAAATAAAGAATTATTGTTTAATGTCTTGTCTTATCGAGCGACATAATCAGATTGAAAGGACGGGAATTGAATTAAAAATGCGATTATATCGACAAGCGCGCGACTTTTTAAGTCGCATAGCAGAGCATGTGACAGGCAAAAGTGGAAATATATATATATATGTGTGTGTGTGTGTGTGTGTGTATGTGTGTGTAAGAAAGAAAGAAACAAAGAAAGAAAGACAGAAAGAAAGAAAGAACGGCAGAGATAATTACTGGGTAAGAGTGGTAGGATAAAAGAGGGAGAGAAGAAAAGGTTGATAATTACAGAAGACTAATAAAAATGAACGAGGCAGATAGAGAGGACATCATTTTGTAGGAGTGACAAGAATTAGAGAGAATAAAATACAGAAAGAGAGAAAAAGAGAGTGGGAGAGTAACAAATACATTGGATGGGTGGAGGGAAGTTGTATGTATAAGTGTCAGCGCACCAGAAAAAGGACAATCCTTGCTGTTATGCTGATCAATGAAAGACTGAGCGTGATTTTGAATTACCCAGTTTATTGATTCATATTTTCCAAACATTTTTTTCTTGAGAAGTGCTTAGCGTTTATTTTTTCCCAGCTGAAGTCAAAGATTTATTGCAATATTGGGGTTTGGGTGTATTTTGTATTTCTGCTTTCTTTTTCGTTGTATTTGTTTTACAAAATACATACATTATGATTTTCTTTACGTTTGAGGGTTAAGAGAAAAATGCAAATAAATGTGCCAATAATTGTGGAGATTTTGAGTACTTGCACCACGCACAGGCGCGCACACACACACACACGCATGTACACACACATATTATCATTTCAAACGTAATTATTAGTGGATATTCGCATTTGAAATAGACATGGTATTTTTATTTTTACTTTTAAACAGTAAGTACTATGTCGGTTAGACTGCGCATTCGAGAAATTTCAATAAAAAAAAATGTCCGAGACATTATTTCGAAAACGAATATCCACTAATAATAACGTTTGGATTAATAAAAATGTCGGATAAAAATAACTCCATTATATATATATATATATATATATATATATATATATATATATATATATATATATATATATATATATTCTCCCGAAAAAATTTTTCGGTTGAGCTCTTGGGGAGATAAAGTGAATTTGTAACCAGTGACTATTACTGCTGCTAATGCAAGACTCTTCGTTAAAAAATAATCGAGTTCTCACAGTCATTGGCATGTGTATCTAAAAATAAAATACGATTAAATTCACCTTCATCTCTGTTGTGGGCCAATGACTTAGAGGTAGATTCCCCGACTGATATTAAAGCAGTCGGGTTTCGTTCCCGGTTTGAGGCAATAGGATGTCTAACCACACTGATGAGCTGTGTAACAAGATGTCCGTGGATGACAATATATATATATATGTGTGTGTGTATGTCTGTGTATGTGTGTGCTTAATACAAATATTAAATTTGTCACTTAGCTGATTGATGTTATATTCAGCACTCCGACTCCAGAGTCTCGTAGACGAACTATTTTTTTAATCATTCGGTACACTCCTCATCGTGCGGGTGTGTATGTGTTTGAATGACTCTCAATCTGGGATCTTCTGCCAGTTTTATCTACATTTAGTAAATTTCGGTCATCTCGATCTTTAGGAGTCTCATTTCTCGCCGCTGTTGTCTGTTCGGCCCCTTATAGGTGACCTATATATATATTGCCTGTCGGACTGACGGATAGTAGTTATGGGAAGTACTCATTAGCAGGGAGAGAACGATTTGCTTCTGCGTAAATGTGCGCGTAATGTAGTGGCTACAGAGGAATTGGTGTGCCGAATTCAAATGCCAGCCAAGTCCGTTGCGTTAGCAGAAATACTATTGGAATTCATGTTACCCCATCACCAACTAATAGCAGAGTAAATTTTGCCCTCCAGCCTTGGCTAGCAATACTTGCACTAGACACGCCGCTACTGTTAAGGCTTCATATTGTGCTCCAGTGACCCTAATGGGTCACTGAAGCACCACTGAATCATCCTTGATAATGGGTAAAGGTATAGCCGAAAGCGCTCGGAACTATAAAACATTTGGACATTTTTTACACACTTTTTGTCTAGAAAAAAATCTCTTGCTGGAACACAAGAAAAATTAAATAAAAAGCTTAACCATAGTACCTTGTCTCTCGTTTTTAATGAAACATGCACGAACGAAAAATTGCTGCCGAAATATACAACTAAATATATATATATATACACACAACTATATATATATATATATATATATATATATACACACAACTATATATATATATATATATATATATACACACAACTATATATATATGTATATATATGTATAATTAATTATCTCTTATAAAATTTAAAAACATCTGACATTATTATCAGAAATAATACCTCGCTGACAAAATCGAAACTACAGCAGAATAACATTATTTACAAATTTAGATGCCTCATAGGGAACTCCGTTTCCGTCGAAAATAAACCTCATAATAATTATGTTAGACGTACACCACCCGCGGAAGATGACTGACGCTACATCTCAGAGAGACAGAGAGAGAGAGAGAGAGAGAGAGAGAGAGAGAGAGAGAGAGAGAGTGAGAGTGGAACAGGAATAAATACAAAGCAAAATGCTTGTGCATTGGTCTGTGGGGTGGTTGTGCATACCGAAGATCATTATCTATCTATCTATAACCACTATAACCTCTTCCTTATATATATATATATATATATATATATATATATATATATATATATATCTATATATATATATATATATATCTATATATATATATATATATATCACAAACATATATTTTTAATCCGACCTTTTTGTTACTTCAAACTTTATTTTTAGTGGATACCCGTGTTTGAAATAGACGTCCTGTTTTTGTTTCATAATGTTTATACTACATCTATGTCAAATGCGGGTATCCATTGATAAATAGCGTTTAAAGTAAGAAAAAAAAATGGATTCAAAATAAATACATTAGTTATTCAGAATTTGCTTTATTTACATTTCGGGTATGAAATGTTATTAGCTTTTCGAGAAAATCTGAACGAGGAAGGCTTCATTCCTTAAAAAAGTAAATAGAATTTGGCTCGGTCTAAAAGCAGGGATTTCTCGAGTTCACATGCTAATAAACGTAATACACATCATTTAAAAGTTAAAAAAAACCCAAAAAAACAAACAAGGCGTTTATTTTAAATGCGGGTAACGACTAATAACAACGTTTTATGTAATAAAAACATAAATACACATGTGCTAATTATTATGAATCAAAACAGATATGCAGTGACCCCCCCCTCACCGCCGCCTATTCGCATTTCAGTATTCGCGGCTTCACACATTCGCGGATTTTTCTTTAGAACAAATTTACTTGTTATTTGCGGAAACCCCGAATTTTCGCGTGTTTTTCTGAAGAACCTATGCACGAGATTCGCTGAGATCTCCTTCGATTCGCGTATTTTTCTCAGTAGAACATATTTAAAATATTCTTGTTATTTAAGTGACTTAAATCATATAACAGTCCATTTTAATGGTAAAAATTGGGAGGATTGTACATCTTCATTGTAAAAAAAAAACAAACGCAAAATATACATAGTGCTTGGGCTTTGTTCTTTATAAGGGGCTGCGGCTGGGGTCTTAAAAGTGGCTTATGCTAAGTTTGGGGGCCTCATCACAGTTCTGTTTTTAGAAAATGTTTTAAACTTTATATTTTATGTCTTGTTACACATATATTATACAGTATTTTTAATGGTTACCTCGATCTATGCTCAATTAAAAATGGTTATTGTACGTATGAAAGAAAATTTACGTTAAGTGTATGGTCACCAATACTATTTTTCAAAAATGTTTTTAAAAGGGTCTGAAATGTTTCTAAAGTGTTTAGGATGAAAGTTTAAGTCATATGTGGTTTTAACAATCAAAATAAGTACTTTTAAGCACTTTCACGGGGTTACAAATATCCGCGGTTCTGGTCCGTAACCGCAACGAATACGGTGGACTCATTGTATAAAGCTTACATGAAGTGGAAAGACTATATTGAATCGATCTCTAGGTCAGCTGCTAAGAAAGTCGGTTCACTGTGTCATGCGAGACACTTTTCCTCTCCAGAATCTATCATATATATCTATGCCTGCTGTTCGTACATGCTTGGAATATTGCTGCCACAAATGGTCGAGTGCTCCTGCTGTTTACCTTGACCGCTTTGATAAAATCCAAAGAAGAAGCAACAATATTATCGGATCTGGCTGCTGAGCTTGAGTCACATTCCCATCGCCGTAAGATTGCCATCTTTTAGCTTTTTGATAAATATTTTCATTGTAATTGTTCGGATGAACTCTTTGCTATAGTGCTAAGACTTTTTAAAAAATTTAAGCGCAGTACTAAACTGGCGTCTAGATCTGATCAATTTACACTTGATCTGGTGGGATGTAACCTCAAATTCTATGTTAACAGTTTCTTTTCTCGAAACTTCTAGTTTGTGGAACACCCTTCCGGCTCGATGCTTTCCAGTCAACTTTAATCTGCCAAAATTTAACTGCAATCTCAATCGCTATCTACTGTCCTCTTGATTACACTTTTATCTTCCCGCTCATTATTAATGTTTCTCTTCCCAATTCCTCGACATCCAGTAACCCCCTTGGGTCTTAGTGGTTTTACTGCCTTTCTTGGGGTGAAATCGATTAAAAATGTATTTGTAGGTTATTATCAACATATACGTAATGAGATTCACTTGACTAATACATCGAATTAATTTTTATTATCATTATGAGAAAGAGATAACACGAAGACAATCATATTCGTGTATCGAAAATAATAGATACCAGCATTGAAAATGCCATGATTGGTCACTGAGCTCACCAAAGATTTTAGCTTTGATAAAAGATTCCTTTATAGAAATAGAGCGATTATTGATACAAGACCAGCACCAAGTTCCAATTCAAAGATGATTATCTCGTGTCTTCAAAGAAATCTGTCTAGCAAATTTACTATAGATAAAAAAAAAGTTTCTCATAGTTTTAATTGTTTTCTTATCAGAAATTATAAATTATTGGATCGAAGATTTGGAGAACAAGAAATTAAATCAATCGGCAGATATTGAATTCTTGTTAAAAGGAATTATTGAGCAGACGACATATGTCAATTTTTCTAGTTTATGTGATGTCAACTTAAAGATTATAAGAACGGAAATTAATTGCATGGATGTTCAAAGTCAGAAATTTAAGTAGAGAAGGCACGGTGGATAGCGGCTCGGATTGTGGAATCGGAGAGCCGAGTTCGAATTCCAGTCGAATCCATTATATTCACTTACATGTTAATACTCTTGGGAAAGCATGAATCCTCTTCTCCTCCAACTAAGTAGCAGGCCAGACGCGGTTCTATAGTCTTGGATAGCAACTAGTCTACCGTAGAAAGAAATCTGCATCGTCAGTCATGTATCATGTATGGCAAATAACTAACTGAATGTTGCAATGATAGTTCGGACCTTACTGGATGCTCCTCACTTCGTGTACAACAAATGACAATTAGAATTTTTACCTGAAACAGAATTACCACGTGCTTCATACTTAAAAAAAAAAAAAAATCAAAAACAGGGCGTCTACTCAAGCACGGATATCAGCTAAAGTCTAATATTTCATAATAAGAAATAATGTCAGATTAAGATTAACATCCAGTAATTTCTTAGAAAGAGCGATATTCAAAACTTTGTAACGCGAGTTTTACAGCATTATTTCAGTATTGCATATGTGTTTCAGGAATAAAATTCAGTTAAAAATTATAATTGCCATTTGTTGTACACTGATACAAATAGAAAAAAGGTCATCAGATAAAACTTTCGAGTAGGGCTTCTGGGTATATCTGAATGAAATGTGCATTTATAAAAGGGTAATTGAATCTTGTTGGGCAGTGCTGCCCTCTGTGACCGAGCAGTCTTAAGCACGCCTGATCAGGTTGTGATTTCTTCTATAAAGGAGCTTAAAAAAACTTCTAAATTAAAAGTTTCATTAATTGTCGAGGGAAGGAGACCAGAGAAAATATATTTTTCTTTATTAAATCTCTCGAATGATGCTAATTCCGATAGACGTAATACATAATTTACATTATTTGGACTATTGTCCCCATCTTTGTCGCCATATTTATTACCAGAAATATAGACAGATATAGACAGATATAGACGTAATACATACTGTAAAAAAAGCAGAGCGTCTACTCAAACAGGTATAGCCACTAAAATATAACATTTAGAGCAATAAGAAACATCGCTATTTTCGACTTTGACTTTACACCATGGGCTCCTCTCTGAGTCTTTCACAAATGAGTAGGATTTCTCTCCGCTGTGTCTCGAATCTTGATCGTGCCAGTGTGCACAAAACTGGCAAAATTCGTTGTGCATTCACATGGGCACGTGGGTGAAATAACGCCAAAACAATGTAAAAACAAGCATCCGATCTTCCACATATTTACTTGTTTATTCAGTGATTTATTTGCACAGTCTAGTGGTACAGAGGTGACGCTTGGAACATCTTCTAACAGGCGAACCGGAGCTTCCCCGGTTGACAACCTGCACCCTGCCAACGGGAGTCATCGGTGCTGCCTTCAGTTCTAACCGTGATTTCAGTTCTAACATCGGAACTGACTTCAAGTCTCACTGTGACCGGCGGAATTATCTAACTTCCGGCCAAGTAGCATTTTACCCCGAAAGTTTTCTTTTACGTTTTATTCTATTTATTTTCCTTTTGATTATTGGGTGGTCGCTTTGAAAGAATGACTTCGTAGATTTTAATGCCGATCATTAAACGGTTTAAAACTCCAGACTCAGACAAAATTATTTACTTTCCACTTCTATGTGGGTGTCCTAATCCAATAGTGCGTCATTTTAGCTACTTTTAAAATAAGATTAACTGGTCTACTAAGGAGAAGAAATTCAACTGAATATTTAGTAGCACTGTTCTTTCCAATGTAGTTAAATTCTTTATTTTGCTGCATAATTTGTTAAGCCAGAATTAAGCGGAAATTAGATTAAATTATAATCCTTCATTAGAACATAGATTAGACACGCGCTACCCATCGAAATATTGATAAAGCCTAAAACGTGAGTTGAAGTGGATAAAAAACATTAGGAGAAAATCTCCAAGGAGTGCTGAGTATTAATTAAAAAGAAATCAGTGAAAAAGTGTAATAGATATTGAAAAAATGACAAGACAATATTATTAAAATAAACATTAATTGTACACAGTAAAAAGACATGGTTGATAAAAAGACTAGTAATTATACTATCCACAATACAATAAATAATTTAATCATAATTTTGAAAAGATTAAATTTTTATCACTTTAAACGTTATTTTTTAATAGATACTTGTATTTGAGTAGGCGCTCCTTTTATAGCTCCCTCTGCCCCGAGGAACGCAGCTTCGATTCCTGCCGGAGAACGTAAATTCTATCTTTAATAAAAATTCTCGAACATTCAGGCCGGTAGTAAACGAAAATAAAAAAAAATATACTGTTTAATAAAGAAACGAAGCACCTACTCAAATACGAGAATCCGCTAAAAATAAAATCCGTTTCATTAACGAAATCCATTCTAAAAAAAAAAAAAAGGAAAAGATGAAATATAAATTCTCTTAGGTTGTTTTTTTTTATTATATTGGCAATGGCTATTTAAATTCTGGGAACCGAAGCCCGGAACAATAAATGAATAAAAAAATAAAATAAACAAGAACACATGATGCGGAATTGAATTATCTCTTTTAGACACATAGTCACTAACTATGGGCACTTCGAGTCAGCCAGTTATGTCCAACTAGATCAATTACAACTGAATAGTGAATTCGATCCTTACTGATTGCCCCATAGTTTCGGCCTTGTGCCACAACTAAGTTACACTTAGAAAGGCACGATACAGTTACTGTCTAGGATCACGTGGTATTAATATAAAAAAGTACAGCACTTTCAAAGATCTTCCATATTTCTCATTTTTCTGTTCCCTGGACAGTTGCTGTTCAGTATGTAACTAATTCTGCCACAACTGTCAAGCCCTTACAGGCACCTATTCACACACAATTGTATACACTAACACACTATTGATAAAAACTATTTTTTCTTAAGAATATATTGTGTTTTAAAGAGGAAAAATGCTTGTCCATTCGTCATTTATATTTGAAGATTTTGTTTGCCAAGCAGCACTTTATCCTTGGGTGCTCCACATAAGTAGCGTCGTGCCATACTAATCAATATGAATGCATTGCTGTAGAACAATGGCTAGCAAATTAGGCTTGAAATTTATTACTAGCCGAGTGAGTTATAGACTTACGTGGTGCGCTATATTTGTAACCTTTTGCCATACTAGTTTCGTCAGTTATAAAAGAAGAATTGTAAATACCGATGGGAGTGCATTGCCATTGAACAGGGGTTAAATTACACTCGAAGACTCGTATTATCTTTGTGAGATGATTCCATATTTTCTTTTCACAAAACAAAGATCCTCGTTAAAATTCGTAAATGTTGATATTCTGTTTGATGCAAATCTGTTTCGTTTTTTTCTCAGTATTAAATGAAGTTTTTTTTTTCTAAACTTTTTTCTTTTTTTTTTCTAGGCTATATGAGGCGTTGCAGAGAGAACGTGTCACGAACCATAACTAAAATAAAACATTTACACTATTTACATTTTCTAACTGTTGTCCTAATTTTTATTGCCATATTCACGACGTTTCGGTTGTTATACTATCCGGCCTTCTTCAAGTTATATACGTTTGAATTTCGAACCAAGCCAGTTATTTAGTCCACGGGGATATATTTTTCTAATACCACGTGCCATGCCTTTTTTTTTCTGGATATCTCAGTATGAGTTAATTCAATTTTTAACTCAACTGTGCCGTGTTTTGTTCATCTCTGCCAGGTATTGAACACCCAACTCTTTGGCTTAAGTCACTTAACTGCTTCTACTAACACTTTTATCCACTGGGCCATGTGTCCGTGAATATGGCAATAAAGATGACGACAACAATCCGAACAATGTAAATAGTGTAAATAGTTACAATAGTTCATCTATAATATATATATATATATATATATATATATATATATATATATATATATATATATATATATATATATATATATATATATATATATATATAAAATGAAAATTGTAGATAGAAACTTTTCAATTTCAAGTAACGATTTTCACATTTTTTATCTCACTTCTTAACAATGCCATAGTATAAGCAGTCGATAAAATAGACACTAGCAAACCTCGTATAGACCAAAAAGTTAGATCATTCAATTTTACATAAAACCAAGTACCTCGAAACCAAATCTTCCCGAAGACATGTGTTGGAGTACAACGGCCGAAAACGTCGTGAATATGACAATGAAGATGAGGACAACAGTCCGAAAAATGTAAATAGTGTAAATAGTTACAATAGTTCATCTAAAAAATATAGACAGATAAAAAAAACAATACAAAAGGAGAAAAAGAAAAATTTTAGATAGAACCCTTTCCATTTCATTTAACTATTTCACATTTTTATCCATCGTATAACCAGTCGGGAAAATAGACACCAGCAAACATCGTGTAGAACACAAAGACAGATCGTTCAATCTTACATAAAAACAAGGTCCTTCAATTTTACATTAAACCAAGATTCCCGAAGACATTTGTTGGATTAAATGAAATCGTCAACACTGATATTCTATTCGATGTAAATCAGTTTAGTTTTTTTCTTCTGCAAACTTGTTTAACCCTTTACTTGTAATTTTATGTGAATATATTTTACATAATTTACTACAAATGAAACTAAACCTAATAATGGTGTTCATAAGAATTTCGTAATATTATTACATACTTTTGAAAAGTATTTGCATTTTAGATAGAGGCACTTTGTATTGCAAAAAATCGACCAAGGAAAGAACGTTATCAAGCAAATACGTTTTACGACAACGTAAAATGGACTTCTGTCACTGTTTTCAACATCCTATCTTTCCTTATTTCCTCAAGTACCAGGAAGACTAAATTCCTCATTTCTTTGGCACTGAAACATTTCTCACTTTTGCAGAGTAATCGGAAACTAGCTTTGAGAAATTCACACCACTAGAGAGTAATTAAGAGAAGACATGCACTTCGAGAAGCCTGGCTAAAAAGCTAATGTCAGTAAGGTCAGTCTGTTAGGTAAATAAAAATAAGAAAACTCCCCATCAGTTCCGGTGATTCATGAGAATAGAATCTGAAAAGAAACGAACAGCCACGTTCAATTTCTAGTTCGATTTACGCATTATCTGCCATTTTCTTTCTGTAATTACAGTTTTTACATTTTGTCTGCTTGGATGTAAGGTTTTTGTTGTTTTTACTCATTTTGGTTTTGCTTTCTTCATTCATCCACTTTTTCCTTCCATCATTTGGTTTCTTTTTTCCTTCTCTCTTATGCTGTTTCCTTTCATAGCTATTTTGAATTTCTTCTTCCTTTCTTACGCTATCTGCTTCCTTCTCTTTTCTCTTTTTCTTAATGTTTCTTCTTTTTGTTTGTTTACTTGCCTTTCATTTTTTTCTTTCTGATATCTTCCTTCGTTTTAAATGTTTTATAGTTTTTCTTCGTTCTCTTTCCTTGGTTTCTGATCACAGTACCTCCTGTGTATTTCTTGTTCTTTCTTTCTTTTCCGCATGATTCTGAGTAAGTTCTTTCTTGACCAGATGTATTGCTTTTCTTTCCGTTTCCGATTCTATCTCTTTTCTATATTTTTATCCACTTTTCTTTGTTCTCTTTTGTAGTTGTCTTTGTTGGCTTCTTTCTTTCTTTCTTTCTTTCTTTCTTTCTTTCTTTCTTTCTTTCTTTCTTTCTTCTGTTTCTAACGCTGTTTTTCCTTCTTTTTATTTGTTTATTCTTTCTTTTATGTAATTTCCTTCTTTCACTTTCCTCACTTTCTACTTTCTTTCGTTTCTTTTCACATTTCAGCTCTGCTTACTCAGTTTTCTACACTTTGTTCATTGCTCCCCTCTTTCATCCTTAATCTATTTCCCACGTTCTCTTTTGAAACTCTCTTCTCTACGCATTACTTTCTTTTTATCTTCTTTTTATCATTATTCTTTGTTACTTCCCTTTCGTCTTTCTATTTTCTGTCGCTCTTTCTCCTTTAAAACTTTATATTTTTTCTTCCTTTCTTCCTTTTCTTTCCTCTTTTTTTTTAATCCGTTTCCTTGCTTCTCTTCCTGTAGTTGTTTTCTTCCATTTTGTTTCTTACGCCATTTCTTTTTTTATTTATTTCATATTTGATATTTTTCTTACTTTTCTTTCTAGCACACACTTTTATTCTCTTTGAGATCCGGGTATCTTTTTGACTCCATCTGGCATTTTAATTCATTTTTTTCTTTTACCAATGCCCTTTCATGGAACTATGAAGCAATCGTAAAACTACACACCATAAAAATTATTCGCGATGACGCAACAGTTATGGCGTTCAGTTTTCTATAAAACGAAGATCCTTGAAACCAAATCTTTCCAAAGACCCTAAAATTCTGTGTATATATATATATATATATATATATATATATATATATATATATATATATACGAGATTTGCATTTGTAATTCCTTGTTAATCATTCCCAGGAGAGGTTACAAATTTCACATACCCGTCTGAGAATCCTTAAGAAATAAATTTATGTTCTTTATTAGCCATTTGTCAAGATTTTAGGTGTATTTATGACAGATCCTCTGGTTTTATTATCCATTGATTTAACACTTGAGCCAAAATTATTGCTTATTTTATACCTCGATATCGTCGAGTAGAACACGCATCTCACCTAAAAAACGAATTGTCTAAAAAACCCAGTACACTGTATGTTCATTCTCCTTTAGATGCCCTATACAGATATTCTTGTGCCAGACAAAGTTCAGCATAGGAAGTGTCTGCATCCTAAAAAAATATAAAGACTAGCGTTATATTGCTTTCCATAGAATAATAGCAAATTAAACTCTTAAGTATTTACACTATTTACATTGTTCGGACTGTTGTCCTCATCTTTATTGTCATCTTCACAACATTTTGGCCGGAGCGTACAACGGTCGAAACTTTATGAATATGACAAGGAAATAGTGTAAATAGTTACAATACGTTATCTCAGAAATACAGACAGATAAACTCCTAAGGTCATGACTCTTATTCTGGGTTCTATTCCTACTAGGCGCCCCATATTTATGGCCTCTTGCTGAACTACAAGTCAAATAGTGTTTACCGGGAATATTTATAGACAATATACTCATAGGAGAAATAATATTTTTTTGTTTTTGTTTCTTAGAAATAATAGCGAATTTATTGAAGCCAAAACATAGGCACCTACCATAGAGCTAGAGATAACAAACGCATCTCACAGACGGTTAACATGTAGATTTCTACCTTATTAAGCTAAGTCTCGGTCTCTGTCTCAATCTCTGTCTGTCTCTCTCCCTCTCCCCCCTTTCTCTCTCTCTCTCTCTATATATATATATATGAAGAAATATAGTCTTAAAGTGGGCTATATTTATGGGATAAAGTGCTCAATATCAGAGATAGAGCGTGTGTAAATATAAAAGTGAACATAGAAGTCAACACTTAGAGGCGACAGTCTGTTTCATACTAGTGCAATCGTCAGCTTGACGATTGCACTAGCATGAAACAGACTGTCGCCTCTAAGTGTTGACTTCTATGTTCACTTTTATATATATATATAATATATATATATATATATATATATATATATATATATATATATATATATATATATATATATATTAAAAAAGAGACAAAGCGCAAACGTTTTTGATTACAATGTGGATTTTAGTGTATATATTATATTCTTCATATTTTAGCTACACATGTTTCCGTCTCCTGACCTTGTTCAGGTAAATAAAAGGAATAAATTTTAACGGAACAAATTTTCCTCATGTTCTATTAATGTTTCATTGTCAGTTTTCTGTATTTGTAGTGAGCCTTGATCTCATTCCTGGACTATTGTCAAAAGTGAATTTCTGCCTCAGTAGTAATATCATCATTAGGTTTGGTCCGGGAGGTGGCGATGATAGATGTGTTGATGAGAGATGTTTTCCTATCCCTACATTACTCTTGAGACTGTCAAATCTATTTCCATTGTTGTGTATTGTGTGTGCGTGAGTATCCCCGTTAGTTTTCACATGTACATTTCCATTTCCTTCTCAAATATACATACTGTCTTATAAAAAGAAACCACCATACGCATATATATACATATATATATATATATATATATATATATATATATATATATATATATATATATATATATATATACCCACACACATACACAGTTTTTTAGCTGGAGTAGCCACCGGACATCCTCTGGTATCTGTCGTATTTTAGAATGCTGAAAACTAATCAGATATCAGATTTGTTTCCCATTAACTTAATACGACAGATCCTTGTTAGGTCTTTGAACGGTACTCTCAAACGAACTATACGCTCACCCCAGAAATTTTGCATGTCTTACGCAAGTAACGTTAATTAAGTACGAATGTCGAAGAAAAGTCTTGCCTTTGTATCTACTTTTTTGGTGACGTATTCCTTCCGGACGTAGGCAATCCTAAATCTCCGCAAGGTCCTGTCCTTTATAACTTTTACATTCAGTATGTTCTCTGAGTGTCAAATTTTCCAAGCAATCCTTCCTCAGGAAGTATCCCCAAAAGTTATACTGTCATTCTCTGATTCTAAATATAAGGGGTCATTTTGTTTCCACTTTCCTTAAAAATTAATATTTTTAGAGATGATGAAATTTTGGTCGTCTTGTTATAATGTATATATATATATTTATTTCTCTATCAATACACATATGACATGCATATATTTATATGATTGCTAAAACAGTTACAGAATTTAATAGAAACTGTTTTGCTATAGTATAATCACTCAAGATTTTAAGAAAGAAAGCGCTGTGAAAATACTGTGTTGGCCAAAAAGATCTCTTGGGATTTATCGTTAAATGCGACTGGTTTAACTAACTTCAGTAAAAAAAAAATACCTTACATTTTATTGTGTCACCTATTATGTTGGTATGTATGTATAAAAAACGGTCACAATTTGCGTCTTTAGTTTACTGATTTTTACATAGAAATTGAGAGTGTCATTTATGGAGAAGGATATGCGAATACTCGAACGTGTCAAAAGTGGTTTGTGAAGTTTCGTGGTTAAAATTTCTTGCTGAACGATACTCAAATTGTAGTTGATAATGATAATTATGTAACTGATATTAAAGATCGTAATATATTAAAAGTAATTACAGCGATAGAAAATAGAAAACATACTCAATTCAAGAATCAAAAATCATTTGCAATAACTTGTGTATGTCAGTCACCTTCATATGTAGTTTTAACGGTAGTGAAAAAAAACTTACAGAACCGCATTTCCGAGGTTATTTTCCTACTTAAACGTAACGAAAATATTCTGGTATTAAACAATTGTGGCGGGAAATGAGCAGTGAACCCATTACAAAACTTGGAATGCAAGATATCCTGTAGCAAATGAACTGAACCAGCGTTAATGCCCAAGAGCCTGATATTTACCAAAAAAGATGTTGTGTATATACGTAGTAAGACTGGGTGCTGTGAATTCCTAACAAAATGATTGTTACAGGATAATTGATTCGATTGAGTGAAAGCTCCATATTAGATTAACTGAAGTCAGCGATAGACGAAAAGAGCCAGGAATTACATAATAGAACGGACGTAATGACTTCCATCAGGATAACACTAGACCGCATCTTCTTCGGGTGACCAAACAGTATTATTGCTGAGATGGGAGGTTTTCACCCTTTCGTCGTATTAACCTTCGAATTAACATATATTCCGGTTTTTAAATAATAATAATAATAATAATAATAATAATAATAATAATAATAATAATTTCCGCCATCGCAAAGAGAATTTGTGGGAAAAAAATTGTATAAAATGAGCTTTTGCCTACCTCTGGAGTTTCAACGTTCTGAATGAGAGGGTAAATCAGGTAAATTGACCACACATAATTGTAAAACAATCATGTCGGAAATACCTGTTTTTTAATAGGTGTTGCAACACCATCTAACAAGAAAACATTGTGGAAAACGTTTGTGAGACTAGGTGAATACAAAGACATCGTGATAGAACTCAGTAGAATGTACCATCTTAAAATGACAACATTATCTTTTATTACTGGGTTTTTATGAATTATATCAAAAGGAGCAAACATATGTGGAACAAATCCCTAAAGTATATGAACTGCCAAAAATTCATTCTCATCGATATATCACACATCTTGTATAGATTTCTATTTTTGCATTAACAACAATTATATTTCTTCTCTCTGATTGCGTGATATTCTCATGTATTTGCATCTTCTGATAAAAACAAATGAAGCTAGTTGCCTCTTGAACTTTCTGGTTGAGGCTTGGAGCCAATTCATACTAAAAAAAACAAAGGCACAACACAATAATTATAATAATGCAAAAAACCTACTAGAATTAAACTTATTTCAAGGCGAACAGGATTTTTGTCAATAAAGTGTTCAATAGATAACTAGATAAGGACAATAGTCAATAAGCAAATAAACGAATAAATGTTCAAGTAACTTATCTTTTAACCGACACCAGAGTTTCGCGTAAGGCCACAAATCAGGCTCATGTGAACTTGATGATCATTTCATAATAAAAGAAAATCCATGGTAGACTGCGAAAGGCAGTATTCATTTTTTTTGCTTTTCTTTTCTTTTCTTTTTTTTTTTTTTTGCTCGGAAGTCAAAAAATCTGGGAGGATGTGATTATGAAGTGACTGGAAGATGGCAAACGATGGTAGACAACTTTTAGATACAGTGATAAATAAATTAAAATTCGAAAATAAAAATATATATTTTATTTTGTTTTAATAGACCGAAATTAATTTTTGAGGAACACAATATATAGTCGTTGAAAATAATATGTTAGACATTTGTTTTATAAATTCAACTCGTGAAATCCATGGTTACATAAACAGATGTGTTTTTTATGCCATGTCTCTTCACGTGATCATGGCTCTCCGCAGTTTCCTCTTCCTTATTTTCTGGTGATCACTATGTCTTTAGGCACATAGAGTAGAGTGGTTTCCTGTTGCGATTTTCACGGTTCTGAATTTAGATTTGTCCTCGCAGACAAGTTGAGATTAAAGCCAGAGAGACAAGTATACTCTGCAATCTATCCCAAAGATGAGGCAGACGAAATGGATGAGTGCCTTTCCCAAGGGTATTAGTACGAACGTGAACGGAACAGGTGAAATGACGAGTTTTATTACAGTAAAGTCAGAATCACACATTGTATGGAAGGATATTAGAATTGTTCAGAAATTATACTGGCGACAAGATGCCTGCATACAGATAGAAAATAAATTCAGGAAATCCACAAAAATAGAAGTGGGTGTAAGACAAGGATGTGTTCTCTCATCAGACTTATTCAACCATTACAATGAAGCATTCCTGAGGGAATTTGAAGTCATACCAGGGTTCATTACTGTTGGCCACAGTTTTAACAACGTTAGATATGAAAATGACACATTGCAGACAGTAGACACGGAAAGGAAAGTACAGGAACTCCTAAAGAATGTGGTAAAGGAAAGCGAGAAGAAAGGACTAAATATCAATTGTAAGAAGATATAATATATGGATGACAGGAAAAGGGACAGCCCAACCAGTTGGAGACGTCAGAATCTAGCAAGTACGAAAATTTAAATATCAGGGAAGTGTTTTAATAGATGCGAGAAAATATGACAGCGAATTCTGGAGGCGCATTGGAATGTCAAAAGGAAAGTATTAAGAGGTCGAAAAATGTGACACTGTAATTCGAAGTGGGAACGGGAGGGCCAAAGATGCCTTACAAAAGCTAAGCTAAGTATTAAGAGATAAGAACATTTCGTTAGAAACAAAGAAAGGGTTGCTGCACTATTATGTAATATCAGTCCTTCTAAATGACAGTGAATGCTGCCCAGTCTCCTCAGAGATGCAGAGGAAACTTGAAACAACAGAGATGTGGTTCTACAGAAGGATGCTGAGAATAAAACGGTTTGAAAATGTGTGAAATGACAAAGGTTTATAGTAAAGAAAAATACACTTATACTTAGTATGAAAACAAAGGACAGATGAAATGTCTAGGGTACATAACGAGGAAAGGCGTAAGACAAGGATGTGTTCTCCCACCAGACTTATTCAGCCTTTACAATGAAGCAATCCTGAGGGAATTAGAAGTCATACCAGGGTTCATTACAGGCGGCCACAGTCTTAACGACATTTGATATGCAAATGACACATTACTGATAGCAAACACAAAAAGGAATGTACAGGAACTCCTAGAGAATTTGGTAAAGGAAAGCGAGAAGAAAGGACTAAACATCAATTGTAAGAAGCTATAATATATGGATGGCAGGAAAAGAGAGAGCCCAATATGCTAATTAGAAATTGGAGACAGCAAAACCAAGCAAGAAAAACAATTTAAATATCTAGTAAATGTTTTAGCAGCGGACGAATAATGTGACACTAATCCGAAGTCGGTGCAGGATAGGAAAGATGCATTTCAGAATCTAAGTTAAGTATTAACAAACAAGTAAATTTCGTTAGAAACAAAGAAAAGAGTACTAACGTTTATGTAATATCAGTCCTATATTAGCAGCGAATGCAGGGCAATCTTATCACAGATGAAGAAAACATTTGATACAACAGAAATGTGATTCTACAGAAGGATGCTGAGAATAGGACACATAGAAGAAGAGGAATGTTGGTGCAGAAATTAAAGATGTAAGCCGTGTAATGTGTATTTGAAGTTCCATCCCAGTTAGTGTAAATTAACCTTGTCGAAAGTAAAACATGATCAAAAGTAAAATCTCAAGAACACAAGTTAGAGCGATAAACAAGACAGGAAAGGAGTGATGGATTTTATTTAGCTAATGGAAAATATATTAACGCCAGTAACAAAAATCCTGCTTCCAAAAATGTTGGCAAAAAGCCGCTAACCAAACGATTTCTTTAGTTCTAAAACATGAAAGTCGAGCTCAAAGTGTATTACGGGTATGGGTTTGCACGATATCTCATACCGGAATTCACATCATGTACAATTATATAAAGGTATAGTCTTATATGGATTTAGTAGCAAACATTCTCATGATATGTAATTCAGCAGTTAGAGATGGTGAAAACGGTATCTGTCTAATCTGTTTCTATATTAATATTCACCCAATACAAGATCTCCACAGCAACTCAAAGTAGAAGGTTACTGTAGGGCGTTGCATACGCGTAAGAAAAGGGAAGAAGTAAAATTCATGGGGTTATGCAAGAAAGATTACGGTTAACTCTAGACATGATTAAGTCAAGATTGTAGTGATTGGGAAAGCATCCTGCCGGAAGTCTGTTCCACAAGGCAGCAGTTCTTGAGAGGGGGCTGCCAGATTTTAACTTACTTCGTAGTAATGGATATAGATGGGAATGAGGATGATTCATTCTTGTGTACGTGGTACGGCGGGTCCCAGTTGTAAAAGTTGGGACTAGCGGGATCAAGGAATGTAGCTCGTCAAAACCCATCCCATGGAAATGTTGATAGGGCACCGTCTTTGGGAAAGGGTTTGTAGGATGGAAAATAATTAAACACCCACAAGTCCATGTAGGTGATTTTGGATATAATCAAAACAGACACGTGAAGGCTGGGAAGGTGCAATCCAGATTTGACAGCAATATTCCATTTTTGATCTGATAGGGCATTTGTAACGATAGACTATAATGGGGGGGTTCAGATAATTATTGGAGCGGTATAATGAACCGAACAGTTTTAGAGCAACTTTAGCAATAGATCATATATACGTGTTCCATTTGAGGTTTGGTTAGAGCTTGAGTCCTAATAGGCGTTCGTTCACGGCAAGGAACTTCCTTAAAAGAAGACCCATCCATAATGATAGCTCGGGGTCTGTACTGTGGTGTTGGGATGTTACTAGTTTGGTTTTGGACGTATTGAATTTTACAAGCCAGTCCTTTACCCATTGAACCACCTGGGTTAGAATAAGGAGAGATGAGCTACCAGGTCTTTCAGATTTTTGGAGGTGCACGTTTAAACTGTTTTATCATCCGCATAGATACTCACTAAGGATAGGTGTAGGCTCTTAGGCGGGTAATTAATATACGGTAGAGACAGGTTATATCCGGGGAGAGAACACTGAGGAACCTTGGGATTGATATTATGGGATTCAGATGACTAGCCGTTAACAAAGATCATCAGGGACCTTTGTGTTAGGGAAGAAATGCTAATTAAGAAAGCCGCTTCATTTCCTCTCTAATGTTGTTCGGAAGGCGTGAAACTCTGTCTTTTCTCTCCAGCTACGTTAAATAACAGAAACTGTGAACACACTAAAATGCATATATAATCTATATGATTTGAACATAAGTGTACCTGTTTGGTTATATATATATATATATATATATATATATATATATATATATATATTAAGAGATGGAGGAGTAGAAAAACAGACGTATATATATATTAAGAGATGGAGAAGTAGAAAAACAGACGTATATATATATATATATATATATATATATATATATATATATATATATATATATGTATATATATATATATGTGTGTGTGTGTGTGTGTTTGTGTATGTGTGTGTGTATACACACATGAATAAAATAAATTACATTTGTTTATTATGCATTATATTATATCATATATCACCTTAGCATTTTAAATTTAGTAGGCCATAAGAATATTTTTAATTTTAAAATGTGCGAAAATCTAACAATATTTTTACTTTTGTTTTTCCATACATGTTGCAAAATAAAATCCTTACTTTTACTTTGATAAAGTTCATCCATGGACGGAACGAGTGTCCATTTCGAAATGTGATACGAAATCAAATTCCTAATATGCTACCTACAACCACCTAAGCACTGAAAAACTAATGATCCATTACCTAAATCTAATAAACTATTTCCGATAACAATATATAGAATTGAAGATAGTATGAAATTAGGTAAATACAAAAAAGATAAACAGATAAGATAAAGATAAATAAATACTGAATAGAAAACTAAATACAAAAATAATTTAAATACAATAAAGAATAAATTTAAAAAATAATGGTTAATAGGTGATGACTATAAACAGAATCACTAAACAAAGAAAGTTTTCCTCCTCGTCAACTTCTCAGAAACTTCGACATCTTGCATTCAGAATTCACACAAATTGTAGAAACTATGTTCTAACGATCGCTTAAAGAGTAAAACACCATCCAATGCTAATTTCTGTTTCCTGCTGTTTACATCTACAAGCGATCTTTGAACGATATTGAGCACTCGTTTCTCATAAATATAAAAAAAACACTGTAAGCATAAATATATATATATATATATATATATATATATATATATATATATGCACATTTCATTAAAACATACATATAACAAACTATTTCTATTTCTAATTCTAACAGTTGAAATATAATCCTTGAAAATTCCTAAATGTATAGCCGAAAGCGCTCGGATAAAAAGAACATTCGGACAGTTTTTATATAATTTATCCTCTGAAAAGAAAAACTTTATTAGATCGCACGAGAAATTATATAAAAAAACTAAATAAAAGCACCTTGTCTGTCGTTTTTAATGAAATGTGCATGAAAGAAGGATTGCTGCCGAAATACACAAATATATATATATATATATATATATATATATATATATATATATATATATATGTATTTATGTATGTATATATGTAATGACAATATTTATAAAAGAAAAGACGTGAAAACATTTTATGCCAACACGTTTCTTTTCTTGAGGAACTTTATCAAGAGAAGTGGAAATTTTCAGATATCTCTTTTCCCAAGCCAACCTACTTAGGCATGGCCATAATCAATTATAGAATTAAAATAAAACTTTTTAATCATGACCTTCAAAAATAAAACATATATATAAATAAATAAACAAAAGAAATAAAAATACATAAAAATAAATGATAAATAATGATTACATAAAAATCAATAACAACAACATTCTCTCATTTATTAGGCCGATGAATTACATCATTTAGCATCCTCCATAGTTTAAGTTACCTTTACGCAGTAAATTTTTCGAGTATTTTATAGCTTTCTCTAATTGAATATTTGTTTTTGTCACGTAATTAAAATATCTATACTTGTTTTCAAAGAATAAAATATGTTGGCATATAATGTTTTACTCCTGTATTATCTCTCTCTCTCTCTCTCTATATATATATATATATATATATATATACATATATATATATATATATATATATATATATATATATATATATATAAGAGAGAGAGAGAGAGAGAGAGAGAGAGGGAGAGAGAGAGACAGGCATATCTTCATTCGTGCATGTTTGATTGAATAATCTGTACATATTTTGTCTATTTATTTCCGTTGTGATTCTCTCAAATACTTTTTTCGACAGCTTAATATTGATATTAAATTCATTAATGAAGGCATGCTAGTTTCTACATTTTTTATTTTCATTTTTATTTTCCCAAGTATTTTCAATCTAAACCGAGATCATCTTCAGGTGTGAATCGGTAACTCAAATAATTAATGTAACTGATTGTTGAGATTTTTTGTAAACACGCATAAAAAGTGCTTTGTTATAATTATTTTAAAATTAACTGTTGAAACTATAACGATTTTACATGTTTTTTGATCTAAGGGAGGTAACTTTATTTTGTATGATTATAATTTATTCGAGTTTGTTTAAAGACATTTTTAAACCTTGGCTATTATAAACATTTTAAAACATTGTTGCTATACTGATAACTAAGCTTATTTAGTGCTGGTTGTTTGTTCATTAGGTCCTAGAGAATTTGAAGTTTATTTTTCATAGTGTAGTATAGTAGTTTTTTTTTATTATGAAGGCAGACAGGAATGTGTCTTTAAATGTTGTGCGATAGACTTTCTATCCGACATATGCAATGTGAGCCGTTTTGATAATGTTGTTGTGGTGAAGTCAACATATGTATTTACGTTTTTGTCAGAGATACGATTTAAAAAATGAATACATTTAAATACAATGTTGGTCTTTTGCAAAGCAGTAGCTGGCAGAGAAGAGTTATTGTATATGATTAAGTCGGTTGTGTTAAATTTATTATAGTATATAATTAGTTTGCGCAAGCTTCAGGGTTATGGTATTACAGGTCGATTGTTTGACCTAATACAATAATTCCTGTCAAACCCTGAATTGAAGGTCATTCTCAATGGATTCATCTCCAGCTCCTATCCCACTAACGCAGGTGTTCCTCAAGGCTCCATCCTAGGCCCTACTTTGTTCCTTATATTCATAAATGATCTTCCTGACGCCATAGACTCCCAAGTCGGCATCTACGCGGATGACACCACAATTTACTTCTGCCTCAAAAACAAATCTAGTGATGCTGACAAAGTTAACCTGGCAGTTCGTCTCGAAAAGGACCTACAATCGGTTGTGAACTGGGGCAAGAATTGGTTGGTTAAGTTTAACGCCTCTAAAACAAAACTGCTCTCTATTAACCACCACAGGGATCCATCCCTGCATCCCATTAGAATGTCTGAAGCCCAACTTCTCGAGAGCTCCTCTCTGCGGCTGCTCGGTCTCACGCTGTCCGCTGACCTGAGATGGAACAAATATATCGAGTCAATTGCTTCATCAACAGCAAGGAAAGTTGGCTCCCTGTGCCGGGCCAGGGAATTTTTCTCCCCGGAATCGATCCTCCAAATCTATAAATCAACCATTTGCCCTTGCATGGAGTATTGCTGCCATATATGGTCTGGAGCCCCTGCTGTTTGCCTCGGGGTTCTTGATAAGATCCAGAGACGGATATGCAACGTAATTGGCCCTGATCTGTCATCTCGTCTGCAGTCGCTCTCTCACAGACGCGCCGTTGCCTCGCTCTGTCTTTTTTACAAATACTTTCACGGTAATTGCTCCGATGAGCTGCTTTCGCTGGTTCCCAGGCCTCATGAATTTAAGCGTCCTACGAGGCTGGCATCCCGTTCCCACCCCATCACTGTTGAAACTGTTAGATATAGACGTCTCTTCTACTTCAATAGCTTCATGTCTCGCACCTCTCGCCTGTGGAACTCCCTTCCTTATTCCTGTTTCCCTGACAAATATAATCTCCAACTATTTAAGTGTAACGTCAATCGACATCTCCAGTTGCCTTGATCTATCCACTTCCCTTCTCCACATCCTTTCCCTTTTCATTCCTATCTGCTCTCGCTCCAAATCTTCTGTAACCCCCTTGCCTTGATCGATCCACTATCTTTCTCCACATCCTTTCCTTTACCACTCCTATATGCTCTTCCTCTAAACCTGTAACCCCTTGCGTGCTAGTGGCTTCCAGCCTTGCTTGGGGTGAAAAGCTTAAAAATATATATATATATTAATGCTTATGAGATTTTTTTAGGATTTTTTCATCGTGTTTATAGCTAGAATGCATTTTTTGATTGCGGTATATTAGGATGACATGTTTAGGTTTATTTAAGTAAGTATTATATTCTTTTAATAGTTCATCGTAGTTTTTCAACAACAATGTAATCAGGAAAGGCGTTATTATTCAGATTTTTTTTTAAAGTTTTTTTATTCAGTGTAGAAAATCTTTTTCGTGAAAGAGTTAATTTTTGCACGGTTTATTAAATTTTATAGAATAGCCATTTTGTAATAGTAAGGACATTCACGTTTATAGCTGAAATTTTCTATACTAGATAATAAAACCATAGTGTAGATTATTTGGTGTGTAAAACTGACAGTCACAATACAGCGCTGAATTCTATGTCCACACTGTCTCTCTCTCTCTCTCTCTATATATATATATACAAACAGTCTATTTCGAACATTGAGCACGCTTCTCCCAGGAATATTCCACATTTTAAACGATATATTTATACACATGTATTTAAGTAATATGTTGATGATTTCCTGTCTTATTCATTTAGAAAAAAAAAACAGAAATATTTCTTTTATTGGAAAGAATACAAATATAATATTATTTGAAGAATTTAAAGTTGATCCAGGATTTTGTTACTTGGAGATTTAAATGGATCCGGTTCTTTTGCCTTTAGAATATGCACGTGCTTCTATGTGAGTGTGCTTAAGACAGACTCAAAGAGACTGATTGAGACAGTGGTTGGAAAATGATATGAGCGTATGAATCACTTTGAGTCTGTCTCTGAGAACTAGGGGGTCAACCAGATGTCCAGTCGTGTCAGAATTTTAAACGATCTCTAGGTCAAAAGATACTTAGTAAGTAGTATTTCTTTCTACTTCATTGCAAACAAAATGAACTGACCTGAACACAGCGTACTGAGGACTCACGGAAAATCGATCAGGTAGCGACCAATTAAAAATATCGATATGAAAACAGCGACGACGACAACAACAACAGCCCAAAAAAAGAGCTTCCGTATAAAGTAGTGCTATGCCATTTCTTTTGCTCGAACTGTCTACGTAGCAGATCTTTACAGTAACTGATGTGGCTGGGTGCCAGGTGGGTTGGTCTTGTCGCCGGTAAAGAGTGCAAAACAGAAAAGAAAAAAATACAAGAAACGAAAGATGAGGAAAATATTCGTAAGAAAGAGCAGAAAAAATTATTGGTAGGTGTAGAAAAGTGAAACCTATATAGCAATTCGCAACGATCAATAAACGTAAAAAAGCAAGTAAATTTCTTGATAAATTAACACACGCACAAACACGTGCACGTATACACATACACAAATATATTGTTAAAATTTGTAATATTTATAGGGATAGAATGATCAGTATTGCAAAGAGATCCTTTATAGATTTGGACAGTGTGAACATAGGAATCAACACTGCTTGGTGACTGTTAGTTTCACGTTTCAACGCGAGCTTCAGATCAAGTTCTACTAATTAATAGCAGGCAGGAGATGAAGCTCGTTGTGCATGGTGCTTACATTGAGGTCAAGTAAAGTGGGGTAATAAGAAACCAACTATATCGAGTTTCTTTAGTTTGAGACTAATGATGAAGGTTATTTACAATCATAGCTATTAGAGTGCTTATTTATGCTGGTTAGGTGGTTGGAAGAAGTGTGTATAGGTTTGCTTTATTTATAGTCCTAGTCTTCAGGTTATTATTAAACTCCTGGTTATTTATATGCATGTATATTATTTATAATTTTATACTTTTATATATAAAAAAATATTTAATTCTTTATCTTTGTTTACGGTACAGGTGTAGACTGAAATTAATTAACATTAATTATGAAATTAATCTTTTAAATCATGGAGTGTTTTTAGGTAGATTAAAATGAATCTGTCTTCGTGTCCACATTCGGAAATGATTTCTGATTTTTTGTTTAGGAGTTTATATTGTTCTGAAAAAACTATTATTACTATTTTGAAATGTTGTCTGACGATGTTTGAAAGCAATACCGCCAGCTGTGCGAAGTCTCGTGAGCAAAATTGGATGCTGCATGGGACAGAAAGTACTGACTTTGCTTAAACAATGTTAGCGCCAGATTGTGTGCTCTCTCCGCTGATAAACAGCAGCATAAACAACATACTTTTTCTTTTGGTGTTGAAGAATATCATGTACTTGCGCAGGTGATTTCCGCAGTGATGCGCTAGCCATCCAAGAAACAAGGCACCAATCATTATACATATATATATATATATATATATATATATATATATATATATATATATATATATATATATCACTCTCTCTTTCTCTCTCTCTCTCTCTCTCTCTCTATATATATATATATATATATATATATATATATATATATACACAGACATGACAGAATTGAATAGACACCAAGATAAATTTTATTTCTAATTTTTTTTAATAATCAAGATAAATTAACTTAGATTTTTTTAATAACCAGGATAAATTAACTTAGATTATTTGATTAAAATTGCAGATAACAATACTGGAACATGCCACGAACCAAAGGAGCATCAGACCTATCCGAATTTCAACGAGGACGTATCGTGGGCCAACATGAAGGTGGTCTTAGTCAAAGAAAAATATCTGAAAATCTTTCAATACCCCTTTCTACTGTTAATAGAGTGATCGTACAATTCACCAGAGAGGGCAAGAAGTGCACAAAACCTCATCCAGGCCGCCCTGGGCCCTCTGAAAGAACCATGCGTCTTGTCAAAAGAAATGTTGAACAGGATCCACTTTGCAAGGCCTCTGACATAGCAACACAAGTTGATGTCAGTCCCAGAACAGCTGTCAGGTATCTTCACAGGCAGGGCTACTATGGAAGAGCTGTGAGAAGGAAACCACTTCTCCGTCCAGCCAATATCAAACGCAGAAAGGATTGGGCACATGAGATGGTGGAGAGAAATGTGACCTTTTGGACCACTGTCATTTTCTCTGATGAGTCAAGATTCGTATTATTTTCCGACAGTGGAAGAGTATGGGTATGGAGACTCTTAAGTCAAGAGTTTGATTTAAAAAGACTACAGCCAATGGCGAAACATGGGGGTCTTTCAGTAATGGTATGGGGTGCAATTTGGAGTGATGGTCGCTCAGAGCTTGTGAAGTGTGAAGGAAACATTAATTCAACCAAATATGTTTCTATATTAAAGAAAGGGCTCCTTCCAATATTCTCAAGTAGTAGAATGAGCAAAGGTGACTCCCTATTTATGGAAGATGGAGCTCCATGTCACACTGCTCAAGTAACAAAACATTGGTCGAGACAACATGGGATCAATAAACTTCCATGGCCAAGTCAGTCCCCGGATATTAACCCTATTGAACACATTTGGGGGATATTAGATCGAAAACTCCGCAAAAAGAACAGGAAGCCATCTTCTAAGCCCAAACCTTTAAGATTATTGCGTGAAACATGGCAAGAAATCCCTCAAGATGATATTCGTGAACTCATCGCTAGCATGCTTAGAAGGGTCCTTGCATTAAAAAAAAGCAAAAGGGATGTCAACCAAGTATTAGTTATTAAATTTATGACCATTTATAATTACTTCATTTGTATAAATTACTTGTTTAATCAAAAAACAGTTTCTGTGAGCGTCTATTCAATTCTGTCATGTCTGTGTGTGTGTGTGTATATATATATATATATATATATATATATATATATATATATATATATATATATATATATATATATATATATTCAGCCAGAGATTTTACAAGCTGATGAGATGCTGCATTGATATCAGAGTGCTGAAACTTCTTCGATAAGTATGCCCCCTAACCTGCATAATTTGTTGCAAAGTTATAACTTTAAGTTCAAGTGGCATAGTGATAAATATTGCTCTCGTTGTGGCGACATTGTGGAGACTTTGGTTTAAAATTTAGGACACTCGCTGGTCTAATTAGTCGCCAGGGACTTCATTAGCAGCAATGATATCACCAATAACGTCGTAGGAGAGATCGTACTTAGAGAAAAGTGGGATTACAGCATATATATATATATATATATATATATATATATATATATATATATATATATATATATATTAGGAAAATTAATAATAATGTCGGTCATTTTTTCGTGTCACACGTTTCATCCTTTAGGAATTAATGACACTAACGTAATGGTTACGTTGATGTAAATGCACCTGCGCAACAATGTGATAGGGCGGTGAAATTCCATACTTTAATTTTCTGCGCATGTGTAGTTATATCCATGTACATATCATTTTAATCTTATGAAGTCCTAAAAGACGTTACACAATTCTTTCCAATTTTTCATTAATTTTCCTAACATTGTTCTAGTATATAAAAATTCATATATCATTTTATCCCCCCATACATACATACATATATATATATATATATATATATATATATATATATATATATATATATATATATATATATATATATATATATATACAGGGGTTGGACAAAATAATTGGAACAGTTGCAAATTCCACTCCTATATTTCAAAGACCTATTCTATTAAGAACTTTAACTAAAATTTCGTAATTGCAGTTTATATCTATTGTAAATGCGTTTATTTATCTAATCTACTGTCTTTGTCTTATTTATTTTTGGAATTTAGTAAAATTTAAGCTAAATGCGTGACCTCTCCGAGTTCGAAAAAGGGCAGATTGTTGGAGCTCGCATGGCAGGAGCCTGGATCACTAAGGTTGCTGAACTGTTGGGTTTTTCAAGAGCTACCATATCAAGAACTATGATGCAACTTGAGAAACATGTCAAAACCTCAAGCAACCGTAGCAATTTGGGCCGGACTTGCAAACTCACTGATAGGGATTGACGATCATTGAAACGCAATGTGGCAAAAAATCATCGGACAAATGCGGCCAAAGTGACTGCTGAGTTGAATAATCATCTGAATAGTTCAGTTTCTACTAAAACTGTTCGCCGTGAGCTCCATAAGGCTGCATATCATGGAAGGGCCGCCGTGAGGAAACCTCTTCTCTCCACTCGCAACATTCAAAAGAGGTTGAAGTGGTGCAGAGATCACAATGCCTGGTCTGCAGACCAATGGAAGCAAGTCATATTCTCAAACATGTCCAGTTTTTCTCTTTTCCCAAATTCAGAGCGAGATTATGTGTGGAGGCAGCCCAAAGAAGCTTACAACCCTGACTGCCTTCTTTCAACTGTGAAGCATGTAGGTGGATCAGTGATAGTTTGGGTCGCCATATCATGGAAATGTCTCAGTCCAATAGTTGCCCTGCATGGTAGAATCAACAGCAAAGATTACCTGAACATTTTCGGAGAGCTTTATTCCCTGATGGTGACTGCATCTTCCAAGACGATAATGCTCCAATACATACCGCTCGAATGGTTAAGAATTGGCATGAAGAGCATGAAATGAGCTAAAACACATGGACTGGCCTCCCCAATCTCCAGATATCAATGTTATTGAACATTTGTGGTGCATTTTTGAGCAACAAGTTAGGAGCCGCTATCCTTCACCGTCGTGCCTTAAAGAGCTGGAGAAGGTGTTAATTGAAGAATGGCCGAAAATTCCTCTGGATGAAGTCGGAAAGCTGTATGATTCCATTCTTAGACGTATTAAAGCTGCATGTGAGGCTAAAGGAGGACCATCTCCATATTAAATAAATTTCCCTTGAATTTAACAAGTGTTTCAATTATATATATATATATTTTAAGACATTTTTATGTTTATACATTCTTTTTATAGATACAAATATTTAAGTAAATGCTCTGTTTATAATAAAAAGTATTAAACATCATTTAAGTGTTTCAATTATTTTGTCCAACCCCTGTATATATATATATATTTTAAGACATTTTTATGTTTATATATTGCTCTGTTTATAATAAACAGTATTAAACAACATTTACCGGCCTGAAAGTCCATGAAATTTTCATAGAAAATATTCGTCCTCCGACAGGAATCGAACCTGTATCCTACATGAAATGATGTCCTCATTCAACATCATCACTTGATAAGACACCGGAGGTGTTGAAACAAAATAGCTATTTTTGTAGTGATTTTATAACATATTTATGTTATAATTTTTAAATACATATATATATATATATATGTGTGTGTGTGTGTGTGTGTATATATATATATATATATGTATATATATATATATATATATATATATATATATATATATATATATATATATATATATATATATATATATATATATGATGAAAATGTGGAAAAGACAAAGCAAAATCCGAATATGTGAGTTTACTGTTTTTATTTTGTTTTTGTTTTTGTTAAAATAAAAACAGTAAACTCACATATTCGGATTTTGCTTTGTCTTTTCCACATTTTCATCATACCGTCGGATCTACATCCACACATTTGCTTACATATATATATATATATATATATATATATATATATATATATATATAACCGAATGGGTAATTATAGGTATGTATAAGAGCGATCGATCGCATACAGATACATATAAATACTCAATGGTGTAAGAAAACAAACACTGCTCAATGTTAAGTAACAGAGCTATTTAATATATTTATAAAGAAATATGCATAATGTCTTACATTAATTGCAACTCCGAGTTTCATGTCAAAGCAGTTTTCTGGTTCATGCGAGATCTATTCTTGTTGGGGTGGAATATTATTGGAGTTAAGATATTGAAATGAATTGTAGTTTAATTTTGAATTTGAATTTAAGCTTAGATTAACATTTAAGATTCAAAATAAGGTTGGAAATAAGAAATATAAATTCTAAGTTAGAGAGACGCTGGTTTTGAAAACAAAAAAGGGAAAATCAAGTAGGGAAACTCTATTTTTCCAAAAGTCAAGAGAGTAATTGGTAATAATATTACTAACCTAACTAAACCTAATGATATCAAGAACAAAGTACGCCATGATAAAATAAAATAATATAAAATAAAACAAAATAAAATAAAGTACTACTACTACTAATAATAATAATTTATTTATTTAATCATCTATTTTCATTCATTATTTTATTGAATTATGCAATGGTTGCCTTATTTATTCATTTATTTATGTTTATTTAATCATTGGTATATTTACAAGTTCCTATATATGGCTTTCATTTCATTTTATTTTATCTTATCTTACTTTATCACAGCATATTTTATTATTACTGATATCATTACACTTAGTTTTTTTAAGGAATATTAATATTATTATTATTAATTACTCTATTGTTTTCCCGAAAAAAAATAGAGTTACCCCACTTGATTTTCTAACACCACTTCTAGTTGTGAAATCAGTGTCTCTCTAAATTAGAATTTATATTTCTTATTTCCAGACTTATCTTAAATGTTGATCTGGGCCGAACTTCAAATTCAAAATCAACTACAATTCATTTAAACATTTTAACGTGTTTATTTATATATTTATATGTTGCAATGTTATTTCATTTTACTGCATTTTTCTGATTTTATTTTAAATCAATTTTTCCATTGATATGTATTATTATTATTATTATTATTATTATTATTATTATTATTATTTATTTTAACTACAATAATATTCCACTCCAACAATAATATATTTTGTGTGAACCAGAAAAAGTGTTAAAAACCGGTGTCAACCAAAAATATAAATAAAAATAAGTATAATATTTCTAACACTTGAAAATAGCTTTGACATGAAACTCGGAGTTGGGAAATTAATATAAGTTTTTATGTATATCTCTTAATATATATATATACATATATATATATATATATATATATATATATATATATATTAAGCGGATAGTCAACTTAAATATGAGTGTCCACTAAGAAAGCGTAGAAAATTATATATATACATATATATATATATATATATATATATATATATATATATATATATATATATATATATTATTTCGGTTGAGCTCTCTGGAGAGGATGTGTGGGTTTATAAACTGTGACTATTACGTCTAATAATGCAAGACTCTTCGGTAAATCGAATCGAGTTCTCTCAGTCACTGTGTGTTTATCTAAGGATTAATACCGTTGGATTCACCTTCTTCTCTGCCGTGCGCCAACGGCTTCAGAGTAAAATTTCCGACTGACGCGAATTCAGCCGGTTTTCGACACTAGCCAGAGGCAACCGGACGTCTAGCCACACTGATGAGCTGTGATACAGCGAAACAGTTTGTCTGTGGATGACAATATATATATATATATATATATATATATATATATATATATATATATATATATATTGTCTGTGGATGACAATATATATATATATATATATATATACTATTTTAGTTATTTGTGATTTGCTGATCTATATGGGCGCGAATTTGACAAGTCAGCCAACACGAGAGTGTGGTGCATATGTGATCAATGTAAGAATGTAATGTTGCTTGTTGGAGAAGCAATCTTCTAAATGACATGAGGATTCATATACAACGTCATTTCTACACGGGATACATACAGATCAACATATCACAAGTAACCAATATAATGTTAATATAAGACAAATCTGAATAGACAACCACAAAAAATTATATATATATATATATATATATATATATATATATATATATATATATATATATATATATATATATAATCGTTTTACTGTCAATGAATATTGCACATAAATTTGCTTTTGATATACATTGAAATTCATGAAATAAAGGTTTGTCGGGAAATCATATAATCTTTACTGAAAGGATCGGGATAAATATCCCATGATTTATAAATACGGATTTCTTCCTTTTCTTCAGTACATGTCACGAGCAAAGAAAACGACCAATTCAAATGAACCCCCTGACAACACATGGATTGTCAAGAAGAAGCGTTGTAATAGCCATTACTGCATTCAAACAAAAGCCATAACTACGGTATTATAATGGCCACACTTTATTTATTTTGGTTTTTCTATGGTTTAATGTAAGCAATTTGGAAGTCTTCCAGATGTCACACAGTAACTTGTGAATAGTTCTTAATATAATATATAACAATAGAAATATCTCTGTATTCTCTTCCTGGAGACACTTTTCCAACCAGAAAACAGAAATCGATATCATTCTCGTTTATAACTTTTAATATTAGACAAATTTGTCAAAGGTGATTTGGTGTAACGCCTTCGTCTCTAGCATCAAAAGTATTTCTCGTGGGTTATATCAAAGTAGTTATTTCCGAGGCCTAGCTTAGTTTTGGCAAAGGGCCAAACTATGATTTCCCAGACCAGCTTGCGACAAGGCTCTCAAATCAAGCGTCCTGAGACTCAGTTCCGCAGGATTGAATTATTAAGCTATTTACAAAAAAGACTAAAGAAAAATTAAAGAAAAAGTGATTTATAACCAGTGTTTACCAATATGGATCGAACTTACTGCAATAAAAAATATTTTAATGAGTGTAGCTTGATAACGATGTCTCCAGTCCACAGACCTCTGTGTTTTTTTGTTTTTTGTTTTTTTTACTTTGATATATTTAAAAAAAGTGTACAATAATTAAAATCTTTCAGGATTCGAAAGTTTAACGATAGTCCTGCAAACGTTTATGCTATAAAAGTCTATAAACGTAATGGTTGATCAAAAATATTCGTCTTTTTAAAGTAAAATTAATTTTGATTTAATCTAATAATACCAACTGATCGTAGAGTGGTTTCAGATTTTTAAACAGTCGGAGCAACCTAGCGGCTTCCATGAAACGACGGCGTGCTAAGAAATTAGTGACATATTCTGTTATTTTCATCGACAGATGATTGAATTACGATTCGATGTTAATTTGTCAAATTTTTTTGATAAGGGGAATCGAATATCTTTTTCTAACAGAAGTGATGAGATTGCGAAGAAGTAAAAAGACATGTTTATTTTTTATTATGACTCTTGAAATACGCTAAATGCATGTACGAGGCCGGAAGAAAAAGTGTCGGGAATGTTCCTATGGTAACGTAGCTAAACTACACAGAGTGAAGCCGTTTGGTAGAGATTGGCCTTGAACTCTTTTGCGAAGACACACTAAGTTATAACGGTCTCGCTCACTTTCGTTGTATATATCAGTACTTGGAAGGAAATTGTGTAAAGTGTGGTCGTCTCACTACAGAGATTCCATCAGTAGCCATGGCTCGTGCAGCGGTCTCAGGCCAATAACAACATTTCCTAGGTCCGACAGCCACCCTATTCTCCAGATCTCGCCCTAGCAACTTTTTACTTTTCAAAAATCAAATACTACTTGAAAGGAAAATGATTTTAAGACTTCGAGAAAATCAAAGAGAATGCAGCGAGACAGATGCTCAATCCAACCAGCTGCCTGCTTTAACAGCTGTACCTTCTCTCTTTCTCTGTCCATATATATATATATATATATATATATATATATATATATATATATATATATATATATATATATATTGAGAGAGGGAAAGAGGCGTTGAGAGGGAAAGAGAAGGAGACAGAGACTTCAATTTATGCTGTGAGTATCACATTTTACAAGCATTCTTTTCTCATTATGTATCTTATAAATTTCTGATGTTAAGTATAAGTTTCCTTTTTGTTCCCATTTTCTCAAAATCTTCGTCGTTCGCTCAAATGTTCGGTCCATATTAGTCTCAGCATCCATCTGTAGGACCACCTTTCTGTTGCTTCATGTTTCTTCTTCATCTGTGAGGAGATTGTCCAGCATTCACTGCTATAGACGAGAACTAATATTACATAACTCTACAGTAATCACTTTTTATTCTTTCTAACGTACTTTTGTCTATTTCTAAATATTTTGCTCAGCTTTTTAAAGCAATCTTTCGCCTTTGAATTTTAGTGTCTCACTTTCTGTCCCCTGTTAAAACATTTTCCCGATATTTAAATTAAAGCACTTGTTTGATTTCGGAATTTCCAATTCGTAATTTGCACTTTGGTCTGTTCCTTTTTTCGAACAAGCATACATTCTGTCTTCTTACAATTGATATTTAGTCTTTTCCTCTCGCTTTTCTTCGCTATGTTCTATAAGAGTTCCTGTTAGTTCATTTCTCATGTCTGTTATAAACACTGGGCCATCTGCATATCTTATATTGTTAAGATTCTGGTCGCCAATAATGAATCCTTGTAGGGTTTCCAATTCCCTAAAAATCAGAACTGTTATCTGCATATCATGTTATTAAGATTGTGTCCACCAATTATGAATCCCGGTAGGACTTCCAATTCTCTCAGAATCGCCTCGCTGTATAAGGTGAATAAGCCCAGTGAAAAGATACATCCTTGTCTTACATTACTTTCTATTTTTGTTTATTTACTGAATTCATTTTCTATTCGTATGCAGGCTGTTTGCTTCCAGAATAGGCTCTACATTATTTTAATATCCTTCTCAAATATGTCAAGGTTATCCAGCATTTCGATAATTACTCATCTATTTCTTTTAGGCCAAGACCAGGATCTTTCCGATACAATCTTGCATAAATATGAAGTAAATTCATTTCAAGCGGAACATCCCAAAGGTAGCATTTAAGGGAATGGCATTATTGCCGAAAATAAAAGTTGTCTATATACTTAATAAACAGAGCGAGCATCTCCACACATTAATTTACACAAATGCGAATGTGAAGAAGAAAAAAGAAAATGAAATTTATTGAAAAAAAGTCTATGAAATTAATAATGGTACTATCAGTAGCTTTGAGGATACGTCTGCTAGACTGTGGGTTATAAAATGATAGCAACGATAATAATAAGCTTGCTAGGAGACAGATAAAAATGACCACAGATAGCAAAATGTCAATGTTTTTCAATCTTGTTTACTTTCGAAGTATTTCGCCTCCTGTCTATTTCTGTTTTTATCATTTGTCTTGCATGAGATGCTTTGTCATTATAGATCAAACTATAAATAACTTTTAAAAAAATGAGTCGAACAATAATCCAAGATACAAGGCCAGATATCGTTTACTATAATTATGGAAGGAACAATAGGAAGGGACTGAGAGTATTTTTGGTAACCGGGTATAAAACTAAATATGATATGTAATTGTGTCAGATAAAGTCACAAATGGATTAGCCTATTTATTGGCGTTAAAGTTTTTTTTTAAATTTCTCTTGGATAGTTTTATTTTCTCTGTGATATATGATTGATTTATTTTTACGGTGTATCAATCTTTTTCAGGTTATTTAAAGCCAGACAATATTTTTAGATCCTAATAACTTAAGATAACATTTTTTGAGGTAATAATGATTTACTGATAAAAGTCCTACTAATTAACCCATAGCCGAGGGGAGAAGAGGTAGATTCATACCTTTCCAAAATATATTTAAGCTTAAGTGAATATAACAAACTCAAATGGAATTGGAACTCAGCGCTCTGATTTTCCATTCCCAATCGTTATTCATTACACCATCCGCATATCCAAGTTTACAGCGCCTGTTATTCTCAAGCGGCCACTCGTCTAGGTACTGACCAGGCTTCACGTTGCTTAACTGCGATGATCGTACGAGAACCGGTGTTTCAACGAGAAGCTCTCTAGGTATGTGATGTTCAAACGCAATTTATGCAGTGGATGAATTATGCACCGATCATAGCTCTCCACAGCTCCCTGTTTTTTTATATCTTTAAGTAACCATTTACCATCTCACCTTGGTTGCGTTCTGCTATCCATTCAAACAGGTTCGTTAAGTATCTAACGCTTCTTTTCCCCTGATGTGGTGAACAGCAGGATGTGGTGAACCATTTACTGCTCTTTCGCGACTTCCATGGAAAGTACTCGGACGAATTGCATTTCTTGGTTCTGCTAGGACTAACCTTCACGGCTAGGATCCGCCATGCTACTTACATAGTTGCAAACCATCCACATTCCTTCCGTATTACATCGGCGAGAAGTAAGTTTTACTCGAACAGCTTCTTCCCGCGAACCTTTGCTCTGTGGATCTCCAAGGGGATGTTTCCCCGATCACTACAATCTTAACCTATTCAAGTATAAGGTTAACCGCTATCTTCCCTTTATTTACTTTTGTATAGAATACTTTTATGCGTAACTTCTTATGAATACTGGCCATTGGCACACACACACACACACACACACACACACACACACCCACACCCACACCCACACACGCACACGCACACACACACACATATATATATATATATATATATATATATATATATATATATATATATATATGTTGTGGTAGGATCCACCTAATTTGCATAGCGGAGTACCGACGATATAAATATGGTTGGTACCGGAAGACATGGAGGCAAATCAAGAGATCCAACTAGAGACTCTGCCCGACTGCGACTTAGTCAACACATTCTCCAGGAACGGTCTTCCCAGAAATATACAAAAGACTATATGTAAATATTGTGTACACTTTCTTGTTTCAATACATTTTATTCTAACTACAATTTGTGTTTGCATTATTATTCCATGCATTAGTCAAGTTTCAACAATATATATATATTATAATAAAGAGAAAGAACAGTAAGATATATAATCCAGTGTTCTTATTAATTATTTTTATTTTTACAAAACAGTGCTCAATGCAAATCTACAGAGCATAAATATTATAAATTTACTAATTTAAAAATATAATTTCATCTCTACACATGAATTACCACGTTTAAAAAACAGAAACTAAAAAATTCAAATTCAATTATAGAATTAAATTAAATTCCCTAGTCCTGTTTCATTTTCAAGCGAATTTTGGAGTAACTTATTTCGAAATTTACTGAGTTTTATAAGCACATACATTCATAATATTAGTTTCTTAGGATACAGGGAAATTCAATCATTTTGACAAAGGGTAGTAAGTTATTAATTTTCACTGACAACTATTGTGTCAAATTATGAGTTACTTTTGAAAATAGGTTAAGTTATGGTAGGGTAGGGGTGCCTGATTCAACGAATGATTGAATTTTCCCCGTATCCTTAGAGACAATTATTATGAATGTATGTGTTTATAAAACTCACTAAATTTCAAAATAAGTTATTCCAAAATTCGCTTGAAAATGAAATAAAACTAGGGCTTTTAATTTAATTCTGTAACTCAATTTGATGTTTTTAGTTTCTGTTTTTGAAACATGGTAAGTGTAGCGATGGAACCATATTAGTAAATTTATAATACATATATATATATATATATATATATATATATATATATATAGCTTACAATAAAATCCCGTAGAAAATCTTTAGATGTGACACTGCTTAGGAACACCGAGTACCGTAAAAATAGGGGGTAAACTTCGGAAAAAATATCTTATTTTTGGAATACTGGGTGGTGCCAAAACATGATGCTATATATAAGAACATATTGTTTTGAATGACGTCTTAAATCAGTTTGGCAGTGAACAGAACGTTACGGGGAGAGTCAAGGAGCCACGGCCTCAGATAATGAGACACACCCATCTTTAGTAATTATTATGACTGCTAATTGGAATGCGACTGAAAAAGAATGATTTCTGAATATAACGCTTGTTCGATGACGATTCGAGGAGGAAAATATATACATTGAGAGAAAGATTGGTTGACAGGCTGGTTTTATTTAGCGGCTTATCAACACCTCTATGGGTTTTTAATACCGAAATGTAAATATTTTGAACGCAGTTTTAGTTTATTTTTTATATAATAATAGTTTTAGTGACACAAGTCTTACTAATTATCCCATAGATGGGGGAAGTAGTAGATCCATATTGCTCCCCTGGGCATTTGCACTACTTAAGTGAATATAACAAATCCAACTGGAATTGGAACTTGGCTCTTCGATAAACAATTCCGAGCCATTATATATTAGACCACCCGCATATTCAAGCTTACAGAGCGTGGCGTTCCACAAACGCTTAGCCATCTAGTAACTGACCAGGCTCGAAGTTGCTTAATTTAGCTAATCGTTCGGGGACCGGTGTTTCAACGAGACATGGCCGTAAGCCAGAAAGGGATAATAATTATTCTTTCTTATATTAATAAGGTGAGTTTTTGTTTGTTATCAATTCAAGTATAAATTGTTTTGGTAAAGCAAATTGTTTAAATAAAAGTAATCAAACCAGTTTCAGGGTGAGTAATCAGAATAATTAAGAAAAATAATCTTGAGGCAAATACTTTTATATTCAACTGTATAAATATGTATGAATATATACTTATACCCATATATATATATATATATATATATATATATATATATATATATATATATATATATATATGTATATGTAGGAAATTTTTATATATATTATATATGTGCGGTAGTTATTGGAAAGCGCTCAATATCAGTGATAGAGTGAACATATTTATTTGGATTGAAGTGAGTTTGACAAACTCACATCAATCCAACTAATTATATATATATATATTATATATATATATATATATATATATATATATATATATATATATATATATATATACCCAAGTATAGGAGTGGTGTATACGGAATAAATTCCAATAACCCAAAAATAATATTCTTAAAAGAGTGCTCAATACAGAATAGAGCAAATATAATTTATTCGAAAATTATAACATAAATATGTTATAAAATCACTAAAAATAGCCATTTTGTTTCATAACTTCTGGTGTCTTAACAAGTGATGGTGTTGAATATATATATATAATTTATTTTTGTGTAGAAACTTTTCTTTCAATCATGTTTCGTTGAATATGACAAACAAGGAACTTTTAACGGATTTTTGTTGAGTTTTTCTAGTATTCAAAACTTTTTCTGTTTAGTTGTGGTTAACGAAGTGGAAAAATTGTACGAAATCGCTTGGGGCAACAGACATTATGTCTGTTGTCCCAAGCGATTTCGGACACTTCTTTAGGCATTTTAAAGGGTTTGGTGTTATTTTCGTTTCATGGTTGTCATTTAAGATGCAGCTGTGTGATGCCTATAGCAGCAGCGTTTTTCCCGAGCCCCGCGTAAGGAACATGGCTGTAATTCGACTTGTGCTCATTCTATTAAAAAAAATAAAATAAAATAAAAAAAAAAACCTTTCATTGTTAAATAAAGTCAAATTAACACTTTAGTGTCAGTTGTTCTACGTAGACTGCTTCTATCAGAACGAAGGATATATATGGATATATGGATATATATATATATATATATATATATATATATATATATATATATATATATATATATATATATATATATAAATATATACATAATATCTTAGATAGTCAGAGTTTCATCAGTTCTGCATTCGTCAGGTTTTTGGATTAACACCGCTTCTATAATCTTTTTGTTTATCGCTAGAAATGTATTGTAGGGGAGGATTATTATTACTATATATATGCATTTTTATACGAACGCTCACTTGTACATCTACCTATATTGATATTTAGCCCTTTGGTTTTATATATATATATATATATATATATATATATATATATATATATATATATATATATATATATATTTGTGTGTGTGTGTATGTGTGTGTGTGTGTGTATGCTTTTTTGACTGTATTTGTCTGTAAATTCTTATTAAAAATCCTTTCAGCGGGTACGCCTATATGAGTTGCTATCTCTATTTTCTTTTCTTAAACAATGAAATTAAAACCAAGTGGCCTAGATATTGAAGTCCAACTAAAGAAAAATCTGCCTTCTCTTTTTTCCATCAAAAAGGATTGTGGAACAAGGTTTAGAAGAAATTAAAAAAAGATAAAACTTATTAAAAGCTACAAGAGACAGGAAAATGTGAAGAGCGATGATCGCCTATGTACTGAAGAAACATGGCGCAACAAGAAGATTTTGTTCTTGGGAAATAAAATTCTCGTTCTCGTCTCGAGACCTAGCGATTAGGCATCACGAAGTAAAAAACATTACCAAATTGTCTCATGTTATTATTCCTTTCGATATTCAGCGATCTTTGCTTATATATATATATATATATATATATATATATATATATATATATATATATATATATATATATATATATATATATATATATGAACATATATATGTGTGTGTGTGAGTGTGAAATAGGATACAGAATCCAGAAAAAGTTTGACGAATATGACATATGAGAAACCGTTTCATTGGAACCAGATTACGCGTTTGAACCTTATTAGTCTTTATCCGATCAAAAATTAAAGAAATTACTCTCTGTATGTGTATTTGTATGTATGCTTAGATAATAATTCCTTAATACCTTTTCCTCTAAGGTTTTCCAATTATCAAACATATATATATATATATATATATATATATATATATATATATATATATATATATATACATTTGATACAACTGACGACATAGACTTGAAGGTTCAATGCTTCCAAAGTTCACATTGAAGTGTGAAACTAACGGTAACCATGATCTGTTAATTCTTCTGTCCAGATTGTCTATATCTGTAAACGCTCCGATACTCAACACCCTTTTCCTATAAATATGCCAAATTTGAACCCTATATCTCCCTCTCTGTCTCTCTCGCTCCGCACACACACACACACACACACACACACACACACACACACATATATATAGTAATGATACAATTTATATACATATACATATATATATATATATATATATATATATATATATATATATATATATATATATATATATATGTATATATATGTAGTAATGATACAATATGGTAATCCGTATGAAATAGATCCAGGGAGAGCTGTATAATAATAATAATTATATATATATATATATATATATATATATATATATATATATATATATATATATATATATATATATATATATAATTATTATTATTATATATATATATATATATATATATATATTGCTTTAGTAGTATAAATATAGACACTTTAAAAATATGCGAAAAGAAGAATTACGGACAAAAGGATTCTTTAAAAGATGTCAGGAATCATCCCGCGAAAAAAACTTAATAAGTGCCAATCTTAAAGAAAAGAAAAGCGGGTCGTGACTGCGAGGTAACAAGAAAAAGTTTCTTTTGATAAGGAACCATATATAAAGGAACCATTTCACAAAGAACTTTATTCCAGGAGGGAAAGAGATAACAAGACCTTAATATATAGAAGAGAAATTTGGAAATCAACCTTCGCAACTTCTCAACGGTTTATTGAATAAGCACTCTAAGAGATGTCCCGCAGTTCTACGTCTTCTATGAAAGCTTTTCCCTCAAAGTTCATATTAAGAAGTTCAGCCCAGAATATTGTGACCTAGCAGATGTTACACACATTCCAAAGCAGAGGGAGCCCAATACCTTGTACATTTTCGACCAGTGTCATTGATCAATGTAAAAAGTATCACCTTTGTCAGTGTTCTTGCTAAAAGATGAATGGAAACATTTGTTTTTGAGCTATAATTATCTAGATACATCTACCGAGAAAGCTTGAACTTGCATGTTTTTCAGGTTTTAACGGACACGAACCTATGCTGGGGAAGCACATAAAAAGGCTAGAAATCAATAAATCAATCGTGTTTCACGCCCAAAAGGCACGCACTGACAGAAAAGACAATGGACGTTTTCGAAATTCCGGAAGTACTTACATTGTACATATATGAGATCTTTCAAATACTACATACATCACAGAATATCAAAAATTGGATATCGGCTTTTTTCCCAGGTTCTGTAATTACCCCCTTACTATTCGGTTTCATAACGGAGATGACATTTCTCAGTGCGGGAGAGAATATATTCAATGAAATAAAGTCATTTTGGTGAAGGCCTTCAGAGAAGATAAAACACTCATTTCGGAATCGAAATCACGCGCAAAAGATTTCATGATGCCTCGAGAAGAGCTATTTAGTCGGTCAAGGATGAGAATCATGCCTGCTAAGTTTACCTTTTATAAAGGAGGCTTTCATTGAATACAAGTTCTTCTCGATGGGAAGAATTCCTTACAAACCGTCAAATAGTCGTTAATCATCTCGGCCGTCCTTACTGCTTAACCTTGATCCCTAAATCAGGAAAGGCGTAATGAAATAACTGAAATATGGCTTATGATCCGTTGAGGAATGTGACTGTGTGTCGTGTATATTTTAGTTTAATCTTGTGTGATGCATAGTTTAATTTACTCTTTAAATTAACATGTCCATCACATACGAGATATCACAAGTCTTGAAAAAATGGAGCGTTTAATCAGTAAGCAACTGAATACGAGAGTATGGCTGAATGCTATTAGCTTTCCGACCATGAGACACAGGTTCGAATCTGATTATGGTCGAATTGACAAGGAGGAGACTTGATAAGTTCGACGTGGGGAGAGGATCCCAGAATGCGGAAACCATTCGGGTGTACCTGAAATCCATACCACGGGTTGACCGAAACCTAGTATTTGGAATTGTATAGACGAAACTATTCGAAAACTGTCGACAGTTGCACTAACAGGAAAATTCATGACCGACGGTCTGAGCGTAGTGGCCATGTTTAACTGCTGACCACGCCAGATTATGCGCTCAGTTCAAGAAACTAATTAAGGCGCGGTTAGCAGAGTTGCAGTATAAACCGTAGGTTGGCTCTGTGGGTCCTAAAGAAACACAAAATGTGTCTTCAACAGGGATAGCTAGCATCCCGATCAGATACACATTCTCGAAAATAAGCAGCCATTATTATTATTATTATTTGTGTATGTTATGTTTCCTGCTTTGTATCCTGTAGAGCCGGGTTCAAACTATGGTTCTTAGATCCTACAGGAGAATTATCATTTAACTGATAGCACTTTCTTTGTATATGTGAGGTTCCTAGTAAGGCGATCTTCTGGGCAACTTGTATATTGATGTTACCTGGGACATTGTTATTAAAATTGCCCATTCCTTTTCTCACGAGGCCCAGATTGTTGCTGTTGTTGTTGTTATAATTATTATTATTATTAGTAGTAGTAGTAGTAGTAGTAGCAGTAGTAGTAGTAGCAGTAGTAATAGTAGTAGTAGTATCTAAGAGCTTGTGCTTCTTAAGTGTGATATGATAACGTTTCGACATCAAAGGTGAAACAGCTACTGACGTCATTTGTTGAGAAATATATGCTCAGGCAGATGTCTATATAGTACTGCGTGACTTCCGATACCCACATAGGAAAAGAGCCCAACAGACTATCTAAAGAATCTGACATGAAATGTCAAAGATGCCGTAGAGGATGCTAAATACTTTTTGAAGATGAAGGTGCTGTGGCAGCTGTCAGACCCGATGTCAGTTAGCATGCAAAGAAAGTGTATGTTTTTATAATTAATATTTTTTAATAGGAAAATATAAGCTAGGCACATCAACCCAAGCTGAGTTAGTACATTTATCTGAGAGAGCAATGCATAAGATATGGGTGAACGGCTAATATATATCCTGTGGAAGTCAGATGCCGATGTTTTATTGCCAACTAAAACTCAATTTATCTAATGAAATTCGTATTTGTTCCAAAAGAAAGAAAAAATAAAGACGCTTTTTTTCTCATTTTCCAGCAATCTGAATTTCTAGATTATTAGTAATTAGTTCAATCCTCACTGTTTAGCTTCTATTTTTGATCATTTGCGAAGACTAACGTATGCATCACAGGGACGGGACAAATCAACACCGCCGACGGATGAACGCCGGGACTGATCGCCGGGACTGATCGCCGGGACTGAAGCAACTGAGGATCGAAACAACAGCACCACATCCCTTTTAAGTAATTTATTAAGGATTAACGCCTTAATTAGTGAATATTTTTCTTCACATCAGTCATTTTAAAAAGCATGCAAAATATGAACCAGATTTTTTTGGGGGGGTAATTATTTTTAATAAAGTAAATCGCAAGGAAAATTATTTTTAATAAAGTAAATTGAAATATAAAAATAATTGAATAAAACACATTTGTTTTTAATTATTTTTATAAAGTAAATCGAAAAATGCCAGAAAAAATGAGGCATTTTTTAATTTTAATTATTATAAATAAAGTAAATCGTAATGTAATTTATTTTTAATATAGTAAACCGACATTCTAAAATATTTTGAAAAATATAATTTAATAATTTACGATTTACTTTATTAAAAATAATTAAAAACCTGTTCATATTTTACATAATGCCTTTTCAAGTGCCTTATTTTTAAAAGAATATTCACTAACTAAGGTTTTAATGCTTAATAAATTACTTTTATTCGGTTATTAAAAAAATAGTTACGTTTTTCTGGTGCTGATTTGTCTCGGTCTTGAGTTTTCCCGGCGCTCTGTCTGCGATATTCAGTCGGCAGTGTTGAGTTGTCTCTTCCCGTCGCATAATATATAATCACGATCACGAGTCCCGTATCTCATTAGAGTCGTAGAGGGCACCCCATTTACTGCAGCCGCACTGGAAGTGGTGTGTTTAGGGCAAGATTGACTGACATAGCCCAACCCTCTATTTTGAACACAGAAATTTTTCCTTCTCCTAGACAAATTGCCACTCAAGGTTATAGAATCCAGTCTGCCCCGCTATTTGGCCATAGCTGGCAGGGGAAGAATAGATGCATTCATACCATTCACAAGGGTATTATCACATCAGTGAATGTAACAAACTCGACTGGAATTCGAATTCGGCTCTCCGATTCCTCAACCCAACCTAATAACAACAGGAAAAAGGAAATATTAAGTGAATCCAAGATTGGGCAGAGGCTCCATTTGCGTCTTACATTCGAATACTGTCGGAAAGCAACACAAAACTAGAATAAAATCTGACGATATCGTGAGGCTGTAAACGTAAGTTAAATTCGTCGTGGCAGAGTTGACAAAATATAATCATCAACTGACATTCGAAAATTCATTGGGTTGCAGTATGTAAAGGTAATAGTAGGTGGTACCATCATACCTTGATAATATAAAAATACCGAGATCTATATTAGTTGTGTTCTGACATCTGGTAAGTCATTGTGAACACTGGCTAGGCTACCAAAGTCAAAACGGCTTGAATCTTATATATATATATATATATATATATATATATATATATATATATATATATATATATATATATATATATATATGTGTGTGTGTAAGAAGGTGCTGAAAAGATTTCAGTATATATATATATATATATATATATATATATATATATATATATATATATATATATATATATATACACTCACACACATATTATTTATTTTAGGATATTAAATCAAAAATATGTATAAAATCGCTACACAATTGCGATCGTGTTTCAACACATATCAATGCGTCTCTTCAAGCGATTGTAAATTACTGACGAGTGAATAATTAATTTAATTTCAAATGCAAAATACCCCCCACTTTTTTCGAAAAATGATGCATTCCAACCTTATATGAAAAATAATGATGTATTCCAACCATATATGAAAAATAATGCCGACCCATTATATATTCACCCCAATTCTAACCACCCTCCATCTGTAATGAAACATATACCATCGTCTATATAACGTAGGATTAGCAACCACTCATCTGACAAGATGTGTTTACTAAATATAGCGGTGTTTATTATACTATTTTAAAGAATAATGGCTACAAACACGCTGAAATCAAGAATAGAAAATATGATGATAGTGATCTAAAGAATAGAAATAGAAATAAGAAAATCATTTGGTACACAACCCAATTTAACCAGTTGGTCAGTACTAAGTTAGGCCAGAAGTTCCTCGATTTAATTGACAAACATGTTCTTAAAATGAAGCTTCTCAGTAAAATATTTAACAAAAACACATTAAAACTAAGTTATACCTGCCCCGATAATCTTGAGAAGATTATAAAGTTACACAAACATAAAATTTTAAACAAATTTAAAAATTTGGATCATATGGCATATTCTAAGATAAATACTATTGATAATACTAACCATTGTAATTGTAGGAATTATGACCAATG
>OZ038488.1:59754753-59789753 GCA_964036315.1 Acanthosepion esculentum
GCATATATATATCTATCTATCTATCTATCTATATATCTATCTATATATATATATATGTGTGTGTGTGTGTGTATGTGTGTGTCTTGAACAATAAAAAATGTTAAAAAATTAAAGTTTCAGACACACTGGGTTGTATATTAATACTTTTTTTTGTTTTATTATTTAAATTGGGTTCCTCGACTAATTTCGGCCACCATCAGAAGAAAAAAATCCTGCCTGTTAGTAGCTTTGAACTACAGGGGTGAATGACTGTCTCTGAAGAAAGTGAACTTTGTCTGTAGTTTTTAATTGTTTTTATCGTTAATTTTTATCATTCCTTGTATTGGTCAAAAGGCCTCTTACAAGATTTTTTAAGGAGGGGCTGGCAGATTCATGAGTTTCAGATTTACCTCATTTATTAGTTGCTGAGAAGGGGATCTGTGTTATGTGTTATGTGTATGTTATTTTTAATTAGAGTCTAAATTAGACAGCATGGCTGGAATAGAAGTGACAGTTGCAATTTTTTTTATAATGAAGGAATTTCGTCAGTAAATTTACATCAGAAAGAGGCAGTAGAAATTTATGAGGCACATATTGAGGAAAGAGTTTTTAGTGAACCAACTTTATTCGCTGCAGACTTATATATATCGGGTCTCCACTACTTTTTTGTTCTAATTATCTTTTCAATCTTTACTATCCATGTTTTTCCTGGTTTTACCATATATTTACAGAATCCGGCTGTTTCCTTTTATTTCTCTTGCTTCAATATATATCCTGTGAGTGTTAAATTCTTTTGGTCTTATTTTTTAATTACCTGTTCCAGAAAATTCACCTGTCTCTTTTTGAGTGTCAATACTGTTTCGAGTACAAAATGACAGCCATCTTGATATCCCGTTCGACAATAAATATCTATTCCAATTTTCTACTTTAACTATTGTGGGTTCAGATATCAAGATGGAAACAATTTTTTGTTTTCGTGAAATGTTAAATTAATTGAATGTCTTATATCGTGTTAAATTTTCGAAAGGCTTGAAGTTAATGAAATTAAAAGCGTTATTTAGTCCGCGTGTCCTTATATGCGAATTAGTCTCATTAGTTTTGTTAAATCAAGCACAGAGACAACCTTATTTGATGTTGGACCCTGATGCCCTTCAGTGAAACGATCTCATGGCTAATATGGCTATAAAACCACGTCTTGCCATTTGAGCAGAAATTCAGTTTAATTAAAACGAGAGTCTGACACAAAAGCACTTAATTAAAGACTCCAATGTGCGTGCGTTTGAATTTGCTTTGAGTGTTCAAAAATTGAGTGGCATGTCAGGTAGAACACCACGACATGTCTAATTGTTTAGCATCTTAGTTTAGAAGATTATTACTACCGTCTAAGGAAATATATTTTGGGCGCCGGATACAGTTTGGCCTTGTGCCAGACTAAGGTATAGCTTTCATTTTGAGTAAAATACATCTTCTTCTATGTGTCGCGTTCCTTCGGGACGTTGACGATAATAGCTATTCAAATTTCTTGCCTTTCTTAGCTCTTAATATATTCTGTCTTTTTGCTATTTCTCCTAAACCCTCATCCACCAGCCATTCACTAAAGTTTGACAGGTAGGTACTGCCTATTTTTTCTTTGTCTCGCTTACCTTCAGTTTATTCGGTGAGTATCACATTTTCCAAGCCCTATGATAATTAATATCTAGCAGTGTAATCTAGAATTAAATATTACTACTGCACACTGATTTTAATTCGCGCAATCTGATTCACACGTTAAGGATTTCTATCAGTTTAAGCTAGGATTAAGAGATTAGAAAAATTATTCTGAAATCCATTTGATAAGGCACAGCGCGAATATCTACTTAAACTGTGAGGAAGACTAGATTTATTTGGTAAGGAAGTTAGAATAATCCCGAACTAAATACTGGGAGGAAACAGTCTGTACATAAAACGATTCGTGTAGGTTCGCAAATATAGAAAGGGTTGTAAGACAAAAATGTGTCTTCCCAACGCATTGGTTCAACCTGTAAAGAGATGCTATTTTAAGGGAATTGGATACCCTAAAACATTTATCATTGATAGGCGTAATGTTAACCATATACGGCACGCAGATAACACTGTGTTCATGACAGACAGAAGAGGGAAAACTATAGGAACTTCTCACAGAGTGTAGTGAAGGAAAGCGAGAAGAAGGGGCTATGAACTGTAAGAAAACAGTAAGTATGGTTTTCAGCAAAGAAAAAGGCCAAGATGAAATTTACGAATTGGAGATAACAACATATTATTGCAGAATGTCTGAACTGTGTTTTAACAGTAGATCGAAAATGTGATACGAAAATCCGAATGCGAATTGGACTAGCGAAATAGGCTTTCCAAAAGCTAAACACAGTACTAAAAAAACAAAAAACAAAACAAAATAAAAACAAGATTTCGTTAGAAACAGTGCTGTTCTGTTATGTAATATCAATCCTTCTATATGGCAGTGAACGCTGGACAATCCCCCACAGATGAAGAGAAACGGAAGGCAACAGAATTGTAGTTCTTCGAAAGGATTCTAAGAATATCATGAGCGGAGAGCCTCAAACACACGAGTTTAGTGATTATCTGCTCCTCAGAAATGCACTCTTTCAGTAAATGCATGTCAAAGGTCAGCAACTCAAAGAAAACATTTGACATTCATTGACTGAGCAGCCAGTACTGCTGTCGAAATTTATAAAATAATTCTCTTAAATAGTTATTTTCAGGAAAATACGTCCATCCAGTCCAGTAGCTGGTATCACTCTTTCCAGTGTTGATGGGAGGTTCCTTCTTAACTTTTTTTTTGTAATAGTGGCGAATGTCAACATCTTGATTGTGTCGTTATTTTCTCTTCGAGTTGTTGCTGCTGCTGATAGTCCCCAAGTTTAAATGTTCTCTGTTATTTGGTACAGGTCTTTGTTTGTGATTCTTTAGCGCCAGCCCACAATGTTCAAATGAAGGAATTCCTTACCAATAGTGGAAAGAGCCATAACAGCTACTAGACTTGAGAAACCTATTCTCCTGAAAAATGTTTTATAAATTTCAATCAACATTATTGCTGGGTGCTCGCTCAATGAATTCTGAATGTCCCCTTATAAAGAAAACGGCTAGACATATTGGTCACTGTCGGTGGGGATGCATTGATAATACTTTGAAAAAAAAAGTTTCAAAGACACCAAATTAATGGAATGTCCCCCAGCCTCTACAGATATTGATCAAATAGAACACAGTTGATGCCTCATTATGACGGTCCTGGGTAAGACGATAAACTACGTCCGGCAGCAAGGCCCCTGATCAGGAGATTTTGGAATCACCTCTTAATTGTTGGTGTTCCCAGGTTCGCCCTTACCCGCGGTGGTAGCACCTGTTGGGGGTCCCAACTAACCTCTAAACTGGGTTTAAAACACTATGAAAGTGTAAAAATAGATTTTAATACCCGAAATACTTTTTTGTGAAAAAATTATTTCCAGAAATACATTATTACCAGCAATACATAATCTACAACTATTCAAATGTAATGTCAATCGACATCTCCAGATGCTTTGATCTATTCCATGTCCTCCTCTTCATCCTTTCCTCTATCACGCCTCTTTACTCTCGCTCCCACTCTCTATAACCCTTTGCGTGCTAGTGGCACTCCCGCTTTGCTTGGGGTGAAATGCTTAAAAAAAGTACATTTTTTAAAGACAAAATTACCAGTTATACGTCTTTTGAAAAAAAAATATTAACAGCAATAGATTTTTGAAGAAAAAAATATTACTAGCAATACATTTTTGAAAAAAAAATATTACCAGCAATAAAAAATGTTGTCGGTGTTAAATAACCCATAGAGGTTGATAAGCCGTAAAACAAAACAAACCAAACAAAAACAAAAGCTTCATTATGAGAATGGAAAACGATATTCATGGAAATATTTCTGAAAAGCTATAAAAATTACTGCAAGTATTGTTTGAGTCGACCTAGTAAAAATTAATAAATGGAATGGTCGAAAGATTAATGAATAACAGAATGTTAATGAGACCTTATTAATAGGCATGATGATAAAATAATAAATACAAAATATACTAGATATTGTCTTCAGTATCTGTCTATATTTCTGAGATGAAGTATTATGTACACTATTTACATTATTCGGACTATTGTCCTCATCGTTGTGACAAATATGATGAGAACAATAGTCCGAATAATGTAAATAGTGTAGATATTGTCTAAATCAAATATATTTTACGGCCTATATCATTTAGATTTATTTATGATTAAAACCAATGTGGATTAATTTCTTTTTTACGGCTTATCAATCTTTTGCAAGTTATTTAAGACAGGAAATTGTTTTTTTAGATTGTTTTTTTAGATTGTAAGAATATATTTTGGAAATAATAATGATTTAGGGATCCAAAATAACTCATAGGTGGAAGGAAAAGAGGTCAATTCCTACCTTTTCCAAGGGCTTTTGTGAGTAAGTGAATATAACGAACCCTACTGGAATTGGAACTCTGCAATTAACAATTCCGAGTCGTAATCTCTTACATCACCCGCACATCCAAGCTTACTGCACCTGATATCAATCAATGAATCGATCAATCAATCAATCAATCAATTCTGGTTATACTAAGAAGTTTGTCTTATCCGATAACCTTCAGGAAAAGCGTGACGGAAACCTTTATTTAATGCTATACAGCATCTTAGTCTCTTTCTTTTACCCTTCACATACTATGACATTCCTGTGAATCTGCGGTACTCGTAACCCTAATGGTGCGACACTGTCTCTACAGGATATATTTCTATCCTAAGTTAGCCAGAGATTCAAGTCACCGCTTCTAGGCAATCCTCACCAGCGCTTTCTTCCACGAGGGAATAAGCGGCGATTTAATTTACTTTCCAAAATAGATTTTCTTTTTAAAGCACGACTCGGGAAGAAAAGATATCGGCGATCAGCAATGAGCTGATGTAGAATAAATAATTTAAAACAAACGCATTAAAAAAAAACATTTTTATAAATTTAAAATAGGTGAATTACAAACAAATTTAATATGAGTAAGCGTTAGTTGTTTTTTTTTATTTAAAAAAAAATTGAAAAAAACTAATTTACAAGAAGCTAACGAGAAAACGATTCCATTTATTTAATACTCTTATTTCATTAACCTTACCTTTATTGTATTTTGAATCGTTAAAATGTGCCATTAATTAACATAATAATCATATATGAGTGCAAGAACGTTGTGTTGTCTTGTTGTTAAGCAAGATTAATAGAATTAATGCAAATAGAAACGAAGGAAAATGGCCGGGATGAAAATAAAAGATAAAATAAATTCGAGGTGGAAAGAAATAAAAGGAAAATATATATAATGAAAAACGTTATAAATATCTTCACAAACAAGCTTTTGATATGCCACTATACAAAAATATTTTAACTATATTATCAGTAATAAAAGTGTTATCTATTTATTTACTTACATAGAATTAAAAATGAAAACAAATACATTTGGACATTCATTGTTTTCCGAAATGCAGCTTCTTTACAAAGTTTGCATCAAGAAATGAAAAACAATTTCAACGGAGAAAAAGCTGGTTTAAAATGATATGTTCAATAATTAACTTATCTTACACATACAGTAGAGGACAAAATTATAAAACTCTCTCACTTAACGATAAACGTTATATTTTTTAAATGATTTCCTAAGTAATATTTATAGGAGAAAATCATTTTCAACACTGCATCTCTAAACCTCGTCGTTTTTTTTATTTCGGAAGCTTATATTATGTTACAAAGAAACAGAAATAATTCACAAAACTAAAAGCATACCAAGGTTAAAATTATTAGTCCTCACTTCCGATGGTAATACTAGACGTGCTTCCCCGTGCTGAATAACAGCTTGAAATCCTTTGGTATACATTTTAACAAATTTTAAGTACGTCTCCTGTGTTATACCATCTTATTTTTCTTTGACAATTCTATCAAACTCACCTAGATTTTTGCATGGATCCTGGTATTCTATGGGATTTATGTCTCCATCTGGAGAGAGTTTTTCACCGGTATGTTTCTGGTCGTTGTCATGTTGGAAGACAAAAACAACGTCGCAGACAAAGCTTTGCTACCAACTGCTTTAGACAATATTTCAAAATCTTCTCAAATACTTCATTCTTTCTATATGCCTGAGATGAGGTATTATGATTACTTGCATTATTTAAATTATTCGGACTGTTATCCTCATCTTCATTGCCATATTCACAACGTTTCGGCCGTTTCCTCAAGGACACATGGTCCAGTGGATAAAGACGTTGGTTAGATCCAATGACTAAACCCAAAGAGTTGTGAGTTCAGTACCAGGCCACAGCAGTGGTGAACTAAAACTTGGAGAGTTGAGTCAAAGGAAAATAACTGAGACATCTGGAAGGGGCATGGCACGTGGAACTAGAAAAATCTACACCGGTTGGCGAAATAAAGAGTTCAGTTCGAAATTCCAATCACCTCAAGAAGACCGGGGCGTACAACGGCCGAAATTGTGAATATGGCAATAAAGATGAGGATAACAGTCTGAATAATGTTAATAATGGAAGTACTTCATTCTTCATTCTTACTTCTGTTTTCACAAATGTTCCAGAATCCGGACGCACTAAAGCACCCCTAGAATATTATGCTCCCACCAATATGTTTCCAAATGGGATCGTTGATCGCTGGGCTACACGACTCTACTTTCATTCTCCCAACATAGACAAGATATCTATTACCAAATATCTTTAGTTCCGTCTCATCGTACCAAATAACATTTGATCATTACGCAGTGTCATCCTAAAGGTTGTCCTTTTTATACTTCAGTCTGGCTTGAAGGCGTCTATTCAGTAGACAGTGAAATATTTTTTCTTGATCTGTGACCTCACAATCCATTTCTGTGAAGGTCTCTAGTGACTATCTTATTTGCGAAGATGGTAGGCACATAGTTTTATTTACAGAGATTTTGAAATTCTTCACTTCCTATCTCTGCTAGTTTCGTTCTATAATGAGTGGCAATACACCTCGCTACCCTTCTTGACATCTGGAAAGACTCTTGATAAAAACTTTGGTATAAACCTTTTCTAATTTGCGATATGGAACAATTTTTTTCTCAACTAACTTTTTTGGAATTTCGACATGATGATTTCACAAACAACAGCTCAAATACTTAAATTATAGTAGTGGGCATTATTGGAAGAAAACTTCAATGTCAACTTTTGTCCACAAAGTTAGAGCATTACGTTAAAGCACATCTGTACACAACAGTAGTTTGTGCTATGGTTGAACAATACGGACACTTCTTAAGAAGGGCTAATAATATTGTCCCCTGTAGGTGATGTCTTGTTATAAATAATTCTATTCTATATACTAGACACTAGACAGGAGGCAGGATGGAGTAATGGATAGAGGCCCGGATTGAGGAATCGGAGATCAAATCCCAGTCGAATCCATTACATTCACTTAAGTGTTAATACCCTTGGAGAATGTATGGATCCTCTTCTTCTCCCCCCAGATATGGGTAAATAGCAGCACAGGCCATGGATGGCAACTGGTCTTTCGCAGAAAGAAACGGCAACCTACTGCGGGAAAAAATCTGCCTCGTATCGAAAGATACATGATCGCCTACGCCTATAGGATATAACTGACTAATATCCTTGACTGCTGGCAAGTTTAAGACAAATCTATAGAATATGATTTTCGTTAGAAATTAATCTTTATTCAACTTTTCATGCCTTCCTCTGTAGCCGTTCTCTGTTGACCCCATCAGCTGAGCCGGTGTGCAGCAGAAATGGAATGCCTTCTTTGATCTCCGTTCGTGAAATTAAAACTAACAAGAAAAATTGTCTAAATTGACAAATATCCGAATCAAAGCATGCAATCAGGTTTACTGGTCACGGTGTGAACGATGAACTCATTTGCCGAAGGAAAGGCAAAGAAATTCGAATTATTCAAACGTTGACAAAAAGAGAAACGGAATGGATAAAAGAAAGAAAGAAGAAATGGATAACAGTAAGGAGTAAAAGGAAAAGAAAAAGGAAATAAAGAATTAAACTGAGAGAGAAAGAAAGGAAGTGGAAGGTGAGTTGAAGAATACAAGAAATACATAAACAAAGAAAGGTTGACAGAAAGAAAGAAATTAATAACAGTGAGAAGGAAAAGGAAAAGGAGAAAGAAAGAAAGAAAATGGTGGTGGACCTGAAGAAAGAAACTGATAACAGTAACAAAGAAAGGAAAAGAGAATTTAAAATAAAGAAGGAGAAAGAGAAAAAGACGGGAGAAATGTAAAAACGAAATATGAAAAACAAAAATAAGACAATGGAGAACAGTAAGAAACAAAAAGACAAATAGAAGTAAAAATGTCAGAGGAGGAAGAAAGATACGGGAAATAAGGAATAAAGGACAGAAAAAGACAGAAAAAAATAGAAAAGAGAAGAAAAAGGAAAAAAAATTACGTGAATAAGAAAGACAGAAATAAAGAAAGAAAAGGAAAAGAAATTTAAAAGAAAGAAAGTGGAGGTGAGTGAAAGAAAGAAAGAAAGAAAGAAAATTTAAAAAGAGAAAATTTTAAAAAAGAAAGAAAGAAAATTTAAAAAAAGAAAATTTAAAAAAAGAAAGAAAGAAAGAAAATTTAAAAAAAGAAAATTTAAAAAAAGAAAATTTTAAAAAAGAAAGAAAATTTAAAAAAAGAAAATTTAAAAAAAGAAAATTTAAAAAAAGAAAAAAAGAAAGAAAATTTAAAAAAAGAAAGAAAGAAAATTTTAAAAAAGAAGGAAAATAAAAGGAAAAGAGTGGAAGAAATGCAAAATCAAAATCTGAAAGATGAAAAGAAGAAAATAGAGGGGAAACTAAGAAACAAAAGGAAAAATAGAAGTAAATAAGGTAAGAGGAGGAAAAAAGACAAGGTAAATAAGAAATAAAGGACGAAAAAAGAGAGAAATAAATAGAAAAGAAAAAGGGAAGAATTTACGTAAGAAAGAAAAAAATAAAGAAAGAATTGTTATGGTATCTGTTGTTAACTGTTGAGCTATCAACTCTAATTTCACAGGTGCAGTATGGCATGACAATTATCGGAAAAAGAAATCGTTGAACTGAGTTCGATTTCCGGTTGAAACGATTTCATTTCACACTAATGTCTTTGGGAAAAGCATTAATTCCGTTTTACCCTACAGCCTCTGCCCCCACGAGATATCTTAAAACAGAAAACCACTTTTGAGTGATTTTTCTTAGCAAATTACTCTGAATTTTATTTAAAGAACATTTATATTTCTTTGTCTTGTCTCATTCACGCCGGCTTTCGTTTCTACTCGACGTATAGTGTCATACTGCACTATTTTGAAGTTTTTATATAAGCTCTGTTTAAACGAAGCATAAAACCCTATACATTTAATGTGGTAAAAGGCCTAGCGAGGTTCTAACTCACAAAAAAGCGAAACAGGCTTGCTAACTATTACACCACGTCGAAATGCTCTTTCTCTTTCTCTCATGAAAAGTTGATTCAAAACAATCCACATTTAAAATGTATAAAAACGGCCGTGCATTAAGTTTATTCACGTTAATGTTGATCTGACGCAGGAAAGACGCCCGAAAAAAACGAAAACAAAAGCAATGAACGAAATAAATTATCTTTCCCCATGCCAACTAATTTCTTTTATTCGTCAACGTTTGTCAATTTAATTGATATTTATCCAGTATCTCTACAAAAGAGGGTGAGCGTACATTAACTTGGATTATCGGCCTTTGTAAATTGACAGCTTTGTAATAAGAGAATACAAGTATTCAACCATAATTCTTTTCGCCATTTACGTCTTTCAAGGTTCTCCTGATTTTTTCAGTTAATCTTTTGATTTAGATATTTCTTACACTTATCTTCACATCGAAAAAAAGGCATTTCAGGATGAAGGGCCCATTAATTTTTATTATTTTCTGTTTTTAATTTTCGTATCCAAATGGAATTTCTTCAATATTTCTTTTCAAAATATTCTTATTATGATAATAATTTGGCGTTACTGGTAGACATTGTGCAAATAATGACCATATTATGACAGTAACACTTACTTTACTTTGACACCTGTCGATCCCGCTTTTTCATTATCTCTGTATCTTACAGTAAAGTCATCTATATGAATATCATTTGGAATGCATATTTAGAGGAGAAACATAGAATGCAGTTACAATACAATTATAATGATACTATTCTGTCTGTAATACCGGATCAAGTTGGTAAACAACTTCCAATGTTTATGAAATTGCCGTGTAAAAATCTCAAGTATACGAGGGTGGGGTGAAAAGTTCATAGGTTGACGACGATGAACGATTTATGCTGGAGCTGTAAAATCTTGCATACATTAATTTCAACCCTTCTTCTTCTTAACTGTATTGTTTATTTCCAGGTGAACTGACAGGCACGGTGGAAGAGAAGGCGCGGTGGAGTAATGGATAGTGGCTTGGATTGAGGAATTGGAGAGTCGAGTTCGAATTCGAATTGAATCCATTACATTCACTTACGTGAAAGGTATAAATCATTTCTCCCGCCCTCCAGTTAATAGCAGGACAGACCAGATGGTAGAAAGAAATGGCAACCTACTGCGGGGAAAAGATCTGATACATTCATGAAATGAGCAATAAAAATGTAACGTCAGTCGAGCATGGCGCATTACCGACTGAAACTGATTCAAAGAATAATGTTAGTCAAAATGTTATATATATATATATTTGTGTTTGTATGTCTGCATGTGTGTCGCTTGTGTATGTATGTATATGTGACTTCACGAACAAAAATGTTTTTACGTACGTTTTACAATTCAAGGTAGAGGTTTACTGAATGAGGTGTGTAAAATGAATGTAAAAGTAGAAAGTAGATTGTGAGAATTATGCGGATATGGAGGATAGATAACTATTGACACTTGACTTGAAGTGGGTAAATCTGTAGAGTCCGAGGAAGCATCCATACAGTCATTTGTTTCTCAATGTAGCAGTTTTTAGGAAGAAGCTCTCTGACTGGAACGTTCTTTTTACAAGTGAAATACACAGGGAATGAAGATGGTTCAACTCCATGGACGCAGCATGGTTGGTCGTAGCTGTAGAGGTCTAAATTGGTGGAACTAAAGGATGGAGATCATCTCAACATTTGCCATGGTTATAGCGATAGATAAACGAGAAGATTGGGACATTGTGAATGTGCAAAAAGAGGTGGTCATCCCCCACGAAGCCGCGTAAAAGACTTTGGTCTCTTTTTTTAAACATTGCTGTTATGGTATGTATATCATGTTGTGGAGTGTAAATTTTTATTATAATATCTGGGACATTAGATAAATTAACGTCGATAAGTTAACGAAGCAAGTATCCAATAAGAAGCAAAAAAAAGGACTAAAATAACCCCCAAAATTCTATTCCATGTACCCGTCATGAAATGAGCAATAAAAATTGTTAGTTTTGATTACGAGTTTCATGAATGATGGACAACAAGTTTTAATGAAATCGTGCAAAAAAATGACGTGGCATTAGTTCAAGAAATTAATTGAAAAAATATTGCAAGGTCACTGATAGAAAAAATCATATTAAGGGGCAACCTTTTTCGAACAGTAGAACGCATGGCGTAACATCATAAGGCAGTTCTCACTACAGAAAAAATCAAGGTAATTTTTCATTAACGGTATGGCAGCCATCTTCCAAACAAAACAAGATGCGCATCAGCATCTGAATTAGAAATGGCGAAAAGTCTATGTTTTTTCTTTAAAGAAAAGTTTCCTTCTACAATTAAAATAAACTGAATTCTTGGTAAAATATTATTACTGACGACAGAGTGATTAACACAACCTGCTGCCTGTGATTTGTTTCATGTTTATATATTTGAATATACAAAGCTATTTGTAAGCGAAGAAGTATATTTATTCTCTAGAGAAAAATAATTACCATTAACATTTCCTGTTTCTGAAGCAAAATATGTGCACACGTATGATCTTCCTTAGTGAAAATAACCACTGGTTTAAAATGCTGACAACGTTACCTTCAAAGAAAAGTGACAAAATTCAAAAAAACTTTGTACTTAATCACTGTTTATTTACGTGCTTATGCACGAGAATATGTGAGTGAACAAGTGAGAATGAAAAGAAACAAACACTTTAACAAAGGTTATTTTCCTCATGAAATTAGTCACGCGTTTCAGATAGCCAATCGAGCCAAATGAGTACTGCGGGCCGCTGTTTGCTCATGAATAATTTAAGGGAAGGTAACCAATTCTAAAGATAGTGATGACGTATTGAAAACCCTACTTAGAACCAAGTGAGAAATTCAGTAACTCATTTGTTTTAATACTAAACGTAAGAGAGCGTTATACAATTTACCATCGGCAAGATTTCGTGCCCACGGTTTGGGATGTCGGGTCGAAGCGGTACGCATTTTTGGTCTTAGAGGGCAGGCCTTTTATATGTCTCATAACTTTCGGGGCTGGGGAACAAATATAAAGGAAAGAAGTACTTTATTTGAGGCGGCGACGAAAGAAAACTGTATCGAGTAGTGTCTCATTTTCTCGCAAAGAAATATATGATTTTAAAATTGATAAAAGACAGACGATAAAAGAAATGAATAGATGATAATTTTAGCGGAAAAACAAACAGACAAAAACAGAAAGAAAAGTAATACCGAAGAAAGAAGAGATAAGAAAAAAATTGATTCTTCTCATTACAAAAGATGGGAGAGAAAAGAAAAGAAAAGAAAAAAAAAAGAAAAAAAACGAAAAGAAAAGCGAAATTCTTGTTTTTTTTTGTTTTTTTTTGTCCAGCATACAAGATGAAAATCATGAAAGTAAAAAGCGGACGAAGACGGGGGAAACAAAAACAAAACAAAACAAAAACGAAGTGAGAAAACGAAAACAGAAAGTATAGATAATTTGGGAACACGTGACCTGATCTGACCTTCAGAATGATAAAGGTCCGAAATTTTTTCAGGAAGCAAACTTTCCAGACTTTAAAATTGTTAGTATTCATAGCTATATTGCTTTAGCTACGACAGGAAAGGAAACACATCTCTTCCTTTAACTGGCAACCTGAATCAGAAATATATTTTACAGATATTAAAGAAGAAGATTTTATGTTGGAATTTTCAGATAAGGAGTTATCTTATGCCATTCTGTTAGGATCATCATTCTCGTCTAGGTTGTTACGCACACATGGTTTCGGCCATTATACAGCAGGTCATCTTAATGTATGTCGTGCTTCACAAAATCTTGAACCGAAAAAATTTATTCAGTTCAAGTATTAGATTTTTTCTAATTCCCCTTTCCATGTTTAGGGAGGCTTACGGGCATACCTCGTTGAAACATCGTTTTCTCGCACAATCACTGAAGTTAAGCAACGTCGAGCCTGGTCAGTACTTAGATGAGTGACCGCATGGGAATGCCAAGCGCTGCTAAGCTTAGACGTGCAGGTGGTGCAATAAATAACGGCTCCGTATTGGAAACCTGAGAGCCGAGTTCTAATTCCTGTCAGGTTCATTATATATTCACTTATCCGGAAGTACACTTCGGAAAGACATTAATCTACTTCTCAACCTCCCACACACCAGCTACGTGTTAAATAATAGGACTTAATATCTTTCAAAAAAGTCTAAAAAATATTTTCTGGCTTTAAATAACCCTCAAACAGGGTGATAATCCATAAATAAACCAATCACCCAATCCACACCAAGCAAATAAGTTCCTTTTAGACATGTTTCCAAAACCCGAGCAATAACAAAACATAGGATAAAATATAGACTACAAGAATACCGACAATGTTTCATTTTAGAGTAAATACAGTAAAATGTGTAGTCGGTTTAACCCTTTGTCTGGCATGCGATTCGTATGTAACGCTCAAGTCATGTGATTCCCACAAGCCATGATTTTAAAAGAGTGGTAAAACCAAGAAAAGAGTCTACTATTGAGTAGGATGTCGAAGGAAAGGCCTAATCTAATATTTTGTGCATCATATGACCACAGGACGCTTGCTTGCTTTCAGATTTATAACTACTGCAAGGCAACTCAGCTTATTTGGCAAATAGAATGTGCTGATATATAGCGTTTCACATAATAAAAACGTACAAATCATAAGTTATTTACACCATGCTCTGTGCATCACATTCTATTTGACAAATAAGCTGAGTTGCCTTGCAGTAGTTATACATCTGAAAAAAAGTAGGAACGTTTCGATAGTACTCACGAAAATGCCCTGGACAGGCAAAGGGTTAATAATATATGCAGGGTGTATCTAAAATACTTTCACAAACTTTCGGGGCGGGTTTCTCGCACCAAAATAAGGACAAAAGTCCATATAAACATATGTCTCCAAATCTTTCGTTTTATTAAGTTTTAAGATGGTTTGCGGTAGATGGAGCTGTGTTTCCATGTAGTCTAGGTTACATTTGTCATTCGTGTACATTTGAGGCCAGTCTGTCTTTAACGTTTAACATGTGTAGTAGAGAGTTAACTTAGAAGTGTTCCGTTTGACAATGACAGGATATTCATATCGTGAGCAGGCAGACATGATATAAAGAACTGGAGATATTTGTGCCTTCAATTTCCATAAGGTAAGGACTTATTTGAATTTTTTTCCCTCTGTCTCTCTAAATACACTGCATATACACACGCACACACACGTGTGTCGTATCTGAATATATATATATATATATATATATATATATATATATATATTGGACCGTATTCGAGATCATCTCTCTCTCTCTCTCTCTCTCTCTCTCTCTATATATATATATATATATATATATATATATATATATATATATATATATATATATATGAGTGGTATCAGAAATTTTGAAATGAGTCGTATTTACCGGCTAAGAGACGAAAGACAACGGCAAAAAGCGTCAGCAAATATTCCTGTGGCTATGTCCCGAGATATGTGGACTTGTATGCTGGCCACTAGCGGGACTGAAGTGTCAGCTACGACACACATATGTGTGTGCATGTATATGTGTATGTGTGTTAAAGAGAGAGAAAAAATTTCAAATCTTTACCTTATGGAAATTGAAGGATTTTCCAAGATTTAATATGACCTGAAACATATCGCCTTTAAAAAGGAATTATTTTTAATTGTAGCAGAACACTAGAAGATGTTATTCGATAAATTATTCGCAGAAATGATTCGTATCTTAAATTTGTTGGCATTTCTCACCCGACAGGGAGTGTTACGAAACTAGTGGCAATAGAACAAATGATAGTCTTCATATGACAGGTCTGGAGAGTACGGATCATGTGCCAGAATGTTTTATTCAGATACCCTCGTCGTTTCCTGTGTCGAATTTTCAACTTGAGGATTGGCATTGTTATACAGCCAAATCACCAACTGATATTTTTGGCGAGAAAAAGTTCAACGCGTCAATTGTAAAATGTATCGTGATGCAGTTAAAGGTTGTTCCGGTTCCAACAATTCGTAATAAATAATTCACTTTCCTTTCCAACAAACAATGAGAAGAACTTTTTACTCCCAATAATTCCATTTCTATTGAAGATACACACGCGCATATATATGTATGTACGTGTATATATATATATATATATATATATATATATATATATATATATATATATATATATATATATGTGTGTGTGTGTGTGTGTGTGTGTGTGTGTGTGTATATATATGTATGTGTGTGTGTGTATATATATATATAAATACATATATATGCCTATATATATGCATATACACATACACACACACGCGCGCATGCACAAACACACACGCACATATATATGTGTGTATAGAGTAATGGATTGAATGATTGCGTTCGAATTCACTTCCGTGCTAATACACTTAGAAAAGGCATGAATCCAACTCTCCCGCCCAGGACCACCTCAGCTATGGTTAAAGAGCAGGACAGACTGGATAATAGAGACTTGGGTCGCAACCGGTCTAGGGGAAAGAAAACTCTGAATTCAAAACTGTATCTCGTCCTGGTGATGCACTTACATTGCAGCTAAGGAAAGAATTTTTTGTATTGACTCGATGATCAAGACAACGGTTTAATATATATATATATATATATATATATATATATATATATATATATATATATATATATATATATATATATATATATATATATATATATATATATATATATATATATATATATTATGATGTATATAAATATGCGTGCGCGTATATTATGGGCTTAACCGAGTGGTTAGAAGGTTCGCTTTCTGACCATGAAACCCAGGTTCGAATCTCACCATGGTTGATTTGTCGTTATCGGTCTGTGTTATCCACCTTTGGAAAGTGCCTGAAAACCATACCACTGTTTGACCCTTGTGAGTGAAATTCGGTAGACGGAACACTTGGGGGCCTCGACAGCTGTGCTAGCACGAAGTCACAAGTCATCGTGACCGAGGTTTTGAGTGTGTTGGCCTGGTTCAGATTGTTGATCACGCTAGATAAAAAGCTCTCTCCCAGAAACTGTAACTAAGGTATAAACACCAGATTTGCCAGCTATTATATATATATATATATATATATATATATATATATATATATATATATATATATATATATATATATATATATATATATATATATATATATGGTTCGAAATTCCCTGACAGTAACCCAAATCAACAGATGTCTGAATAAGGCCGGAGATCACAACTTCCATTATAGCAGACAAAGTGAAAACAATAAATACTTCCATAAACGAAAAGCATCCATAAATTCCCCAGACCGATAAAAAAAAAGCTGATGTTTTGTCGTTTGGTCAGATTTTGAGACTTTGGTCTAAACGAGTACTTATCAACGCCATCTCGTATGTATGCCAGTACAAACATCTTTTCAATGCATATGTATTTGTATAATAATGTTCTTAAGAATAGAAATATGTATTCATATGAAATATAACTAAGTATTTTATTTCTTTCATGTATATACCGTTGCATCAGTGATGTCTACTTGTCATTTTTTTTCTACAGATATAAAAGCCTATTGATTCAAAGCACATCCTGTGCTTTTGACATTAAAAGCATTTGTTCTAAAGGCATTTTTTTATTTCTTTTTTAATGTTGAGAATTTTTACAACTATGTCTGTTGAGAAAGAAAGCCATGGACGATTCAATACTCGGCCAGGTGATACCCCACTTTCGTAAAGAAATCCGCCAATGACGCCAACTTAAAGAGAATATAGCACTAGACCATTGTGCAATATCGGTCCTCGTATCAAGCTGTAAAGGTTTGAAATATGAAGAAGTGTTTTTTCGATAACTGAAATGTGGTTCTACAGAAGGGTGCTGGGAATGTAAGTATTTTTAGAATAAAATACTGTTTAAAATAAACGAAGCGTCTACTCAAATATGGGTATCCAATAAAAATAACGTTCAAAGCAATACATACATATATATATATATATATATATATATATATATATATATATATATATATGAATAGAAGAAAAAGGAGATGAGGAGAACTGTATTTAGTTTCATTCCATTGACGGACTTTATCAAAGCAAAAGCGAAATGAATTTACTTGAAAACAATGTATCCAATCTAAACAAAAACGAAATGTTGCTATTTACCCAAAAATCAGAGAATATATATATATATATACATATATATATATATATAAAAGTGAACATAGAAGTCAACACTTGGAGGCGACAGTCTGTTTCATGCTAGATGCAATCATCGTGGCCCGATGATTGCACCTAGCATGAAACAGATTGTCTCCTCTAAGTGTTGACTTCTATGCTCACTTTTATATTTACACACGCTCTATCTCTGATGTTGAGCACTTTATCCCATAAATATAGCACACTTTAAGACTATATTTCTTCATATATATATATATATATATATATATATATATATATATATAAAATTCCAGTTTGTCATATTTTATCTAAATACAGTTTATTCAGATATAAAATCGTGCAAACTTATATATCGTTCTCTCTCTCTCTCTCTCTCTCTCTCTCTCTATATATATATATATATATATATATATATATATATATATGGTTGTGTGTGTGCGTGCGTGTCTCTGTGTGTGTCCGTGTGTTTGTGTATGCGTTTTTATAGACTGGATTTACTTTATATATACATACATATATATATTCATAAAAACACACATTTGGACAGCAAACTTTTTCATTAAATATGGCATAGAAGGAAGACATAATTATTTATTTAGTTTTTCCATCATCCTGACATTTTTTCTTTTTTGTAGGCATAAAGGCGTACAGAAAATGTCCATAATTTTCATTGTTCCAAGCGCTTTCGGCTATTTCTTTATACCCGTTGTAATAAAAAAAAATTGTCCAAATCTTGTAACAGCAAGACTGTCCAATTTTTAGATTCAGCTCTGAACCGTTGTATCTTAGAAATGAGTAAAGATACCTTCCTGGAATTCTCCGAGATTATTATAAAATTATTGAACTCTATTTTGAATAATAAGAATATATTTGGCTCTAAGCTGAAATGATGATCCCTCTTGCTGTTGTGACCCTTTTTTAAAAACTTATTCACCATTCTCTTGATGGTTTTTGAATAGACTTTGAAGATAGGATGCAGAGTATGAATGTTAGTACCATTACTGAAGGCCTGAATGATCTTTTTCGTTTCACCATTGCCCAGTTGGAAAGACATAGTGGGGCTGAGACAAAATCATTTTAGCCTGTTCTATTTCTAGCTGAATAAATCAAAGAGTTTTTCAGTCATTCTTACGACAAATGGCGTCAAGATGGCTTAACGTCTTATCTGAAAACCTGGAAAACCTAGTGTTTTTTTAGATCTTGAACATTTTACGGGATGGACAATTATCTAATGCTGTTACACAATTTTTACAGTTTTCCTGTTACACCAGATTTATATATATAAATTTCAAGAAATTGTTAATGAATTATTAGGAATTCTTTGGTATTAAATTTATTACATATTAGCAGTGATAAAGGTCTGGTCTGTCTCATGATAGAAATAGCTCTATAGCCTCTGTTGATATCAGTTGTGGTTCGATTCGAAGTCAAAAGTCAGGAATCAGAATTATTATTTTTAAAACAGAGAGAGAGAGAGAGAGAGAGAGAGAGAAGAAAAGAAAGAAAGAAACAAACAAATATAGAAACATTGTCCTTATTTTGATTATGTTAATAATATTTGCCATTGAAGAAATTCCGTTGACAAAAAAATGGCGAACTTAGAAAAAAATTATATTTTTAGCACAACACTATACTTTTTTACCTTATTAAATCATGACGACATTGATGTACATATGCATAAATATTTAAATATGAACCTTCTGTTTGATGAGAATATTCTTACAATACTCAGAAATAGCCCAGCTTAATTCGAGACCTAAACGAATACGGGTGTTTTGGTGCAGTGTTGTGTAGTCGGATGCAAGACTGGGCGATGTGTTATGGAGGACAAGCTGTTGCCCATATAGCGCGTCCCCGCACCCAACGTCACCGGTGAGACCAAAGGAATGACAGGATTGCTACAGTTTAGATCGGTGCCGTCGCAGAAGCTGCAAGAACGGGTTGTGTACAACAGCGAACTGCCTTAGGGACTCCGTCTCCGGATATTTCCTCGAGGTTTACTCCTGAGGCCTTTTCTGTGACTGGATATGACCGCAAGGCAGCGGAGGTTTAAAATAAGGGTTTTTCTTCCCCTAGGTGAACTGCCTTCCCAGGCTGTCGAGCTCCACCTACCCAATGCCGGATGTAGTTCATCGTCATACCCAGGACCAAACGAATATTAAATACTAAATAATTAATCAGAGAAATTTTAGAAAATTATCTGGGATTCTTATGCAAAGGAAATGGCATTTATTCTCTAACGATAAAAAAAAAAACGATTTCACGAAACTTTATTGTAACTAACTAATTTATTAATAATTAATCCGTATAATATAATTTCATTTTATTAATGACATCTAATTAAATTCTGTTCAGAAGCACTCTGTCACTAAAATAAAATAAAGCTGAAAATTAAAAGAAATCTTGCTGTCAATTTTAATTAGGTATCTTCACTAATTCGGTATATGTAAGGTTTGTAATGAAATTTTAAAAATGAAAAAGCTTTCTTGAAGCTTTCATTTTAGCTTTAATTGAAAGCTAAAGGATTTAAAATTTACTATTTCCAGGAAGCAAATTGTCTGTGGTCTATTTCAGAAAGAAATTATATTGATCGGAGTCTATTTTTTTTCATAAAACGAGCAAAACGACCATTTATTACACATTTGTAAACAAAACTTAATTCTTGAGTTTAAAAAGTCTTTGAAAAAATAAATTATATACTTTTTAAAAGTTATTTGAGGAAAATTAACAAATTCAATGTTGACTTAATCTGTTTCGAAACAAATATTACTTACTTATTGTAGAAAATGTTGTATAGAAACATTTCTTAACTATGGGTTAAATCAGTTAACCAGTCAGTTTTCCTGATTTATTTACATCCAATTCGCAGCCGAACGTGTTCATAGTTAAGTGCGGTGAAACAGACGATAAAGTTTTTTCACCGTATGGAAGGACAAGCCTTAAAACACGTGACCTTAAAATGCTAGATTTATAGGTTTGTACATCCATACTTCAGAAATTCTCCACGTAATCACACATACAAAAACAAATCGAAATCCTTTTAAAAATATTCGGCGTCATCAGATTGTAATAAGCTTTACAATATATTAGTAAATATAGTTTTGCTTAATAAAAATAGTTACTAAGAATTATCTCATTTAAAATGAATTTTAAAAGATTTAAAATGTTTATAAATTATGCAAATTTTGCAATTGTAAAAAAATGAAAACAAATCTTTTAAAAAATGATTTTTCGTCTAAATTTTATTCTTCAGACAATATTGTCTTTAATATATATTATTCATAAAAAACAATTAGACACTTATCTAATTAAATAATGTCTTAGTTTTATTGCTTTTATTTATTTTTCGATTCAGAACAGATTTTCAGTAAGACCGGATCCGATTTTGCAAAAGAAATTCGGTGATTTAAATTCTCCAAAGAATTCTGCTTTAACAAATATAGTCACTTAATATTATCTCATTGAATTCCTCAGATTTTTATAAAATTATGTAAGGGGCTGAAACATATAAGAAAATATTTTTATAAATAAATTCAAAAATAATTTTATTCATTAGAGAATAAGTCCTGAAAATATCATTAAAATTAAAGGACTCGGTTCGAAATTCCAATGTATATCGCCAGAAAAAGGCCGGAGTGTACAACAGCCGAAACGTCGTGATTATGACAATAAAGATGAGTACAATAGTCCGAACAATTTAAATAGTTACAATAGTTCATCTCAAAAATAGACAGATACTGCCCAATGCTCCTATTTCATTGTTTTCTTCAAGTACTTGCGAGTAGTCACGCACAAAATAGGGGCATGTTTTGTTTATTACATCCTGGCATTTTTGGGGAATGCTAGAATAAATATTCATACAAATCGTGCGCATATGTAAAACGGCTTATATATATATATATATATATATATATATATATATATATATATATATATATATATATATATATATATAGTGTGTGTGTGTGTCTTTGTCCCTGTGTCTGTGTCTGTCTGAGTGAGACAGAGAGAGAGAGAGAGAGAAAGAGAAAGTCAGTGAGTCAGTGAGAAAAAGAGAGTGAGAGAATTTTAATTCCTTACTTCCGCTATATTCAGAGTGGCGTCAAACGCTGAAGCAATTACCAATAAATTGTGAGGAAAAAATGTTTTTATTGTTTCGAGATCTTCAAAAATAAATTTTCTCGATGTCTACATACATCGAAGCCAAAGATCAAGTCTCGAAGTTATTTTTGGCTGATATGAAAGGCTTTCAATACGAGCGTATGTTGACCGCTTTGCGTCTGAAGTTTATATACAGTTTTTTTTTCGTTAGCTCTCAAAATGACCTGGAGGACCATCATAAACCTATGTGCCCTTTCAAAATTAAAGCCAGATATGTCAGTAATGATTACAACAATGACAGTGTCAGCAAAAATATCAAAAATTTCCTTTTATAAATACATTGTAATTTTATTATTCATATTATTCTAGTTTGATGCCAATTTATGTATTATATATTTTAAATAATAGAGGATTTAAATTTTAACCGTTTTCTTTTAAGTTTAATTTTTTATATAGATATATGTATTGGCTTGTGAAAGAGTCATTTCTTTTAGTAAAGGAGACACTTGAAAAATACGGGGTTCAGATTTATCAAGTCGTTAGGGGTGGATGGTATGTAAGTAGGTTTGAACGTTTCCCGACAATACACCGGCTCAGTTGTCTATTCAAAAAAAGGGAGAGTGTTTCAATCATGTTTTGGGATCTGAATGTCGGCTGTACCGAGTTGGAACATTTTTTGCGACGCTGAAATATCGGTTGCCACCAAAAACGCTCGGGTATAGCAACCAAAATCTTCTTTGAACAAACTGGAGAGTAGTGTTAAAGGTAAATAACTGATACTGAAATATACAAAAGAGGCATAACACTTGGAACTAGAAGAAGCTACGCCGGTAAACGAAATAAAGAGTTCGGTTCGAAATTCCAATCTCCTGAAGAAGGCCGGAGCATACAACGGCCGAAACGTCGTGAATAGGGCAACAAAGATGAGGATAACAGTCCGAACAATATAATGTAAGTAATTACAATACATCATCTCAGAAATATAGATATACATTGACAGCAGCCTGTTCTTGATAATGACTGAGTCAGTCGGAAGTAATGGATAAACAACCAAAATATGAACTTTTGGCAGATTTTGCTTCGAATGTGTAATATCTTATTGAAAAATTGGAAAAATAATAAAAAAAACAAACAAATCAAATACACAAACCGTTTCAATTTAATTCAATAAAACTTGTTTTAATACACATACACAAATTTACATATATAAATATATATATATATATGTGTGTGTGTGTGTGTGTGTGTGTGTGTATGTGTGCGTGTGTGTGCTTAAAGACGACTGACAACGTACTGCGATGAAGCCTTTTATTTAATTTTACTTGTGTTCGTACAAGTGTTTTCGTTTCTGGACACAAAGTGTGTAAAAACTATCAGACAAAAACATGAACATTAACAACTTCTACAAAAGCTAAAAACACACGTCAGCTATAAGCAAGATGAATTTTCACTAAAAATATCATTAAGAAATATACAACCTTGAGCAAGAAAATTAAATTAACTACGACCCAAATTTTAAAACAGCTAACCTTATCATCTAAAATAACAACACACCTTCAATATCAAAACTACAAACAACCAACAATATTTACAAGTTGAAATGCTCCTGAAGGAATTGTGTTCCTGATCAAACAAAACTGACTACTACATGCCTATCCAGATGACTTACGGTAAACTTACCCGACCATAGCTCCCTTAGGACTCATTTAAGCACACACAAAAACCTACCAGACATACTAATAGAAAGTGCAAGCATAATATCTACATCATCTATATATAAAAAAGATTAATTAGGATTAAGTCATAATAATAAAAAGAAAAAACCGAAACTCAGTAACATTAACTATGAACACGGCCACACTGTGCTGACCGCGTTTAGAAAAATAAAACATTCTTATAACCCGAGATACATACATAACATTCATTCAGTTAAAAGTAAAAAATAAAATTGAATCAATTGATAATGGCTAAAAGTGTAGCTGAAAGAGCTCGGACATGCAAAACTTTTGAACAGTTTTTATACCGTTTCTGTACAGAAAAGAAAAAAACTTATACAAACACAAGAATGATTAAATAAAAAAAAATCTTAAGTACAGTACAATGTCAGTTGTTTTTAATGAAACTTGTTTAAAAGAGGGGTTGCTGCCTAATTACACAATTATATTTATATATATATATATATATATATATATATATATATATATATATATATATATATATATATATATATATATATATATATATATATATATATATATATATATATATATATATATAATGGATTAAATACCAAAAATATATTTTCCGTTTATATGTTGTTTTTTTATACACATGTTTGAGTAAATCTTCTGATTTTTAATTAAAAGTTCAGCCACAGAGAACTTCCGATTAAAAAAACAGAAATTCTCTGTGGCTGAATGGTCATAGCTAACTGACGGTTCCGTATAGAATACAGGTTCGATTCCTGTCGAAGGGCGCATATATTCTACGAAATGTCGCGCACATTCAGGCCGGTAAATGTAATTAATATTGTTTAACTAAAAAACAGAGAATTTACGCATGAACAGAATATATATATATATAATTTACGCATGAACAGTATATATATATATATATATATATATATATATATATATATGTTTGAGTGTGCATTTTCTTTAAGCTTTCTTAGATAACACCAAAATATTATACAGGACTAAAGAAGCCATGGTAACACAAAAGGGAAAACCATATAGAAGTTCACATACGCATTAGCACTTACACACACACATATATATTTAATATTCAATCACAAAAATATCTATTTTGGTTTGTCTATCAAGAGAGTAATAAGATCAGCATAAATGGTTTGGTAATTGTTAAAGACGTCAACGTATATTTGTAGTGTATATAAATCAAAGGAAATTGTCTATAAAAAATAGTAGCAGAAATCACATCAAATAACAAAGCGGATTCAGTTGACTTTCCCTTAGTTCTTTATTCTATTTTTTTGCACATGCTTGACTCAAACATCGGTATCTTAAAGCAACTCTCGAAAAAGAACGAGTACTGACGCATCTGATTTATCCACTGAGTCAACGGCTGGAATGTAATCGATTAGAAAAGGTTTAAGAGAATCAAAGATCTAAAGTCATTTTTGGCGGGATTTTTGTTCCGATTACAGGAAATTGTACATAAAATGGGAGATGGTTCGGAAAGCGGATACTAGTAAATATAATGATTACTCATCTATATTATATCTATACATTCGGAATTTTGACTGAAAGGTATCCAATATTTTATAGTCTTATTTGCTTTCGACTTTTACATAGATAACTTCATATAAATGCAGAAATAGCAAACACTTATTTTGTGTTCAGTCTGTTAGCGCAACTTTCCGCGGACTCCAATTTTATTACTCTCTGGAGAAGACTATTACTGTTCACCCAGGCAATGAGAATCTACGAATAAACGATACTTCCTACTTGTAACAACGTTTTAGCATGATTCTGCTAGAAAAATGTTTCAAGCTTTTTCATTATAAAATGAAACATGCAGAGTTCGCTTCACGTCACTCTTCGAGACAACGATACAATGTGGACAATCATACACGCACATATAATTAACAAACAATATTAAATTCTTACATTGGCCACGCATGAACAAACAATATTAAATTCTTACATTGGCCACGCATGAACAGTATATATATATATATATATATATATATATATATATATATATATATATATATATATATATATATATATATATGTTTGAGTGTGCATTTTATTTAAGCTTTCTTAGATAACACCAAAATATTATACAGGACTAAAGAAGCCATGGTAACACAAAAGGGAAAACCATATAGAAGTTCACATACGCATTAGCACTTACACACACACATGAACCACTTTTTCTCGTTGATTGACTTGTCACTTGTCGAATTTTTATTGCACTTCGTGCACACTTCAATCAGCGCATAACAAACAACCAAAATACTGTTAGCGTGAGACAAATTTTATTAGATAACACTAAAATATTATACAGGACTAAAAAGCCATGGTAATACAAAAGGAATAACCAACATTAAATATTTTTCACCATAAGAAACCGTATATTGAAGTGTGTATAAAAAGAAAGAAAACATGGATATTCGATACATGATTTTTCGTTAAACCGTTACAAATGACATCACATCGATTAATTTCAACTCCAATTCCACCAATCTAAAACGTCAGAATTTAATAAAATAAATCCGTGCAGAGATCACAGACGTTTATTCAGCTTTCCAAATGCATCGCTGGCTTTTTGTATGCGGTTTGAAATTTGCACGAAGATCACAAAACATGCTCAATGTGTTCCCAAGATACACAAAAGCACAAACGGTCCCTAACCTTTCACCATAGACAAAGATACTTGGTTCACGATATGAATTCCTTGGAGCTGATTGGTACATGGTTACTGTTTTTTCACACTAATAGTCAATCCAAAGCAGTGCATGCATTAGAAAAAGCGTCCATGAGATACTGCGTATCTCCTTCCTAGATCGCAGTCATCAGCATATAGCAAATACCTGATCAGCGACAAATGAACCTTAGACTTTGAATCAAGCCTCCTGATCTTAAACAACTTTCCTGTTGAACGATAGCGAATGTAAACTTTAATGTTGCAGTTTTTAAAGGCCTGTTAAAAAACGATAGAGAAATACAGGGCAAACAGTGCTGGAGCCGAAATGTCGCCCTGTTTAACTCCACTCTCAACTATCACCGGCTCAGAAAGCTTTCCACCAAGATTAACCCATGCCTTCATATCATCATGAAACAAGCGAAGAATGGAAAGATACTTTTTGGGACATCCCAGCTTCCCTAAAATATTCCACAAAGCCTTTCTGTTTATGGTGTCATATGCCTTTGTCAAGTCAACAAATACCTGGTCCATATTTTGCTCGGCACACTTTTCTTGTACTTTTCTGGTTGTGAAGATCATATATACAGTGACACGTAGAGCTCGAAAGCCCGACTGTGTCTAATATTCACATTCTTTGGAAGTGATACTCGTCCCCGAACAACACTTGACTCTTGCTCTTGCCAGACGATGGTCAGTCCAACATTCAGCCCCACGCATCACACGCACAGTACATCCTGAGCATCACGGCGCCTCACAAGAACATAGTCAATCATATACCATTGTTTTGATCCAGGATGCATTCATGTTGTCTTATATTTGTTCTTTTGTTGAAACATTGTGCTGTCAATGAACAGGTCCAGTTCTGTGCACCTTTGCAACAACAACAGACTATAACTGTTGCACGTTTTAACCCCATGTTTAGCAAGAACTTTCCATGCCTCACAGTCGCGACCCTCTCGTGCACTAAAATCTCGAAGAATTAAAATTTTCTCTCCTAACAAGAGACTTTAGTTCGTCATAAAATCTTCCTTTACTTCATCTGTGCAAGCCATGGTTGGTGCATAAATACAAATCAAGGTTGCTTATCTTCCACATATTAGAGGAACTCTCAGTGACCATTCTATCACTGAGACCTGTCGGAAACTCTTCCAACTGACTAGTTATTGATGTCCTAATGGCAAAAGCAACACCAGATTCTCTCTTTCCCTCCTTCCTTCCGCCCCAGAAAAACGTATATATACATATATATATATATATATATATATATATATATATATATATATATATATATATATATATATATATATATATATGATCTCGGAATTATTTTTAGAAGTTCTCATACACACCCACACCCACACAAGCACCTCCCATATATATATATATATATATATATATATATATATTGAAAGGTTTCCGACCGAGCTAACCAAGAACTTCCTCTAACAAAATTCCGAGGTTATTCGGTTAGAATTTGAAAAGCGGGTCGAGACGAGTAATTTGTAGCATGCCTTAGTCGAAATGCGTATACACGCATTAGACGCTCACAGACTTATATAATCAACACGACCGCAGATACATATATGAGCATATTTGCACCACCAGCACACGTACAATCTATCTATCTATCTATCTATCTATCTATCTATCTATCTATCTATCTATCTATGTGCGATCCAACAGTTATAAAGATGCATCATTTTGCAAAAATAGTGATTTACTGAACACGAGGGAGAAATTATCTACATTCTTATGTTTCCTTTTTTCTTTCACTTTTATATTCCTTTCTCGCTACACCTTGTTCTTTGTCATAAGGTTTTGACACATGACAAGCAAATTTCTTTATGGGATAATACTTGACGTAAGAAAATCCCATTGATATCTATGTTTCTATTGTCACATATATCAGCAATGGCAAACAATAAATTCGCCAAAGTTTCACAAACATACACAACAAAAAAAGTATTTTAAAAGTATGCTTTTTCTCTTGACACTGCTATTATTGTATATTCCTTTGATAATTTTTATTGCTTTAAGAAGGTATTTTTAGAATTTCAATAAAAGCCAAACATATGAAACTGAATTTATCCATCTTATTTTTTTCGAGAACAGATAACAAAATATTGATCTCTATTTATTTATTTATTTATTAGTTTATTTACAAGAATATGTCATATTTACAATGTTATAAAAATATATATCCTGTGTATGATAAGACTTCTGATCAGGAAATTTGCAGTTTTGAGAAGCGTGGAACTACTACTAAATTGCTGTTGTTCCGCGGTCCAACCTGACCCGAGGTGGTTGCACCTGTTAGGGTCCCAGCTATTGGCAAATAGTGAACCACCAAACAAAAATAAAACACTATGAAAGTATAAAAATACATTTTTAAATGCAGATTTATAGCAAAATTATTAAATATTACATTTTATAGTAGAATTACCAATAATACACTTTATATGTAGTTGAATCCATACAATTGTCTTCAAAATATATTTAGTCGAAACCCTAAAATTATTTTCAAAATATTTAAATTTCGGCATTAAATAACCCATAGAGGTCGATATGTAGCTAAAAAAATCAATCTAACAACCAACATGAAAGAACTTTTTCATGATATTAATCCAGATAATAAATTACAATTTCTTAAAGAAATCAAAGCGTAAAACCCAAAATATAACTTTAGCAAAACTCTGTTTAGCGACATATCGACCACTACGGGTTATTTAATACCGAAATCTAAATATTTTGCAAGCAAATTTTTATTTTAGTTTTTTAGAGATAATAATTGTGTAGTGATACAATCTTACTAATTGACCCATAACTTGGGGGAGAAGTTGTGGATTGAAAAATTTCCGAGGGGTATTTATGCGTAAGTGAATATAACGAACCCAACGGAAATCGGAACTTCACTCTCCGATTAAAAATCCCGATCCATTATACATTAAAACACCCACACATCCAAGCTTACAAAAACATGGCATTCCCAAAAGGTCACCCGTCTAGCTACTGACCAGTCTCGGCGTCGCTTAACTTCCGTGATCGTACGGGAACTGGTGTTTCAACATGATGTGGGCATAAGCCACATCATAAATACCTATCTCTGCCTCTAATTATGCCGACACAAACATGTATATGTACAAAAGCTGAGTATCATCTACCATGTATACAACTGTAAGAGCAGAATAGCATCAATCATATTTTTAAAGCTCCCAAGAAAATTAAATTTCAGCATTAAATGACCCATAAGTTGTTGATATGCCGTACAACAAAAAATAAAAATATGTGTGAGAATAACAATGCAATAAATGCATACAACTAAAGCACACGGCTATCGTAGCCAAGCCAGTTTCAATTATTCTATTTAAGGAATGCACGTCTCTCGTAGGGTCATTTTGAAGTCTATATCTCCTTACCTGAAAATGAAACAAGAATTAATATATTTTTTAATCAGGCACTACTATTAGTTTTCATGTGCTTGCACACAATCACCATGGTTGCTTGATGATTGTGTGTAAGCATATATATATATATATATATATATATATATATATATATATATATATATATATATATATATATATATATATATATATATCCAAGGATAGGATTGGCGTATACGGATAAATTCCAATAAACAAAAAATACCCTTCTAAAAAGAGTGGTCAATACAGAGTAGAGGAAATATAATTTATTTGAAAATTAGAACATAAATATGTTATAATATCACTACAAAAATAGCCATTTTGTTTCAACACTTCTCTTGTCTTATTAAGTGATGGTATTGAATTTAGAATGTAAAAGGTTCTACATTCAACACCATCACTTCTTAAGACACCAGAAGTGTTGAAACAAAATGGCTATTTTTGTAGTGATTTTATAACATATATATGTCATAATTTTAGAATAAATTATATATATATATATATATATATATATATATATATATATATATATATTAACGATACCGCTCTTAGTTATCACTATATTACTCGAATTATATGCGGAATAGGAAATCTCGAATTATATTAACTGCTTCTTGGCATGACAGCAAATTTGTATGAGTCCACTGAGGGTTGTGTATGCTATGAATAACGATAAACAATCACGACCGTACCACCAACCTATCGGACGTTGCGGTGATCTCCTCATCCGTCGTAGTTTTTTTGGTGGTTGTCCTCGCCCAACGAATGGGCAGATGTGATAATCTATCTTCCTATGCCCTCTGCGTCTGTCTGTCTGTTTGTCTGCCTGTCTGTCTGTCTGTCTGTCTCTCTCATTATATATATATATATATATATATATATATATATATATATATATATATATATATATATGTGGGTGTGTGTGTGTGTGTGTGTGTGCGTGTACCCAAATGAAAGAAGGAAGAAATGGAGTAAAATCCACAGTTCGTAGCATTTATTTTTTTAAAAGTCCTCAGTACAAAGTAGAAAGAAATATCATTATTATATTTTTATTATAAGAGTTTATAATAAAAACATTTTTAAATCGCTACACAAAAACTTTCATGTTTCAATACTATGATTACACTTCCTCAAGTGCTAATTGGTTATGAAATGATTTTTAGTGTAATTTAAACGCAATTCGTTTACTCTTTTCCTAAATTTAAAGTTGGGAGTGGGGTTCATAAGGTCAGAAATTCAAAATAGACTTTTGGATATGTCTCGTTTAACAAATTAAATGTCAAATCTACGCTAAATAGAAAAATAAGGTCAGAGGATGGATGTGGGTGAGTTATTTTTTCATATCACGATAAACAGGTATATAGATATGACATCATTGACAATTGCGGAGAATATGGCAGCGACAAACATATCGTGATTGTAGACAGATATAACAAGTTCTATTTGTTTAAAGGAGAGGTATGTTAATCAGACATAAAGTTAATAGAATGTTTTTTAAAATTTTGAATATTCAGGAAGCTTCTTAAATGGACCTGTAGATAAAATTAAAAATGTGTCACATCTATATACGATGTTAATAATACTAAATAGACGGCAATACATTAAAATATTTAAGCTGAAATAAACAAAATAAAGTAATTACTCGTAGATGGTGGACAATTATATACTAATAAATTATGGCTATAAAAATGGTAGTTCGCAATTAATTTTTTAAAATTTTAACTATATCTTAGGGTAAAAGATAAACTGTGTCGACAGTTTATTGTTAATTCATTCCTTTGATTAAGCAGAGCTGTTTTTTTTTCGTTAAATTTGATTATTTGTAATTATTCTTGTAGATATAGCAAATACGGTTCTTTTCAAGATTTACAAGTTCTAGTTTTTTTTAATATTTTCCATTTTACCTTAGGGGTTTTCTTAACATCTTTTAAGTTCCAAATATATTTAGAAAGGGACATCCTATTTCTGTACGCTTTGTTGGTGAAAGAGAATATATATTGATACCAATATAATATATTGATAATATATGTTGATTTGGTATCAACATATATTATCTTTCGTTTCGATTGCGGAAAATATGCCAGCGACAAATGTATCGTGATATGTGGCCTATTTTCCGCAATCGTCAATGATGTCATGTCTATGTCCCGGTTAATAACAACATGAAAAAATAACTCAACCACCTTTGTGTAGCGATTTCAAAAGTTTTTATTATTTTCTCTTATAATATATATATATATATATATATATATATATATATATATATATATATATATATATGAGATAAAATGCAGATCAAATATGGAGCGGAATCCAACAGAATAATAATAATATAAAGGAATAGGAAACGTATATCAATCTAACATGTTTCCCTTTTGTTATATACCGTATCTATGAACACTACTGGATATTCCCAATCCTCATAAATACGTTGGACACTATTGTAAGTGGGTGTAATATGCTGTCTAAGTAGTCTGTCACTATCAGTGGTTTACCTATTTCACGACGCTGGCGAGTATTTGTTGAGTCTTGACTCATTGTTGAATCTCGACTAATGCATGGAATAATAATGCAACACAAAATGTACTTAGAACAAGAATGTATTATAACAAGAAAATGTACACAATATTTACATATAGTATTTCTGTATATTTCTGGGAAGACGTTCCTGGAGAATGTGTTGACTAAGTCGCAGTCGGGCAGAGTCTCTAGCTGGATCTCTGTATTCGCTACTCGTCTTCCGGTACCAACCATTATTTATATAGTCGGTAGTCACCTATGCAGATTAGGTGGATCCTACCACAACAGTATTGTATTTCGTTGATGTTATAAAGATTTTCATTGAGTAACCTTTTCTAGGTTACAACAATTTTTATTAATGCTACGCCAGAGATTGAGATAAATCAGACAACTCTGGTATTTTCAAATTTGTTTAGGTCAGTTTTCATTGGTCAGTCACGTATCACGTGTATTAAAACCGTAGATAATTCTATATGCATGCAAATTTGTGAAGATTCCTGTATACATAAGCGGGCATCGGATGGTAATGTGCATTCGTGATTGTGTATGTGTGTCTGTCTAGTGGGAGTTTTAATGTCTTCATCTTTGTGCAGTCAGCCAGCGCAGCGGGGTATCACTTCATTCTAATCTATGGCTGATCTTTTTAAACATGCATTATTTGATAGATATAAGTTACATTCATTAAGAATGGATTTAAAGAATGGAGGCCATGTAATGCAATGTTCTAGGCGTGCATTTAAAGATATATAATATATTATATATATATTTTCTCCTTAAAGAATTATGTCCTTTTTAAATTTGGGTAACATTAGTGCAACCAAAGGTCTGTTCTGCATCGTTTCGATGCAATACGAGAGGGTTGGATTGCTTGTCTAAAGGCAAGTCTCTCTTGCGGTCTTTTAGATCATGTATTGTCTACCTCACGTAAACAATTCACACACACACACACACACACACACACACACACACACACACACACACACACACACACACACACACACATATATATATATATATATATATATGCGTGTGTGTGTTTGTGTTGTCTCTGATAGCAGTGGAATCGTCATACCAATATTTATTCGTCTCTCTTTACGTGGCAAGTGAATGTACGCGAGAAATCAGCAAACGACACATAAAGTGATTTTCCTTAATTTTTTTCGAAGAAAGAAAAAAGCCTTTTTATGCATCGTAATTTGCAATACCAAGCTGATGCAGATTCGGCCTTGAAACTTGATTCACATGACATTAAAAGCAGAAGTACAGTTATCGATTAGTTTTTTATCAATTATCGATCACGAGTTATCAATTTCAATTTACTCAATTCAGTGACGTTCTGTAATATTCCTTAAAAAAAATACCAAATCATTTTTTCTCAGTTTTCAATCACATCCCAGACATCGTCTGCTTGAAATGGAAGTTGATCGCTTCTTTGACGCATGAAAACAGGAATGACTACTTAAGTTATGCTGTGAACGAAAATTCATGAGGACAAGTTACAATTATAAAATATAGAAGCAATTTTTTTATAAGTCTTCTTATTGCACAGGTAATAATTTTACGCATGCGTTACGCTCTGCTCAGTAAATAACGGAGCATTCCCTTTTGATTGCGTATAAACAAGAGGGAAAACGATATACAGGGCGTCAACAAAGTCTTTAAACAATTTCAAAAAGTCATTACGAAAATATTAGACGTGGCAACTAAAATTTTGTTGTATTAAATTTCTTTTAAATGAAAGATTTCGAGATCACTGGATAGGGAGAGGTGGCCTGATGCGTTGGTCTCCTTGCTCCCCAGATTTAACACCATGGACTTTTTCTTGTGCGGCTGTATGAAAGATATCATGTACCGCATTAAAGCAAAGGACTTTGGTGAGCTGGTAGTTATTCTCTTCTTAAGAAGAGAATAACTACCACCGTTGCAACTATTGATGAAGGTATGTTAATAATGACATGGATAGGAATTGAGTATCGCTTAGATGTCATTCGTGCAATAAAGAAATTTATTATTTTTTTTTTTTTGATAAATAAGAAATCATTTATTGAAAAAAAGTAACTAATAATAATAAAACATGTCATTGAAACAAAGCAAGTTCAGTCGACCATTGATGACAATTCCAGAACAAGGTAACTATAAACAATTTTTTCTATCCTCTGCCAGCCGCAATGATGGAGAAAGCATTATCTCGAACCATCGCCAGTGAGACACGCTGCAAGAGCCACTCAGTTTCGCGGGGCTCGTGCCTTAATCGAGACGCAATCGTGCCAATCCCCGAAGGAACGCCATCGAACGAGGGTCAATAACCCCTGAAGTCTCCACTGCCACAGGAGTAAAAAAATCTATCAGCAAGAGAAGAGTATTTAACTATTTTTTTCATCTCTGCGTCTCGGGCGACGGACCCCGGCTCAAACGCGGACCTGATCAAATTACGGGCCGAAAATGTATCCGCACAGGTCGCATCCCAAATCAACGACTTACCCATTTTAAAAGGATAATTTTATTAATTTATTAATTATTTGTTTATAAATTTCACTCTTTACTTCATATCATGTAAACATTTCAACACTATCTAATTTCCGTTTTAAATTTAATGTTTTATATATGTGTAACATCTTTGTGGATACTTTGTATATCAGAGACAGTGTTTTTCTTTAATGTGAAAAAGAAAGCATGCATAGTGACAATAATAAGAAAGAAAGAAAAAAAGAAACAAACAAACAAATAAAGAAAGAAAAAAGAAAGAAAGAAAGAATTGGAGTGGTGATGAGGATAAGAAATAAAGAAAGAAAGGGACGATCGAGGAGGTGATAACACTAATAAATTTATCGTATGCCTCAGTGAAATGAAAAACTTGTTAATTTTGAATCTTTTCATTTGTACCTCCTTATTTCTTGGAATAATGACCTGCATTAGCACTTATGATTTTTATTGCAATTTGTAAATTGTTAAGCTTAAATGTTTACCGATGCAATAACGGAATTTACACCGGTGTTTTATAGTCGTGG
>OZ038488.1:59794753-59869753 GCA_964036315.1 Acanthosepion esculentum
ATAGCCAACTTGATAAGTATATCCAAATCATTGGTACCATCTTGATGACTGGCTATGTTAATCACTTAGTCTCATTAGTGTGTGGATTTTGTAAAAATTAACAAAATTGTAAAATGAATTCAATACACTTTAATTTCTAGATATCTTATCATTGTATTTATTGACATATTCTATGTTGAATATTCGTTCTTCAGATTTAATGCAAATTGCTATTATTTTTGTGAATACCTTTTCGCTTTTGAAGATTTTAAAAAAATAATTAAACCCCCAAGCGAGGCAATGAAGTTACTACGACGCAGGTTGTTAGCGAGTATGAAAGAATATAAGAAAAAGACAAACATTATTAAAGACCGAGAACAATAAAATAATAGAAAATATGGAGTTATAGATAACGATACATTTAAACTTTTGAAAGATCAAAGTTGAATGAAAACTGCAGGTAGGCTCAGTGGCTGTTGAACAAGGACAAATGCGACCAGTCATTCATATATATATATATATATATATATATATATATATATATATATATATATATATATATATATATATATATATATATATATATATATGGGGGGTGCGTGTTGTGCTTGCATACATATTTTTAAATCCTTCACACTCAGTTGGTCTTATTGGAATCATACAGCATCCTCCCCGGTTGTCACAGGTATCTTCGTGTTGGGCGGGTCCAAGCAGGGTGAAGACGTACAAGAACAAAATAACACTCAATAAATTGAATAAAAAGTAAATGCTGTTTTTATATCAGTCTTTCATACAATAATTGGATATTTCAGAGTTTACATGCAATAACTGTCACCACGAACCATCAAAAGTGATACTATCGTTGACTTGCCAAAGTTTGGGTTGCTCTATTGGTAAAGTTTGGCACAAGACTAGAGTCGAAGGCTTTCGTCAGCAAATAATCACGTGGGCTTCTCTCCTGTCTCTGGTCTCATCTCCATCACTTCTGCCTCTTTTCTCTCTTCTGCGGACTTCGCTTCGCGCATTCGTATTTATGGACATTCGCCCAAATTGGCGAAGTAAGAGACTTCGATAATTCTGGGGAATTCCCTTCTCCCACTCTCTCATATTATTACCTCTCATTAAATCTCCCCAGTGAGCGTGGGTGGCTTATCTACCTCTCCTGCTATTTCAGCTCAACTTTCGAGCAGGGGAATCAACTCCAAATTCGTTGTTTTACGAAAAATGAAGTTTTCGCTTTACAGCTTGCATTTTCAGCTATGTGTAAATCAACATTGCCCTCCCCCAAGTTTGGATCACTTTGCCATTGTTCAAACTGCTCGAAATATAATTCAAGTAGTTTATGTGTGAATTCAATCCTCAGTTCTTCCTACGGGTTTTTGGTATTAACCCTTCTCGTTTCAATGTCACTCAGTACATAACACTTTCTTTCGTTTTAACAAAACTTTCTTCAGTTTTACCACTGCAACGACAAATAGTATCACATTATAATTTACAACAATTTGATTATATTTCAAACCAAAAATCCTAACCAATGGGGGTGGGGTGGGGTCATGGTGTTTTGTTAATAATAGCATCTGAAGCAATAAATAATGTGAATGAAAATTCTATTCTTAGATACCCACACCAATACGTACACACAAGATATTAAGTCGCAAATATGTTTATCTTATATATGTTTGGATCAAGTGTGTTAATCATCATCTTTTCTTACTTTATGGCGGTTCTCCAGATTTTATTCAGAGGACAAAATTATTTTAAAAATGTAGTGAACTTCCAGTATTTTATACTATTCAAAATAATGGATTTATAAGATTTATCTTTGCCCGAAGGGTAGAATAGAATATGTAGTTAAGTACTTTGGAAATTCCTCCCCAAAGTTCTGAAGTTGACTCCTGAAGGAATTTACAATTAAAACTTTATATAAAAATCATATAATTTACATATAAAAAAAGTTAAATGATATAACATATATATATATATATATATATATATATATATATATATATATATATATATATATATATATATATATTTCAGATGTTATATCATTTAACTTTTTTAATATATATATATATATATATATATATATATATATATATATTGCAGATATGTGTGTGTGTGAAAGAGAGAGAGTGTGCGTGCGTGTGTTATCTCTGTGTGTATGCGTGTTATTAAAACATCATAAAATATAATCACAATTTATGCATCTATAATCTATATCTATCTATCTATCTATCTCTCTCTCTCTCTCTCTCTCTCTATATATATATATATATATATATATATATAATATGTGTGTAGGAAAGAAAGGAAGGAAGAAAGGAAGGAAGAAAATAGAGGGAAGGGCGAAAAAAGAAACAAAAGAAACGATGGAAAGAAAAAGAAGGAAAAAAAGAAAGAATGAAAGAAAGAAAGCAATGGAGGAAGGAATGAGGGAAGGAAAGAAGGAAGAAAACGAGAGAAAAGAAAGGAAAAGAACAAAAGAAAGAATGAATTAAAAAATGAAAGGAAGAAGGAAGGAAAAAAGAAAGAAAGAAAGATCTTAACTCGTAAAAGAGTGGAATTTGTATAAATGAATGTTTAAAAAATTGCACAATATTGTCTTGTGGCTACACTTAACCGTTTTTTGTGCGAAATTAAAAAAAATATACATAAATCAATACAGGAAAGAGAAAGAAGGAGGGAGTAAAATAAAATAAAATAGAAAGGATTCTATAAACCCACGGCTGAATGCTTTAAGCATGTGTGTTTGTATGTGAGGTGAAGTTCTACAAAATAGATGCTAAAACATCGTCAAAAATAACCAGTTTAATTCGTTTAATCTTATTTCGTAACGGAACTATTACAGTATTCAAAGCTGTTTGTGCGCATGCGGAAGCGAGCCTCGTTTTAACTGCTTCATAAATGACTGTCTTGGCAAATTCTTCTATGTCAGTATATATACAAACATACATACACACACACACACACACACACACACACATACATATATATATATATATATATATATATATATATATATATATATATATATATATATATATATATATATATATTAAGACGTTTCAGTGAACAATTTAGACAATTTTTGTCTACTTATTTTCAATAAGATCCTCTCATATTCACGGACAAGTTTCTTAGTATCCTTATTAAAGGAAGAGAGAAAATTACCATCTTGATACATATTCATTTATTCCGAGTACTTTCGACAGTATCACATTTCCATAATCAGGGAGTTGCTCTTTTCTATGACATATATATTGCTGGTGTTTTGTTCATGAAAGTTCCATTTTACACGCGCATACACACACAAACACACTCATATATGGTATATGATGAAAATATAGTATGCTATATTTATGGTACGATCACTGAAGTTAGGAAACGTCGAGTATGGTCAGTACCTAGATAGGTTACCGCTTGAGAATACCAAGTGCTGTAAGTTTGATGTTTCGCTGGTGTAATGAATAACGGCTCGTAATTTTTAATTCCAATCGGGTTCTTCATATTCACTTAGGCGCAAATACCTTTTGGAAAGTTATGAATCCCCATGCTCTCCTTCCACAGCTATGGATTAACGAATCACTAATCATTATCTTAAAAAATATATCTTATAGTCTAAAAATATTATCTGGTTTTAAATAACCTGAAAAGGGTTGATAAACATCAATCAATCAATATATTTATTGGTAAATGTTTTCAATATAAAGGATAGTTCGTGTGTTGATATCATGCAGTCTTCAGGCCATGAACACCGTCCTGGGTATGACAACATCCGCGTTCTGGGTAAGACGATAAACTACGTCCAACAGCGGGGCTTCTGATCAGGAGGTTTTGAGGAGCGTGGAACCACCTCTTAATTGCTGGTGTTCCCAGGTACGCCTTAAGTCGGGGTGGTGGCACCTGTTAGGATTTCAGCTCTGGGCAAATGGTTAACCCCGGAAGTGGGGTAAAAACACTATGAAAGTGTAAAAACAGGCTTTAATACCAGAAATACTTTGTAAAACATTACTTCCAGCAATGAATTTTTGAAGAAAAAAAAACTATTACCGGCTATACATTTTTGAGGAAAAACATTATACCAGCAATAGATTTTTGAAAAAAATCATTACAGCAACACATTTTTGGAAGAAAAAAAAATTATTACCAGAAATAGATTTGACAAAACAAAATATTACCAGCAATGAAAATTTTGTTGGCATTAAATAACCCATTGGGGTTGAAATGCCGTAAAACAAACGAAACCAAACCTAATCAGGCCATGAACATTGATTTTAAACCTGAAAGAGTTTGTCACTTCTCGATGTCGACCTTTATGTTCCCGTTCGGTTGCTAACTGAACGCTCCTTTGTGGCCCAATCGGTTAAGGCACGTCAGGCTATATGACGGTTCCGTATAGGTTACAGGTTCGATTCCTGTCGGAGGATGCATATTTTCTATGAAAATTTCTCGGACATTCAGGCCGGTAAATGTTGTTAATACTGTTTATTATAAACAGTGCATTTACTTAAATATTTGTATCTATAAAAAGAATATCTATCTATATAGATAGATAGATATATAGATATGAGATGATGAAAGCTGACCAGAGCACACTACCGCGGTTTCGACCTCTACGGTTTACTCAGGTGATTTGTTCAGCAAATCATCTACACAGAGATCAACAACTTAAACATTTTCGAAATCGGAAGTAATGACGAGGAGAGGAATACATATATATATATATATATATATATATATATATATATATATATATATATATATATATATATATATATATATATATATATATATATATATATATGCATGTGTGTGTTTAAGTATAATGAAACCTTGAAAATAGCGAAAAAAGTAAAACACCAGGCTTAAGGTAAACTTCTTGTGATTGTGTAAAAGGTTCAAAAACTTAATAAAGGTGGAATCTGATACAGAAATCTCAGAGTCGCAACATATCACCATCAGTTTAAGTTCTACGCTATGAAGCAATCCTTGCATTGCTGTGGGAAAAATATCCATCTCGTGCATTTTACTCTGCTTTCATATTGTTTCTGCTAAAAGATAGTTTATATTCATGGCGGTTAGGTGTTGGAATATTTTTTAATGAGTAACCACAGATCTCGTCCTGGAAGTATTATTTCGTGGCGTAAGACAATACGTGTTCGCGAAAAGAAAATTCATACCTCACGGTGTCTCTGACATTTTACGATTATACAGGATGATTCAAATGTAATTCCCTATTTTATGTATGATAGACTCTCCTGTCTTTTAAAAATTATATTTAGATGGGAGAGTCCATCATCCATAAAAGAGGGAGATACATTGTATATATACTAGAATTTTTTTGACAACAAGTTGACGCGTTTTCAAATCCTCACAGTATTTGGTATTGTTGAAGTTGTCGCGATTGACAAACTCTACGTTTCGTTCAATTTAGTAAAGCAATCGATAAAATTAGAATAAACTGATTTGTTTCGAAAAATATTTTGACAAAAACCTTACTTCGCGCTTTAATAATGTCCTATTAAACCGCGAAGTAGGGTTTTTGGCAAAATATTTTCGAAATAAATCAGCTTATTCTAATTTCATCAATTGGTTTGCGAAATTCGTGGTATACAATATTTTTTAAGAAAATTTCTTTTTTTCATTTTTAACATCCAAGAAGAAATTTTAAATTTTTAAAAAATTTCCATCGATTGGTTTGCAAAATTCATGGTAAGCAATATTTTTTTAAGAAAATATCTTTTTTTAATTTTTAACAGCCAAGAATAAATTTTTATGGTATCTTACTCTTGAGCATGTAACGTACAACTGGCCATGCGTGAATATTTCTTTCTGGAGCCAAATTACAGCTCTTGGGTGCGTTTGGACTTGTGATTTTTCTATAATTCTCGCAAACGCAGAGCGAACTGGAAACTGGATTCTTGTATATATATAAAAAAGAATTTTTATGCAAAAAATAATATTGCATTTTTTATTAAATTAGTACAGTGTAACCCGGATATAAGAGAGTTGTCGGGACCAGAGAAGAAGTCTCTTCTATCCGGGTTTCTCTTATATCCGGGTTTGGTCTATTTTGTTTAGGTAAGTATGGCTCTAATTTGGGACCAGAGAAAATCTCTCTTATATCCAGGTTACTCTTATATCCGGGTCTCTTATATCCGGGTTACACTGTATTTCTTATTTTAATCATTATTTTTTTGTAATTAGAGTATTTTGTATGATAAAGAATAAAACTTAATTTTTTCAAAATAATGAAAATTTATTGTGCTAAGCTACGAACCCTAGTAAAATCAACTGTACTTTGATAGATGATTATTTCTTATTTCTTCAAACGTTATATATACAGCAGATACACGTGTTGAAATCCATGATTTTAAATAGTGTAATTCTATGTCGACCTGTCTGTTAATTTGAGAGTCTTAATATTGAATATAGGCCTTCTGGCAGGGTTCAAACCGATGTTTCAGAGCAATGTTCAATTATTTGACTTAAAAAATGAATATTATTTGATCACATCTCTCAAAACCCATATTTGCTAACTTTTTATTTACGTATCCGAAATGTAAACAAAGCAACGACTATGGAATTAAAATATTTTCCTTATCATCCGATATCATTTCCCGTTACATTTAAATGTTATGCATATAATCTTTCATCAAGGCCCAATTAATTCTGGACCATTTGTCAATAAAAGACAGGTTTTGAATTCAACATCCTATATACTACATTTGAGAAGAATAACCACAATTGAACGCATAGGAAATGGAGCTGGGGTAAAAACAAATATTGAACGAAAAGGTACTAGTGGGAATTATTTAAGTCATCCAGATGATCTAAACCTTGAAAAATCCCTTTTTAGTAACAAAGGAAGGAGTTGGTGGGTAGTTGGGTAATTTTGATCGCTTACAGAAATTATGAAAAGGGAATGAAAACGCATTGAAATTGCGAAAAGAGTGGTTAACAACAAAGCCCCAAAACAACGCCTGTTCATGACAAAAACAGACGATGAAACACAGAAGGTCGATTTCAAACGGATAAAGAAACGAAAAGGAGATTCCTGTTATCATAGGTAGCATTTACGAAAAGCCGTATAAACATTTGGTCGCAATCGCAGCAAATGGAAAAGTTGTTCTATCGTTAAGAGTTCCAAGTTTCGAAACGGATATTTTCTACAATACTTCTTTTATGATATAAACAGATTGTGATAGATAGATAGATAGATAGATAGATAGATAGATAGATAGATAGATCATTAACCGATTAAAATAGTGATAGATTGATAGAGAGATCATAAACCGATTAAGACAGACAGAGAGTCAGGCAGACAGATTAACAGATAGATAGATCATTAACCGATTAAAAATCTGATAGACATATATATATATATATATATATATATATATATATATATATGTACATATATATATATATATATATATATATATAGAGAGAGAGAGAGAGAGAGAGATAGATCATTAAACGATTGAGATACAGATAGATAGATAGATAGATAGATAGATAGATAGATAGATAGATAGATCATTAATCGATTAAGATAGATAGATAGATAGATAGATAGATAGATAGATAGATGGATAGGTAGATAGATAGATAGATAAATAAAAAGAAAAAAGAAATGTAAGCATTACAGTTCACAGTAAATTAAAATGGGAAATCAAGAATGGAGACTTGTATATTAAATTCCCCTCTATTTAAAACCCGCACCATGTGGTACGGTCGTAATAAACATTTTCAGCTATTTATTGAAAACACATTCCTGTTTGGTGCATCGAGATTCATCGTCACGTGTGGGGAATGCATTTGAATAAACAAACTTTATTACTTTTTTTCAGAAATGCAAAATTATTCGTCAAGAATCAGTAAAAATCCCCAAGAAAAAAGCATGTAAATGGCATGAATAATTGAAGCAGTAATAAAAGGGCCGAACGTCGTTATTTTCCTAATTGTTTCGGACGTGACGACGAATTGAGATTTCTTAAGACTGAAAGAAATACAATGAAAGGATCACTTACGATAAACGAAAGAGTAGAGGCAACAAACTGAATTTCGAGCTTCCAAATTTACTGATGTAACTCATTAAAATGCAATTTTTCGAGGGCAAGATTTTCCGAGACGATAATTGACTGCTACGATGCCACATGGATGTAAATAGCGCATGCAAACGTTGATCAATAAGTATGTAACTTGTGCACAGTTATGAACTAAATTTTGATTTGCAATATTGAAAGTAAAATGTTCGATCTTTATGATTCATAAAGAGGCATTCATCCAAGTGCATTGTCAAGGAAAGAGATTATGATGAAGAATAAATATTCTTGCATCGAATAAATATATTTTTAAATTCTAGATAATGATGTGCCTACATCCGCAAGCAATACGCACAGTCAGCCACACAGACACAGATACACACACACACGTGCGAGTGCGTGCGCGCACACACACACACATATACATATATATTATAATTTTTTCATATAGACAAAAACAGTTTACTCACTACAAAGATGCAACTTCGTTTCAGTGTTGAAGGTAACATCTAGAAAATCTACTTCGTTTAGGTTATTTTTTGAAAATCTTTATTATTGCTTTTCTAGTTTTGTCTGTGTTTTGTTTGTTGCAGTTTCTTAAGATTATGAGACCCTGTTGTGTCCTGTGTCATTTCTATCTATTATTTTGCTTAGTTCGTGTAGTAAGTAAATACCTACGATTTCGCATGTCCACGCACCGTCAAAGCTTCCCAATTTAGTGTAAAATATCCCATCTTTCTTTATCCATGCTTCTTCATGGTGAAATAGTAATGATTTACGGGAGTGCTTAATGATGTCGATTTCGTTTGGTCTTATTATTATTTATTCCTGAGCTAAGTTGATGGCCTTATCTAACATGCGTTCTGTTATGGATGGGTAAAATTATTTTATATCTAATTGTAGGAAGTGGCAATTTTGTTTGTTATATATGCTGTGGAACCAGTCAATTGTTGCTTTTGTGTTTTTCCACTGGTTTACTCCTAACTTCTTCCTAAGTTCAGAATTAATTCTTTCTAGTATCGTTTTACTTATTTTACCTAGTTCACTTTTGGCTGTGTTTATGAGTCTGCAAGCAGGGTTGGTTTTGAAATTTTCTTTGTGTTCTTTTGGGGTGATAAATGGCTTGCGCCTTACGGATGCAACTTATTCGGTCATCTAGGTCTACTTTTTGGGCGATTGCTTTAGCTTCTTTATTGATATAGTCAATTCTTACTACGTAACTTAAAAATCGAAAAAATAAATAATTACATAAACAAACAAAATGACAATAAAATAAGCAAAATAAATTAATCCAAACAAATTACCAAATCAAACCTGTTAGAATAGACGAAATAAAAAAAGAAACAAAATCAATAAATAAAGTAAATAAACAAATTAGCAAGCTATTATGACCAAAATATTAGACGATAAAAAGCAAAACAAAAGATCGGACGAAAAATCGCTATAACTGTTATATAGCGATAAAAAAATGAATAAAAAATAATATACTGCGTTAGTTAAAAATCGAAAACAAAAAAGAGAAAAATATACAGTGTAACAAATAAATAACAACAAGTAAAATAAATTGATCTAAATACAACCAAACTATATAAATAAACTAACAACCGATACCGATAAACTAGCCGTTTAGAAAAAACAAATAAAGATAATCAATCCAAATAAATAAATTAAAAACTGTTCCCGCCAAAATAATAGTTAGAACAAACCACAACACTCAACCCCAAAATTGAACAAATAGTTTTAATTATCTTCCCAAACAAAAACAAAACTATTAAATAAGATATATAAACAATTTTTTATTACGTTAATAAAAACACTGATCAAAATAATATAAATAAATAAGATAAAAAATAAAAATAAAAATAAATAAAAACAAGCAAAATAATTTAACCCAAATAAATAAATAAACAAATAAACGACTTCCGGTAAAATAACCGTCAAAATAGACTACCCACATTGCACCACTGACCCGTATATATAAATAGCCGAGAGAAATAATAGCGCTCGTGGCCTGACGATTGCATCTAGCATGAAACAGACTGTCGCCTCTAAGTGTTGACTTCTATGTTCACTTTTTTATATATATATATATATATATATATATATATATATATATATATATATATATATATATATAGTTAGGAGTCCAATTTTGTGGGACAAAAGTAGGCTTACAGTTGTTTCACAATTTGTTCCAGGTTTCCACAGCTCACGCAGTGCTAGCTTCGCCGAGTTGTTTTTTCAGCAAGATTGGAGCAACTCCTCGTTATGTTTTGTTAGTAAAGGACTACCTTAACCAGAACTTTCTACGGCGTTGGTTCGGAAGTTGACAGCATCAAATGATCACCCTGGAGCCATAATGAAGGACAATAAGTTTCCACAAACACAAAACACATGAAAAAGAGCGAATGCACAACAATCCAATATGGCATGCAACCAGGAACTTATACACGCCGCCTTACACACAATGTATCATGTATTCTTCCGCTGTGCTGTATTTACGGGGCAAACGGTTGCACCAAGCTAGTAAAACAGTTAGATCCATTTGTAGCAAAACTGTCCAAATCGTGTAACATCATAATTGTCCATCCCACAAATTTTTTTACTATCTAAAACGACACTAAACTGAGTTTCTTTTGTCTAGATTTTCAGATGAGACATTTAGCCATCTTGACGCCATTTGTCGTAAGAATCATTGGAAAACCCTTTGTGTTATTGTTGAGTCTTGACTCAATGTTGAATCTCGCCTATTGCATGCAATAATAATGCAACACAAAATGTACTTTGTGTTATTGTTGAGTCTTGACTCAATGTTGAATCTCGCCTATTGCATGCAATAATAATGCAACACAAAATGTACTTTGTGTTATTGTTGAGTCTTGACTCAATGTTGAATCTCGCCTATTGCATGCAATAATAATGCAACACAAAATGTACTTTGTGTTATTGTTGAGTCTTGACTCAATGTTGAATCTCGCCTATTGCATGCAATAATAATGCAACACAAAATGTACTTTGTGTTATTGTTGAGTCTTGACTCAATGTTGAATCTCGCCTATTGCATGCAATAATAATGCAACACAAAATGTACTTTGTGTTATTGTTGAGTCTTGACTCAATGTTGAATCTCGCCTATTGCATGCAATAATAATGCAACACAAAATGTACTTTGTGTTATTGTTGAGTCTTGACTCAATGTTGAATCTCGCCTATTGCATGCAATAATAATGCAACACAAAATGTACTTTGTGTTATTGTTGAGTCTTGACTCAATGTTGAATCTCGCCTATTGCATGCAATAATAATGCAACACAAAATGTACTTTGTGTTATTGTTGAGTCTTGACTCAATGTTGAATCTCGCCTATTGCATGCAATAATAATGCAACACAAAATGTACTTTGTGTTATTGTTGAGTCTTGACTCAATGTTGAATCTCGCCTATTGCATGCAATAATAATGCAACACAAAATGTACTTTGTGTTATTGTTGAGTCTTGACTCAATGTTGAATCTCGCCTATTGCATGCAATAATAATGCAACACAAAATGTACTTTGTGTTATTGTTGAGTCTTGACTCAATGTTGAATCTCGCCTATTGCATGCAATAATAATGCAACACAAAATGTACTTTGTGTTATTGTTGAGTCTTGACTCAATGTTGAATCTCGCCTATTGCATGCAATAATAATGCAACACAAAATGTACTTAGAACAAGAATGTATTATAACAAGAAAGTGTACACAATAAGTACATATAGTATTTCTGTATATTTCTGGGAAGACGTTCCTGGAGAATGTGTTGACTAGTCGCAGTCGATCAGAGTCTCTAGTTGGATCTCGTGATTCCCTTTCTTCTTCTTCTCTCTCGTCTTCCGGTATCAACCATTATTTATATAGTTGGTAGTCACCTATGCAGATTAGGTGGATTCCACCACAACAGTTATTCAGCTAGAAATAGAACTAATATATATTATATATATATTAGTTGTTTTTATATACTTTAAGGAATTAGGCGATCATGGCTCCTCGCCTCTCTCTATTCCATGTAGCTCTCAACAAGTTCCTCTCTCTGCTACCTCCCCCAGACCAGGTATGTCACGCGTTGTTTTCCCTTGTCTCTCTTTCCCTCTATTCGACCCGTGAGTATCAGATTCTCCAGGCACTCCTTCCTTATTATGTGTCCCATAAGCGTTAGCTGCCTCTTCCTGGTGTTGCTTTACATCTAGCATACGGAAGAAAAGGGAGGGTGATACAATGCCATAGTGTTTCCAAAGTCTAAAGGCTTAGGATGATGGAGTTAAAGAATTGAGCTCATCTAAATATGTGTCATGCAAACAACGATAGAATAACAATAGTCTTGGAATGTTGAGTCTGAAGAAAAGAGGCTGAAGAATGGAAAATTCTTCCCGAAGTTCGCGTAAACCAATTTTAATTCAGTCGAGGTTGGAAGGTGAGGGCTGAGTAGCATCTCAACCCAAACATCATTTTTGCTTTAATCTATTTGTAGTTGATATTTGTTATAACTTTTATTTCTAATTATGAAAGCATTTACCTTTCAAGTAATTGTTGCTATCAACACAGACCGTGTGTGTACATCTCTGGAATCCCATGGTATGTTGAATTTCCTTTGCCAGTTTTTAATCGGAAGAAAGATCAGCCTCCATAAAAATCAGCGCAATCTATATACCCGCGCATCAAAGCAGATGAACTCACACAGGCGTAGTAATAAACACGTATAAATGCAGTGAAGCACACAGGATTAATTAAAGAACTAATTCAATAAAGCGAAATTCCTTCTAGGAAAATGAGATCGAACGATTTAGTACAGAGATCTTGATGAGGATGTTGCTTAAAGTTAATTGCTATTTTGAAAAAAAAAAATTAAATCATTTTTCGAGACACTGGTCTGGTTGCCATTGTGTCGTGAAAGTTATTCCGGCATGCGTATATTTGGAGAACAGAATAACAATAAATGATTATCTTTCACAAATCGAATAATTTTGGTGCAAATATTGGATCCTGAAATGTAATTATACACCGGAGAAAAAATAAAACGTTATTCAGAAAAACATTCTGAATGTGCGTTACAGTTACAAGATTAAACTCACAGGAGATATAACAAGGTTACAGCAAACAATGAGGATTTATTTATCTCGACCTCTGCATTATCTATCTATCTATCTATCTATCTATCTATCTATCATTCTAAGTTTGTTCATTATCTAAGTCTGTTCATTATCTATCTATCTATCTATCTATCTATCTATCTATCATTCTAAGTTTGTTCATTATCTAAGTATGTTCATTATCTATCTATCTATCTATCTATCTATCTATCTATCATTCTAAGTTTGTTCATTATCTAAGTCTGTTCATTATCTATCTATCTATCTATCTATCATTCTAAGTTTGTTCATTATCTAAGTCTGTTCATTATCTATCTATCTATCTATCTATCATTCTAAGTTTGTTCATTATCTAAGTCTGTTCATTATCTATATATCTATCTATATATCTATCATTCTGAGTTTGTCCATTATCTAAGTCTGTTCATTATCTATCTATCTATCTATCTATCTATCTATCTATCATTCTAAGTTTGTTCATTATCTAAGTCTGTTCATTATCTATCTATCTATCTATCTATCTATCTATCTATCTATCTATCTATCTATCTGCCTTAGTCAGCTAATGAGCTGAACACCCAGCTGCAATCTTCAGATAACCTGAAGATTGCGTTTAAGCACGAAACATACTGTCACTGATCGATTTTAACCTCAAAGTCCACTTTTATATTTATATGCGCTCTATCACTAATATTGAATACTTTAATCCATAAATATAGCATGCATTCACACTATATATTATCATTATATTATTTGCCTTGAAAAAAGTCTATCGCAGTACAAAACGCGTCTGCAAAAATAAGTTTTCCTTTTTTAATTACACACACACACACACACACACACGCGCGCGCACGCACACCACCATATATATATATATATATATATATATATATATATATATATATATATATATATATATATGTGTAGAGAGAGAGAGATAGATAGATAGATAGATAGATAGATAGTATATATGTATAGATGGCAAATACAATCCTGTGTCATATCTTTCTATTCCCTATACATACATATATATATATATATATATATATATATATATATATATATATATATATGCACACGCACACGTGCACAGTTTCCAAAATAGGGATGCATCAACCTCATTCACACCCCATATTAAGGCATTATATATTCGCCAGAGGTTTTAACGTAGACCTCTGATCGACGCATGCATCCGATTGTATAGATGGCAAATACAATCCTGTGTCATATCTTTCACTTTTTAAAACAATATAGGAAGCTGGACTAACTCAAAGAGTCAGGCATTGTCCAGTTATGCTCAAGAGTTAACAGATCTGGCATTCGTAATGCTCACGGATGTTATCGAATATCTTTCAGGGTATGTGGAGTAGGATGAGGATCATTAGACAGGAATTATTCTGCTGGAACAGCAGAACGTCTTCCTTTATAATACTATATTTCTCTCAATCCAAGGCTCAAGAGCCACTCATAGTAGATGGTTACAAAATGAAGTGTGTAGCATGAAGTATAAGGCATTGAATACTATGGGCATAATCAGTATAGATAACAATTGGTCATTGACTTGAAATGGTTAAGGTTGTAGTATGAGTGATTCCACTCAGTCGATGCAGCATGGTGAGTCCTCGCTGTACATGTCGGAACTGGTGGATCTAAAGAATGGAGTTTATCTGAACATTTACAATGGAAATAGACATAGAGTAGCGAGAGGCTTGCAACGTTGGGTCTGTGGAAAAGATGATGTAGAATAGAAAATAAATCGTCATCTTTTACGAGACGAGACGGAAAGTGAGGATCGGGCCGCTTCAGACAATACTCCATTTCCGGTTTAACCTGACTCTTAAAAATAAAACATGGCAGAAAATGTCAGCTACTTTCTGGAACTGTACAAAGAGCCGACCGTTTTACTAGTATCTTTAGGCTGACTCCTAAAGATACACTTTAAGTTTTTAGTGAACAATTGTCCCGATAGTGTTTCGTAGCATAACTTGCTGTGAGTGTAACCGTTCCTTGTGACCGGTTGATATGTTAATAGTGGTCCATTACGGACAGCAACTCGGAATAAGAAATCGGAGAGCCAGGTTCGAAACCCAGCCGGTTTCATTATATTCACTTAGAAGTAAATAACTTTCGGAAGGGTATGCAGCCATATACCCCCACTTAGGGTTAAATAGTTGAATCTGTAAAAGAAAATTATTCATATTCTCAAAAACGACTGTTAATGTAATATTCACCTACAGAAATTATTCTTACAATCCGATATAGATTTCGACTTTAAATAATCCCGATTGACTTTCTAAGTCGAAAAAAAAAAAATCCATGAATCATAGTGACAGGTTAGTTGGCAACAAAACGGCTTGAACAATGGTTTGGAGGCAAAAGGTGATGCTCAGCGCTCCCTCCACGAAGAACGAATGCAACTGAGACTTGTAACTAATAGCATTCAACACCAAGATGACAGCTGTTGATCGTGGGCTAATACGCTTTGGAAGATGTCGCTCCACGGGTATACGTCGTACACGCAAATGCTCATTGCTTGCATGAACGTAGACGTAGATCATTGTTGAACAATACAGAGCGCTATGCAATCGCTTCTGAAAACCTGGTCACGTCACGACAGGAGACATGCATGACGGAGTTTGAGCGTAATTAGAATTCTACCCGAGGTGTGCATGCTCTCTCTACTACTGTACATAAAAGATTGAAACTCTCTGAGAGAGATTTTCTCTGATCTGAGCTTTTTTTGGTCGCCAGAATGACTACCTAACCATTCACAGATACCCCAATTAATTGCACAAATTGAACAAAAGAAACACCTGAGCAACTCAGTAGCATTTCACCTGCCTGTTATGCATGCAGCTCGAAATTACCACAGCGTGATTCACCATCAAAGAACAGTTGTAACAGAAGAAGGTTATCGGTAGGTAGATATGATTTTGTAAACTAAATCATCAGGTTACTTTTCAATTCAGATATGCGTGTATTTGTACCGGCGCCGAATATTCAGGCCGGTAGACAAAAGGATCATACAGTGAATTGATCGGCGACATCCTCCGTGACCGAGTGGGTTGAACGCATGTCGGATCGAATAGCGGTTTCTTTTGCAAAAGTGGACGCAAATTCGAATACTGGAGGAGCACGTATATTTTTAAAAATAAGATTTCTCGTATATTCAGACCGCTAGACGAAAAGTAATATAGTTTTGAAAATAAACGGAGCGTCTACTCAAATATGAGTATCCACAAAAATAACGCTTAAAATGAGAAAATGCATAAGCATATTTAAAAATATCCGTTGTTTATCATGTGAAATATATAAAGAAGTTAACATATTGAAAGAAAATATCTTGTATCTCTCTCTCTCTTATATATATATATATATATATATATATATATATATATATATATATATATATACACTCAACGACGAAATTATTCATACAATTTTCAATATTTTTATCCCTTTCTCATAATCTAATGCACGTATGATACCAGGTTTTCTCTATGCTAATAATCACACACAAAAATAAGGAATATAAAACTAAGTTTTCAGAACTATAGTTTAAATACAACAAATTTGAAAGGCGAATTATGCAAAATAGGAAAAGACAAATTTATTCGTACAGTAATAAAAATAGAAAAATTGAATAATTTTCACAATACTAATAGCCTCTTTATAACTTGCTGCAATCGTTTTCTAAGGTTTTTGATGAGATTTGAAGATTTCTTCTGGGATTTTCTTCCATTCTTCAAGAGAGGAGGTAGTGTTGCCCTGGATCAACTAACTCAGAGAGAGAGAGAGAGAGAGAGAGAGAGAGAGAGAGAGAGAGAGAGACCAACCAACCAAAATGATGAACATTTTATTTTGATTTCTTGATATATTTGTTGTGGCTGTTGTCATAGAAGAGTAGTGATTCTGTTAGGAAAGGTGATATTAGGAAAAATACTGGGCGTAGATTCATATTTGGATAATATTCAATGGCAGCACTCACGAGGATTTTCCTTCTGAGTGAATGATTTTCTTTTTTTATGAGTGTAGCATTTATAACATCAAAATTGTGGTTGAATTTATTTCTATGCATGACTAGTGCATTTGTTATATTGTTATTCATGCAGACTCTCTTGTGCTCGTAGTTGAGTTTGTATTTTTAATTTCTGTATGTTTCTCCAATGTATTGTGAGGAACAGTTTTGGTTTTGTCTTTTTTTTCTTTTATACATATTGTCTTTTTCTACAGGTTATTTCTGAGAAAATTTTACATATATATGTATGCCTGTATACTACGCCATTCCTTTTACACTCTTGCCTTATAAAAATCATACATCAATTTATTCCCCTAAGATTTGAATTAAATAAGACGACAGATTGTGCGCAACCATTCTAGGAATAGGCTAGTCATTTTATCTCCCATGAAAACACGTCATCAGCCAGCGTTCCAGTGTTAAACCCATTGTTCCCCATGTCTGATAGGTTTACAGTTGGCTTGAAAAATGGCTGACATAAATAAATATACCATGCGTCGCTGAAATGATCGTGGCCTGCCCAAGAACCTTTTTTTTATTAATGTTCATCCACTACCAGACTCAAGAGTCATTCAAAGTAAAGGATTACCGAATGAGATGTGTGATATCAATGTAAAAGAAAGATGTAAATAATGAAGATTATATGGATAAAGAAGATATTTGACCCTTGATTGATGTTAAGACTGAAGTGTTCAGGGAAGCAAGTACGCGGCAGTCTCTTCCAAAATAGAGAAGATCTTGGTAGAAAAATATCTGAGTAGAATTTCCGCCTTATAATTAAAATTTGGTGGAAATGAGGCTGTTTCGATTCCGTGAACGTAGCATGGCGTGTCCTAGTTGTAAAAGTAAAAACTGGTGGCATTAAATAATAGAGTTTATCTGAACGTTTGACATGGAAATAGCGATTAGCTTGTGACGTTGCGTCTGTGGGGAAAGAGGTGGTAGGGTGGATAATAAGTCATTCCTTACAAGACTGCGTAAGTGTATCGAGCTGAGAACTTTTCACCATTTCCTCACAGTTTATATGAGAAATTTTATTTTCTTCTCATAGAAGGGATGACCAAGAAAAGATTAAAAAGAAAATTAGGTGTTTGGTTTTTTTAAATTTTTTTCTGCCTTGCCTCATATTCTATATAATAAATTCTATTTTATTCTCATATTTCTCTTGAATAAAAAAATAGGATATTAAAAACTCTAACGTTTCGACACTTATTCGGATGTTGAGAAGTGGGTCAGGCTGACAAATTTTCATCACGATTTCTTTGAAAATAAATTACAATTTCTCATATACAATATAAGAAAATGGGAACCCATGTATATAGTAATGGAAAATATTTAAAGTGTGGTAAAGAAAGCTTTTCAAATTGATTGAATTCGGCACACACACAAACAACCAAACACACGCACATACATACATACATACATACATACATACATATATATATATATATATATATATATATATATATATACGTAAAATATCGATTTTTCGCATCGGCTACAATATATATATATATATATATATATATATATATATATATATATATATATATATATATATATATATATATATGCTCAAATATGTTATAGATAATCGAACAATTATTTTTTAGCGTATTTCTTTTCCATTTACTCTTTTAAGAAACATACTTATGAAAATAACTATTTTAACTTTAAACGGTAATTTTAAAAAATTCTAAGAAAACCCATTTCTCATCCGAAATCCAATTTACCTATCAACTAGTAAAACCTAAATTATAAAAGGTGAGAGTCTTTGGCAGAAATCTGAAGATTTTCTTTCAACGTCAGGGCAGTTGATTTTGCATAAAACTTTAACACCTGTACAAACTCCTTAAATATGGGTTGAAGCGGGTCCAGAGAACCTCGTCTTTGTGCGTCGGGAAAATTACATGGAAAATCAAGAACTGAAGAAAGCAATCTTGACTGAAAACGAAAAAATCTATTATGAGCACACAAGGAAATGGATAAAATTTGTATGTGACAGAGGAGAAAGAGAAATAAAAAGAATTATATAATGACCGCTTCTGCAATAGTTAAAAAAAAAAAGCTGTAGACGGTTCGACTATCTGTGAAACTGATTCTACCTTTCTGGTCGTATAGTAGACTGATCATAGACGGTGCCGACACATGATGGGAAATATTTTATACAATATATTTCTCCTTCTTTGTCAATGCACTTAACCGAACGCATTTCCGATAAACAATATATAAATTATATCGTGAAAAGTTCGCATAAAATTCTTATGATAATTTTCCAAGCGTAGCTAAGATGTGGTACAAGGACGAAAATGTGGATCACCCGGTAAGGATTTTTCTAGCAAGACACGCTTACTAATCATTGTACTACGTCGAAGTGCTCTAAAATGGCGATTTTCTAAGCGTCTTTTTATGAGATATCGGCAGCACGTCTTCCCTCTCCACGTCACCGATTTTGTCCAAGGGAAAGGCAGAGGCCAGTACTCCTTGGTACCAACGTCTTCGACCAGAACGACCATTAAACATGACATCGATGTATCTTAGTGACACCGGCTCCGAATTTGAATTCAGAGTTGTCCTTCTGCTAGTCTAGTTGCCGTGGCTCTAAAGCCCAGAGTGCCTTACTATTTGCACATAGCTGGAGGGTTTGAATTCAGAGTTTTTCCTTCTCCTAGAACGGTTGCCATCTAAATCACAGTCTGCGCTGCTATTTACCCATAGCTGGAGGAGAAGAGATGGATTCATACCTTTTCCCAAGCACGTAAGTGATTATAATAAACTGAACCGGAATTTGAATTCAAATCTCCGATTCCTAAATCCGATCTGCAATCGATTACTCCACTGTGCTTTGATAATTTGGAAGTAGCAATAATGTAAAAGAGGAGATAATATAATGTAGAAAAAGGAAAGATTTTCTTAAAAAAGATGCTTAAATGGAAAATAAAAATACAAATCGAGAACATAAAGAAATTTTTAAAACTTATCTTTGTACGGCACAAAGCTAAAATAACTTTATTTTCAGGTAGAATGATCTAAGTGGACCTGAAAATCAGCTTTAGGAATTTGGCTACCCTGAGTCTAATACTGACAACTGTTATTGGAATATCTTAACTACAAGAATGATAATTAGGAAGCTTGTTTTTTTTTTTTAAATAATGAATTATTATTAATTATACTTTAATCTCTTTGTTACTGTATCACCATCCTAGGTGTTACAGTTGCCGCATTTAACATTTTCCTTTACGTGTCTTTATCAGATGAACTTAATCTGTGAAAGGACGTGAAAGTCATAAGGATTGCTTCAATCGTCTTCAGAGCTGTTTTGATTAGAAGACCGACTGAACATCAGTTTGATTCCTCATCTTCATTATGGTTGCTCGTTTACAAGCATGCTTATCTGCTCAGGCTCATTTCCGCTTGTTCAATATCCACAGCCAACGTGTGTTTTATATTGCAACTATGCTGCTCACAACATAGTTGCATTCCAGTACTATATATTTTCCTTAATTCAGAGTGGTCCTTCTCTTATATATATGTTGCCAAACACAGGTAAAGAAGACAGTCTATGGTTGGAGCAGATATGGATTCATAATTTTCCCACGGGTATTTGTACGAATATAAATGCAAAGATTTCGATCGAATTTCGAACTCTGCATGCTGATTTATCGTTCCGCTCCTGTAACAATTACACCTGCAACATATAAACACTACTTTATTAGCCAAAGCAAAATCGACATTCGAAGTAATTAATATGAGTTATCTCCCTTAGCATTGACGGTAGAACGAAAACAATGTGACCCAGTAAATCGCGGTATAGGTTCTGTTTTAAGTTTCCAGGAGATTGCCGAATACGGAAGACACTTTAAGAAGCCGGGTGGGTGGGGGTGGTACATTGTAACTATAACAGCCAAATTAAGAAAATTATGTAAAATAGGTTCATATACCTTCACAATTATAAAAAAAAAAACGAACAGAAGAGAAGCTTAAAGAAATGCTTAAAAGTCTTTTTTGCGTGTCGTGTTCCCCCAGGACATAGGTGATCATAGCTCTCCACAACTTCCTCTCCTTTGTAGCTCTTAATCATTTTTATTTTTCTGTTTTTTTCTCTTAAACCCTGTTCTGTCATTCATTTACTTAAGTAGATTATGCGTTGTTTTCCTCTGTCTCTCTTACCTTCAGTTTGACCTCTGGGTCCTGGAAAACAGATAGACTTCGTTAGAGACAAAGGAAAGAGTGCTGGATTGCTACGTGACATCCACCCTCCTATATGATAGTGAATGGTGGACAATCTCCCCACGGACGGGGAGAAAACAGGAGGCATTGGAAATATAGTTCTACAGAAGGATACTGAGAATTCCATGGACGGAGCGAGTAAGCGACGAGGAAATCTTAAAGGAAAATAGCAACAAAATAGGAAAAGTTATGCTCAGAATCAGGAAAGAGAGCTGAAATTCCTTGAATATGTAATGACGAAGGAGGCATAGCGATCCACCTATCTTATCTTGTGAGATGGATGGTAGAACGGGAGCGAGAGCCTTAGCATTAGTAGAAAAACTGCTAAGGTCCACGTAGGAAGATTTGGAGAGCCATGATCGCCAGTGTTCTGAAGTAACGTGGGACATAGAAGAGTTTTCTTAAGACGGCTCTCCAGTCACCTTAAACCGATCGTTAAGGGGTTGCCAGCACTTGTGACTATAAATACTTCAGTAAATATTATAGAAGACTGACTGAAATGGTCAACTATTTCTCGTAAAAAGTCCTAGGGGTTGATGTTGAAACCTAGGTAAAAGCCCAGGCAACTGCCAATTTCCAAGGTAAGCAGTGAGGAACTTCTTACTTGCTGAGTAGGTACAACCAACTCCTTATCACTCTTAATTGGTTTTCTTCCAATCGAAGCTAAGCTTCGCGAAATTGTCATAAATCCACAATTATGTGGTTTCCAATCAGTAGTAATTTTCTCGTCAACCATTACCCAATCCGAGACACGTATCGAAACTAAGAATTATTCTGATGACACTAATTTCATTAGAAAACTAGAAAAAAAGCCACTGAACCGTTATGTGAGATCCATCCTCTTGTATAGCAGTGAATCTCCCTACAGATGAAGAGAACATGTGACAGAAATGTGGTTCTAAGGAAAGATACTGAGAACTGAATGGACAGAGGGCGTAAGCAACAACGAAGTCTTAAAGTGTTAAAGAAAAAGAATATATTTCAGAGAGAAGAGCTGAAATTTATTGTATACATATTGTGGAAAGAGAGTTTGGAGAAGTTAAGCTTCACAGGGCATATCGATGGTGAGAGAGATAGGGAAACACAGTGTGTTACCGACCTGACGAACTTGTGTGAATGGATTTGCAGAACGTGGGGCGGGAAGCTTGGCAAAGAGAAAAACGCTGTTACGGTTTATAAGATATTGGATGTTGTGGAGAGTCATGACCGCCTACATCCCGAAGGAACACGGCACATAGAAGAATTCGAAGATTTATCCGGTATAGATAAAAGAAATATTTTATGACGATAATTTTTGTGAAAAATACTGACTGTTTTACGTCCAGATGAGAATTGCGATGCCAGGTAGCTGATGTGATGGACAGTCTCAGACTTTTGTTCATTTTTAAAATATACAATAATGAACTTCACCAATGTTAGTTTTCGAAATGAAGTGCTGTCCTTTTTCGTGCTATTTAAAATTCCAAACATTATACCACGCTCAAAGCATTTATAATGGGCTAATTTTCGGAGAAATCGTCTACAATTATTGAGTGAGTGCAAATGTTGCATAACGGATTTTTTTTAATACTGGGCTACGAAGCTGAGAGGCAAGTCGAAAAGAAATCGATAAACAAAGAGTATTGTAAAAACAGTTACAAAATAGTTGAGAAAAAAAGGTTTTAAAAAAACATCATGCCATCGAAGAAAATGCTGCAAGTCAATCTTTTCTTTGTAAATTCAGACCAAGTCGATTATTTAGAGTTCGTATTAAAACAATGCGGTATATGGCAAACGAAATACTTGCTTCATTTCTGAGATAGAGAGAGAGAGAGAGAGAGAGAGAGAGAAAAAGTCGAGTAGCAAACATAAAACATTTGGAAACTTACCACAATTCCTTTTAAGGGTTCCGACTTCTCGACACTCGGTACGGACATTAAGCAGCGCGGGCAAGATGGCGTTAAGGTCATCATTTTAATTTTTTCTGTTTTTTTTTCTCTCTCTTTTAAACCTTTTGCTTTATAGCTACTAACATACCGCTGATTTTACAAGTACAAGGCAGGAGATGATTGAGTTGAGGTCAAAAACGCTGTTAAGCGTTTTTACTACATATTTATGTTGAGGCAACAGTAAATTGTGCGTGGCGATTTGAAGGTTTGCGAATTATTAAATCATTTTTGGCAATTAGACGTTAAAAATGATCTTCAAAGTTATCTTTTTAATTAAAAAAAGGGGGGGATGTAAATTGGATGAGAATTTTTGATCTTGTATAGATTTTCAGGCAACCCGTTACAATGAGATTTTAAATGATGATACAATTGAAGAAATTAAAATCTATTTTTTGGTTAATTCAGCATAAATTATTTCTGTTCAGATTAAAACGAACAAGCAATGTTCTTTGTGAAGGGTTAAAATTTTACAGTTCATCTCTGAATATTCGACTGAAAACACTAGATCAAATATCCTGGTGTTTGATAAAGAGCGTCCATTTGTGATTTAACTGTTTCCTTCGTATATCCGTGAGAACATGCCTGACTAGAGATGACATTAAGCGTTTCTGATTGCTATTAATATCTGCTTTTCAGCAACCAGCGCAGTGGAACTGATCGCAAATCAACAAAAAATGCGGATTAGAAAGAAAGAGAGAGAGAGAGCGGTGTGTGTGTGTGTGTGTGTGCGTGCGTGCGTGAGAGAGAGAGAGAGAGAGAGGGGGGGTACTTCATTTTTTGTGACCCGGTACCTGACTTTTATTTATTTATTCATATTATGTTCGCAAGTTTTTGTTTTCTACTTTGTCTCTGTTTTTCTTTCTTTTTTTTTCCTTTTTTTTTTTGTAACGTTATTTGTTTCGACCATTCCGCATTTTATAATTCCCTTTTACTTATTAACTCTCTCTTTCGGGCTCTGCCCTTCCGAAACAGCCAATCAATATTGCTTGGCAACGACAGCAGGCAGCCAATCAGAAACATTGGTCGTTGCTACATCGCCAAACCCGACATTTCGCTACATGTGATAAAGAAAGGTCAAAAACATTTCCATGACTCTCGCCAAAGTCCTTTTCAAAGATGCATCTGTCAGTAATTTTTCCTGTCCTCATGGGCAAATTTTACGGTCTTTCTACCAATCCCGTGGCATATCTATCCACTACCCATCCATCTTTCTATATTCTGTAGTTTCTGTTCTAGGACCTCAACATTTGTGCACTTGTTTTTTGCGTGTTTCTCTTAATGTTTAATAAGAAATCACGATAAGTCATGTCATATGTGGTTGTTTCATTATAACTATTAAAAACTGTCATAGGTTATAACAGATTCCAATAGATTTTACTTGTCCGACTGTGTGTTTGTTAACACTTTTTATCCTTTGTCTAGTCTGTTAGTGTGTTATCATAGTTTTTAATATAAGTTCTTGTTTTGAATAGAGTCGCAATGCTTCTGACATTATCACAATGAAATGATGATTCAAATATAAAAACGTGTTTTTATATTGTATTTTTTATACATTATCCGAATGATTTTATCCCAGATAAATTGCTATCTGTACAAACCACCTCACAAAAAGACAAATATTGTACTAGAATATGTAACAAGAAGGCACTGAATATTCTCTTCTTAAAGTTAATGCCTTGTTCAGAATTTTGAATCTCATGTTTTCATAGCGATTTATAAAACAAATTAACATAAAATAAAAATAAAAGAACAGTCCAACAGATTCCCAACTTTTTTTAAGAGAAATTGTCTTTGACAGTTTTTAAAAGAAAGACTATTTCTTCTTGCGTGAAATCAATATTTGGAATTTGCATTTTTAATGACTGGTTCTTAAACTTCAGTTTCTTTTTTTTGTATGAATGAAACTGGAGAAAGCGGTAGTTTTCGTTGCGACTGTTCGAAAATATTCACTTTGTTGAAAATGACATTTTTTTTCTTGGAAACATAATGGAAATTCTTGTCGCTTATCTCTATTTTGTGTTCTCTTTCGTTCTGATCTTCTGTCAATATTCTTTTACGCCCGGCGTACCAATCCTCATTCAACGGAAGATAGGAGTTAACTAAGCTCACAAGAGAATAGTAGGCCCGTATCAAAGAATAACAGCTTCAACAAACGCATTACTCCTTCTCCTTTCATCAGTTTTGCGATTCTCTTTTAATAAATCGATTTTCTCGCTTTTTGCTCTCTCCTGTTCCATTTTCAGTCATTATTTTCAGCTTTCCAATGCTTCTCTCCTTCACCTTGTTTGTTGTATCATCTTTCTCCGTGTTTCCCGCTTCTTCTTGCGATCATATTTTTTACATTTCTTTCTTTTCGTAATTTCTAACTCCAATCCCCTTTTTATTTTCCCCACTTTCTTTCTTATTCTTTGTTCTTTCCGTCTTTTCCTCACTATATTTCTATTTTGGAATTCATATTTTACAATTGTATTTCTTAAATTATTTCCGGTTTTTCATTAAATTGCAACAGCCATATAAAATTTGTTTTTGTTTTTACTCTGTAAGCTTGTTTCTTCCCCATTCGTTTTTTTTTGGTTCTCCTTCGCATCTGAGACTTCGATTTCAAATCTCGCGTTGTATCTTTCTTTAGCCATTTTTATTTATCATTTTCCTTTCTCATCATCTGCGCAATCGCCTTTTTTTCCCCTTTTTTTATCGAATCACCAAGCAGCACTGGATTTTCCCGCATTTTGCAAATCCACAACCGAGTTAAAATTCCCTCCTTTGTTTCGTGATGTCACCTACAGAAAATATCCGGTACGTGCCTAGTGACGCAAAGACACCTTCATAATACCCATATATAGATTTGTACGATGGAGTGCTGAAAAGTTTTCTGATCGCCCAATAAGACTTTCCAAAGAAAATATTGTGATATTTGGTTAGATTTTGTGATGTGTGCCGGGTGGAAAACTTTTTTAGCTCTCCCTCATATAATCAGTATTTTATGTTTTCATCTAAATGTATATAAATATCCCTATGCATAAGGAGATATTTTTCTCTCTTTGCCTTTCCCATTCGCAGTTTGTTTCTCTACCACACTTTCTTTGTCTGTCTGTCTGTCAATCTCTCTCTTTCTCTCCTTATACATATATATATATATATATATATATATATATATATATATTTATATCTATCTATCTATCTATATATATATATATATATGTATATATATATTTATATATATATATATATATATATATATATATATATATATATATATAGAGAGAGAGAGAGAGAGAGAGAGAGAAAGAGAGAGAGAGACAGATAAACACAGAGAGAGTGAAGATTAAAATGTCATACATTCAGATTTGAAATTTATCCGACATAGCCGCTCATCAAGGTAAGGTAAATTGAATTTATTATGTTATCACACACACACACACACATGCATATACATACATATATATGTGTGTGTATGTATATATATATATATATATATATATATATATATATATATATATATACATACATATATATGTGTGTGTATGTATATATATATATATATATATATATATATATAAAATATTAAACAAATAAACAACCGTTGTGGAACCAATGAAAAACTTGCCAAAACCTAAACTTTTATTCAGATACAGTCTCGATTGAAAGTGACGATACAGAAAAAAAGAGGGAAAAGTCTTGAAAGCAAACTTACCTACTCAGTAATGTGCTCGAAGACTAGATTACCTCGACAGAGCAAAGCACACGCGATGTTCAGACATATATATATATATATATATATATATATATATATAAATATATAAATGAATAATGAATAAAAAGTTCGAAGACTTTTCTCCCGGCACCGAGTTCTGCAGAAATTAATCTACTCCTCCGGGGTAATTTAGATCAACGGAATTTATTAACAGATATCGTATCTAGTTTAAAATACGTTGCATAAAAACGCTATTTTTTAATGTAAACTTTAATTTTATTTTCGTCAAAATCTATTTAAAATTATTTAAAATCAACAAATTAAAATTGTTTTTCATTTTCAGAACATTATCACTTGGCATAATGTAATCTAAAATTGTTCGATTATGTGTATTGGATAGTTTTTATTAGAAAAAAAATATTCAGTAAATAAATGTTGTAAAGAGCAGAATTATTTTTTGGCTAAATTCTGAGTTGGGAGAGAAGTCTGAACTTTTTCATTATTTATTTGTGGTAATTCTCTATTTCTTATTATTGTGCTCTTAAGAAAATCTGCTTACCTTAAAAGCAGTATCTTCCATTCGACGTATTATTATTATTATTGCTATGTTAAGAAAGAGAAAGAAGTCAATAATTTTGCAGATAAATGGTATTTTATACAACGAAAAATTATTTTTCAACATAATCTCTTTCTTGGTACTGCACACAACAGAAGACCATATTCCAGCAACTCGGGCTATCACGATGGAATTCTATATAAACAAATGCATGAAAACACACATTTACTCTAATGATTACATATATACTGGCGCAATATAGCAGTAGATTAAGAAATAATCACGAGTATGTGTTAAGACTGAACGGCTTTAAGATTGAACATAAATGAAATTATTTCGAATTATCAGCTCGTAGAAACATTGCTTTTAAAAACGAGACAAGAAAAACAGATTTCAGGAACGCTATTTAAAAACAGCAAGACCATTCTGAAAAATTATTAAGTGTTAAACAGAACTGTAATTGGGTAAATAATACAAAAATGATATTGTTTTTGTGTATATATATGTTTACCTAACGTTTCTTGCGTCTTGGTGGAAATTTCACATGTTAATCTAGTCAAATGCAATACTGGCATTAGAAATAAGAATTAATTAATACGAGTTATCTCCCTTGGCATTGGCATCATCGCTTGAAAGGCGAAAGGTTAGGATTTCATCGAACTGGGCTATATTGATGTTGCCACGTCTACACATTCGCACGAAACGAGAGACGCTGGTTGTTTATATATAAAATTCTACAAAATTATATATTTTTATATCATAGATAGATAGATAGATAGACACTTTTCTCTATATATTGACAGATAAATACATTAAATGTATGCAAAATATCCATTGTCTATCATGTTAAATATATAAATAAACATGTTAAGTAACTGAAAAATCATTATTGTGATTTCTGTTGCTATTTTTCAATATTTCTCTAAGCAGTGAGGGAGAAAAGGCTCGTTAGTCGTCGCTTGAGATTTAGTTTTTATTTACTCGTACTTCTTGTGTCGTTGTCGTCGACATTTAACAGGAATCGAATATTCCATGATCATAAGATCTTAATAGTTCACTAGTCCGTGTCAAGTAGGTAGAACTTCGTTTCTTTCTCTTCTTCGAGACCTGACCTTGGCATTCTCAAAATTCACCAGGGCCAAGATCAGAGTCGGATCCACTTTACAAGAGATGCCACTCAAAAAAGAAAGGCGCAAAATGCAACAGGGCGAAAATATACAGGATATGGCAAGTCTGAGTGACTCGAAAAGAAAAGAAAAGAAAAGAAAAGGAAGATAACTTGAGAGATTAAGAAGTAACAAAGGAGAAAACTACAGCATAGTGAGAGAGAGAGAGAGAATGAGAGAGAGAGAGAGAGTAAGAGCGAGAGGTGCGATTTTTGAATACAAACATTATTGCGTTGATGTATCACTAATTGTGTGTCTACGTATGCTTATTCAATATTCGGGCACTCAAACTGGGTACAAATAAGTGCACTTGGGGAAAATCGATTGAATAATGTTCGAATTACATTCTCTTTCAATGGCATAGTCTAATTCAAAGTCACAGTTTCTTCTTCCGCATCGAGTGAAGATGTTATCACATTTCTAAGTAGATTAACAAATATATTTCAATATATTGGATGGAGCATTTTTTTGTTATTATTAATAGACTAGTCTTTATTCCATATTTCTGTTGCTTTAAACCCAATATGAGAATGATTACGTGGCATAGAAAATCTTAGCTGTGAAGATCGGAACTGGTGGAACCCTTGTATATAGCTCGACCGTCTTCATTTTTTCTGAATTTCTTAGATGAAGCATTATCATTATTATTAACTAGGAATACCCGTGAAAATTTCCGATAATTTCTTATTTGAATTTCCTGAGCAATCTTAATTCTTAATATGCTCATGGTGAGTTCTACGACATTAAACTATCCATAGAAATGTCCCTATGACATTGATAGATATTTGAGCTAAACAACTTTAACAAAATATTGCAGTAACAATCATAAATATGAATGTTATGACACTTCGATGTATTGCAATGTTTAGCAAGCTTTCCTTTCTAGATCAGTTACGACTGAGTAGTGAGTTCGATCCTAACTGGGTGCCCCATAATTCCGGCTTTGTGTCACATCTAAGATACACTTAGAAAATCACCATAGATATGAATTCTTGTCGTTATTTTAAGAAGTAAGCGGGTATAAATGTCAGTATTTGAAATTGTCTGTTTCTTACATTTCACTGAAACAAACACTCAACACTTGTATCTTTCTTTCATTTTCTCACTGCAAAAAAGGAGCGTCTCTGATATGTCTTTTCTGTCTTTCCACACGATCAAAACGGAATAGTCCACTATTTACGAGGTATTGGCAGACGTTACACACTTGTATCTTCCCTTTTTTCTTTCTTTCTTTTCATTTTCTCACTCACACCAAGTAGCGTTTTTGATCTGTATTTCCGCATTTCTCCGTGATCAAAATGGAATAGTCCATTGTTTATGAGGCATTGGCATGGCGTAAAGTTCGTGCTAATTAAGGGAGGGTCCAGTAGAATTGCAATAGGATGATTTCTTTCCAGTTTACTTTGATTTTCGAAAACTTAAATGCAATGTCAATCGTTAACTTTTGTCTTCTTAATTCCACTTCTTTTATTGATTCTCTCGCCTTAATAATGTTCTTGTTTTTCTAATATTCTCTCCGTGAGCCCTTCTGCTTTCGTCTTATTGGTTTTATAGTCTGCTTGGAGTGAAATTATTTAAAAAAAAACATGCAAATCCAATATTAAGAAACTAATCGAAGAATATTTGATGAGCCAGAAATATCAAGGATGGGGCTGATTCCTCGCTGTGTACGGATCTTATGTGCGAAGGGCTGAACTGGAGAAATCTCTGAATGTAGCTCGTCCTACACTTGTATCTTTCTTTCTTTACTTACTTCTTTCTTTCTTCTTTTTCTTATTGAAACCAAGTAGCGTCTCTGATATGTCTTGTCGCCTTTCCATGCGATCAAAACGGAATAGTCGATTATTTATGAGGTATTGACAGAAAAAATATTATGGCTACTATTTACATTATTTGAACTATTGTCCTCATCTTTTTTGCCATATTTATCACATCGTTTCGGCCGTTGTACGCTCCGGTCTTCTTCAGGTGGTTGGAATGTCGAACTGAACCCTTTATTTCGCTCGCTGGGGTAGACTGCACGTGAAACTAGAAGAATCTACCTACCTATATATATATATATATATATATATATATATATATATATATATATATATATATATATATATATATATATACACAAATGCACACTGGGTGCGATGGATAAATTGGCGTCTAAATTATGCAACAATGGAAATAAAATTGATATCTCATTTTAACAGATATATATATATATATATATATATATATATATATATATATATATATATATATATATATATATATATATATATGTATATATATATACCAAAATTCCCCCCAAATATCTTGACATGTTAGAGAGTAAATTTATTCAATAAAACCGCCATTGACTTCAAACACAACCTCCAGAGAACTTCAGAATCTCCTGCAAATCTTCTGAACGGTCTCCTTGTTTAAGTTGGTGAATGCTGCCATAATCCTTGTCTTCAGTTCGTCTTTGGCGTTACAAGGAGTTTTGTTGGTCTCTTACTCAACTGTGCCCCACACATAATAATCAAGGGGGTTGCAGACTGTGGACATAGATGGCCAGATGTGGTTGCCTGAAAACCATGATTGGTTACTGTAGCTTGTGTGACATGATGTAGAGTCCTATTGCCATATGGTCTTCTATCAGACACACTACGGACCAGGTCAGCAAAACCTCCTCAAAACACTAGTATACTGTACAGTCGAAAAAATCAAAAACAAACAAGTTAAAAATATAAAATGGCGGCAATTTACACATCGCACCCTCTGTGTGTGTGTGTGTGTGTGTGTGTGTATATATATATATATATATATATATATATATATATATATATATATATATATATATATATATATATTCTCTTTAAACTGTTTTTTCTCGTGTATTCCGTTCCGAAAGGTAATGCAGCCACATACATTCACTGACCTACAGCAAAAGATGGGTAATGGCAGGAAAAAGAAAAATATCCATCTGCCGTACTGTTCGAAAACCTTAAACTCAGTTTCTCTTTTTCAAACATTCCGTTTTTTTTCTTGCCACTGCCTGACACGCTGAATGACATGCCAACTTTTCATTTTATTCTTGCTGCCACAGGCGCATATATATATATATATATATATATATATATATATATATATATATATATATATATATATATATATAAAGAGTGAGAGTGACAGAGAGCGGGAGAAAGAGAGAGATAAATAAAAACTACTTAAAATATTTTCCATTAGGTGCACATTATGCTTTTATTTTGACAAATATCTAATTCGAAAAAATATACCGCTTAAAATGCGAGCAAGGAAATAGATTAGATCAATGACGAAGTAAAAAAAAAATGGTGGCTCTTCACGTATTTCTGACATTATCTAGAATCCTCGTTCATATATATATATATATATATATATATATATATATATATATATAATTGTATCTGCATACACGTTAGTATACATATACATATATATATGTGTGTGTCAGTGTATGTGTGTGTTTATATATATATATATGTGTGTGTGTGCGTGTGCCATATATGTATATGTATGAAATATATATAAATATATAGGCATATATATATATATACATATATATATATATATATATATATATATATATATATATATATATATATATATATATATATATATATGGACCTTCAAATTCATATCATATATATCAATTAGAGTAGAATACCTGTCATTCTTAGAATGTGCGATTTTTTTATGAATTTTAGCGTAGTTCAAACTTTCGCATTATTTGGCGCATTATTTAAACTCCAAGTAACTTTATAATGTTATTAAAAATTATAATGACACAACATCAGTAGTGTGACGGATATTGACTTGCGATGTTGAATTAGCTAGCCGAGCTCAAAGTCCGGGCATGTCTGTTATATACACTTTGTCCGTCTTAATTTAACATACTTACTCTTGTTGGGGAATTTCAGTACCCCAAAAAGCATAAGTCTAGATGATGATTTTTTGATAAACACAACTAAAGTTATATTAAATATTGATACTTTGTTGCGGGCATATTGTGTCAAAAGAGGGTAATGATCATTTAACGCATGAAAGGATTGGAGTACATAAGTACAAGAACTGAGTACATGTGATATATATTCGTAAGAACATTTTTCTTACATCTTGCTTTGATTGTTTTACGATTTATCAAACATTTACTGGTTATATAAAGCCGGAAAATATTTTAGATTTTAAGAATTTGGGGGAGGTAAACATGATTTACTGATAAAAGTCCTACTACTTAACCCATAGCTGGGGCTAGAAGAAGTGGATTCATAACTTTCCAAAGGGTATTTGCAGAACCCCGACTAGAATTGGAACTCGTGTCACCGATTTCCAATTCCGAGCCCTTATCCATTATACCACAGCAAATCCAAGTTTACAACACCTGGTATTCACATCCAGGCTTTTCGTTGCTTAAATTCGGTGATCGTACGAGAACCGGTGTTTCCACGTGATACGGTCGTAAAGCTTATATTTTGCAGCTATGAGTTTAATAGCAGGATAGACTGGACACTAGCCTTGGGAGCCGCCTATCTAAAAAAGTAAACTTTGAATTTCAAATTGTAATTAGGCAACGGGACTCCACTCCGCCATCTTTTCCAAAAATGGTAATTCCTATTTAATGAAAAAGGAAACCGTGGAGATACATGATCCCCTACGTCCTGAATTTACATGGCACTGAAATATATATGCAAATTTTACAAAGGAAATGATTTGAGCGAAAAATTAAAAATCGATCCATTATAATAATGACACCATTATGAAGGGAATATTTATGTGAAATATATATAATCCTTCTACACCAAAAATATAATTATCATCAAGGCGATCATAAAATGCTGTAGTTCTCACAGGTTATATCTCTACCTGTGAGTGCGCTTACCGTTGTTACATTGGTTTTATTTTATCCATCTCTCCCTTAAAGGTTAAAACGGAATTAGTTCGATGAAAAAAAAAAAAGTTTAAAAAACAAGACTTCATGTATTCGATATTCTTCAAGTATATCTTTTGAAGTAGGCATTGTGCTCGGTCTCACATATATCGATTTTTGGAGCTGAAATCTTGTGCCTTTTGATAATTCACAATACCGCATTTCCTACAAACTTTATAGCCTGACAAAGATTTTTTTTGTGACAGGAGGCATTGGCAAGATAAAGTCCTCAACTTAGAATTATCAAACCAGAATCAGCAGCCAATTTATTCAGATTTCGGCGATACCAGTCAATCATTTTTTGCAACTTCCAGTATTGTTTAATCTTGAGCAAAATCAAAAATCATTAGATGTATCACTTTATCTGTCAAAGCAGCATTACAAACCTTTTTAAAGCCTCAAACTCACGACATTAATTTAACACTGCAAAATCCAGGACATTTTATACAAGTGCTGCCGTTTGTATAGACCTGCGCAGAACGAACCAGCTTTCATCGCAACTGCACAGATAATCTTTTGCCATCAAATAAACCATTTGCATTCAAATAAGAATAGTGGATAATAATGTGCGCAGCAGTGTATATCTATCTATCTATCTATCTATCTATCTATCTATCTATCTATCTATCTATATATATATATATATATATATATATATATATATATATGTATTTGTATCTGTCCACACACACACACACACACACACACACACACATATATATATATATATATATATATATATGTATATATGTATATGGCTGACAATTCCGTTTAAGCTTTAAACACAGTGTTGTCACTGGCTTTTGACACCAATGTCAACCTTTTATATTTACATACACACTATCGCTGATATTGAGTACCTTAACCCATAATGTTGGCATACTTTAAAACTATATTTTTTTCTTATATATATATATATATATATATATATATATATATATATATATATATATATATAGGAGCTATTTTTTAAATGGAAATTCAATTTTTCTTGTGGAAATATGTCATTTCCCATCCGATTTATCATATTCTTTCATTATTGACGGGATTTGTCTTGATCGGAAAAAGATGAAATTAAACTAAAGAAAATAATAATCAATTTCAGAACTGGATTTGAAATTTATATTCACTTCGCTCTGTCGAAAAACCGGAGCCAGTCATCGTTTCTACCGTCTAACTCCATTCTTATGTAGGGGATGTGCCCGTGTCTATGTGTATTTATCAAAATCCATTTAGTAACTTTATTGAATATGGAGCCTGTTTCTTTCGTAGAATATTTTGACATGTTCACCATTTTCTTGAATGAAAGTGTTAATAGATATTTAATTTCAAAACTGTTATGTGACTTTTTATTGCGATAATATACTCCTCATGACTTTGACCTTTTCTCCAGCGAGATTCTATTGAGTCAGCTAATGGGCATTTCACGAAATACATTACTGATTCAGTCTGTCTATCTCTATCTATCTATATGCATGTTTGTATGTATATTTTTATACACATATACATTATATGTTAAACACCTCGACGTAGTGTAATGGTTAGCATGGTGGTAGTTCGATACGTACTCAGTACACAATACTTTCCTGCTTGTACCAAATCTAAACTAGCTTAGAAAATCAGTATTCTTCTACCTCGAGTGGAGCCGGTCCTTGTAAAGGGTGGAAATTACTGTAAAAATACATTATATATATATATATATATATATATATATATATATATATATATGACTATCCTTTCATAGGAATTAACGTCTTTAGGCGTTTTTACTCTGTCTAGGTAATCTAGGCATTGAGCACTTTACTGAATAGGTAGGTGTTTACCTTTAGGCCTTTTTCTTATTACTGTCCTTATTCGAGATTTTATTTTGTTTAGTGGTATTTAGGTCTGGCACATTGTCCGTTGGTTCCACAAACCTTTTCTTTTATTACACACACACACACACACACACACACACACACACACACACACACATACATACATACATATATATATATATATATATATATATATATATGTATATTATATGTTTTTAATAACATTATCTTCGCATGTACTTTAGATAATCTTTATATGTATGGTTGTTTAAACCGGTGAACATGCTCAGAAGAACACTTGTTTTGCTCTTCTCGAAAGTCATAATGGGGAGAGTGAAAGTTGGTTTTTTCCTCCTTCAGAAAGCAACTGTGAGACAGGGTCAAGCCTAATATGAACCGCTATATCCATACTTGGGAGTAAAGCTAATTACGTTTAGGTTCCGAAGCATCTGCGGCAAAGGTTGCAGGGAAAACCAAAAACATTCTGTTTATCTCAGGCTCAACAAGCATAGACAAAGTAGAATAAACTTTATCTAAATTTTATACTACATTTAATATATATATATATATATGCAAGTCACCGAGGCCCGTTGGAACAGTTGGTATGACGTTTGCTTGATAACCTAACTGCCAGGATTTAAATTCTCGGTAGTAGATGCGCACTGCTGATGAGTCCCAAATATAAGACGAAACGGCCATCCAGCGCTTTCTGCATTCTGTTGAGGTTTCTTTCAGACTCAATGAATTACTTATATATATATATATATATATATATATATATATATATATATATATATATATATATATATATATATATAATATATATATATATATATAGTTTGCTTGTTATTATTTCCCCCCCTGTTCTCTTTCTTTTCATTCTTATAGATTTCTGAGATCTTTGCCAATTCCTCTTGTTGGGAATTTTGTCAAGTACACTTATCTATGGGCAATTTCTCCACCCTTGCAAAGTGTGGCAAATAGTTATCTTAATTTGACTAAGTTTCGTGTTGTAGGACCCAGACCCCACTTGATATAGTTCATTTTTTTTATAAAGAATGTCAAGTTAAACCTGCCTGCTACTTATAATGAAGAATGATTCCAATGGCTTTTGTAGCAGAAAGAGGTAGAAAGAGCAACAATACAGAACCAGTTATCTAAAAGTAATGGATTAAACATCTGCAAGCTTTGATTAACTTCAACTTCAAACGAACATAAAAAGACAAAGTTATAGCTGTTCTGAAATTCTGGGACTATCCAATTTCAGGTTCGGTATTGTACATATCACTTTGAAAATGTTCCAGAAATACTAAATGTTCTTTTGCGAGCCAATGTGTTAGATGAGTTGCACTGGGGAAAAATCTCCTTAATATCTGTTTAAACCGTGCGACTTATACGCAATCAAAACGGTAGTTTTGATTGTAATAATGAAAAATGTGTATAAATTATCGATATCATTCACGCCTATTGCAGAATGAGAGGCCATTTTGAGAACTCATTTTCAAAGTCATCGCCTTTACAACCGGCTGCAAAACAGTTTAAGTACCATTTTTTCTGTCACCGTGTCTGTCATCTTTGTTGACCTCTTATCAAAATTAAACCCAGTGTGATTGTCATTATCCGAACAATATATTTTACCAGAAAGCACAAGTAATAAACCACCCAGGAGAAATCGTGCCAAGAACTGCTCCGTTTTGCGAGAAGGTCACTTTCAGAAAATCAGCGACGTGTTACATCCACAAGTTACCCTGGAGGAATGGATCAAATAGTTTTGAATGACTGGTCTCCAGTTATAATAACAGGCCGGCCCATAATGTATTGGTTTCCTGATTTTCCCATCGAGTCCGATTAACAAATAAAGAGGCGAAAAAATTATGGCATAATAGAAATATGACGGAAAAACATACAAATAAATATAGGAAATTAAGTTCAGAGGGAGCAGTATTCCGTATCAAATATGGCGGCATTATCATCTCGTCTGCTTTTGCTCAAATGTCATTTTGAAGACTTCAAAGCCGTATCCATTTCCATGTCATTCAGTTTTCCATTAACATGATTAAGTTATTTATTTCCTTTTCATTGATATGGAATAGCAAACAAACTGATGCAATTTTGTATTCGGTTTTGCCTCATATAAGGCCCTATGGACATATGCAATAAAAACTTTTTGAGTATAAAACAAACAAAAAATATCGCTTAAGGAAATAAATCTGGGAGCATTCTTTACAGAAATTCGTCATCGGATGCCGTTAAAGGGACCTTTGCAAACTTAGCTGGGACAAAATATCAATTATATGAGTGCATTTTCTTAATTTTCTGTATATATATATATATATATATATATATATATATATATATATATATATAATTTATTATATATATATATATAATTTATTATATATATATATATATATATATATATATATATAATTTATTATATATATATATATAATTTATTATATATATATAATTTATTATATATATATATATATATATATATATATATATATTTATGACGTTTGTTATATATAATATTTAATATATGACGGGAAGATGAAAGCATATGAAATCCGCAAAACAAATAATAGAATAATTTTGATAAAACTAGCCATGTAATACATTCTTTCAGCTCAATAAGAACGATAATTTAAAAGAATTCAGCTAAACTTGATATAAAATTTACCGAAACTACTTAAAAACAATAAGAGATTTAATCAACCAAAATTAAAATAATATCAACATTAAAGTTGAGGTAGAAATTATCGAAATAGATTGCAAAAATAACTCATGCAACATAATCAAGACATACAGAAATGTGAAGATATGAATAGAAACGTGATCGTTTACAAAGCGATATTCTCAGTGTATTAATGTTTTACCAACATTTAGACGTAAAGATTGTAGTTTTGTAGGACGAATAGGCATTAAAAGTTCTCTAATTTCAGATTCCTATGCAGTAACTTTACGTACTGGATCATAGAAGGTATCTTCTTTGTCCGCAAAATTATTCCATATACAATTTGGGATAATTAAAAATAATGTCGATCAAAAGCTGAGATGGACTACGTTAAAATATAGATACATCATACGTCAAAATTTAAATTTAAAGCAGTGTTTCTCAAAATTTTCTTCTATTTGGTGTCAAAAATTGTCAGGTTCACATTAGCAAAATATAGAAATTCCATGTAACAGGAAATATATTTTATTTATAAAAGCAAAATGTAGTAGAAAATATAAATCGTTACTAATGACTGCACTATAGATTAACGGTACTGATATAATACAAATAAAATAATACTTTCACAATTAAAATATCATTTTTGTTAATTATTGAATTGGTGCATAATTATCAGGCGTTTTTAAAACAATATTTATGAAAAAAGGAAGCATAACAATTCAATAATAACATTTTTAAATTATTATTTCGGAGTGTATGATTATCGACACGCATTTTACAACCTGAAAATAAATAATATTTTTATTAAAAAAAGTAAACAAAACAACAATTTTTATTAAGAAATAACTCGCCTATAAAACCTTCCAATAATTCTGTCATGTTGTAATTCAATAACTCACATTAAATGCATCAAAAATGCTGGTCTCAAATAAATGAAAGATAAGTTAAATTAAACCAAATCCTTTCCAACATTGGAATTTGTATCCGGATGAAGAGGGAAGAGTTAAAAATTTTAAAATAACTGCAGAAAATAGTGATTTTAAAAGTTTTAATTTACATTGAGTTTAAAGTAACACAAAATATTTGTGAATTAAAAAAAAATTAAATTCATTTAAAAATATCTCCAAGACTTTGTGAATTGAGGAAATCAGTCTTATTTCTTCAAAATACTAAATAACCAAAGTTAAAGTGAGATGTTTCGTGGCGTGAGGTTTTGATGTTCCACAGAGTTTGTGTTTTGAAACACAAATTCAACTCAATTTAAGTTCCACGGTGTTTGTGCTTTGAAAAAATTATTTTTGGCCTAAGTTAGAATTTCAGCCCAAATCGGAGTTTTAATCCAAATCGGAGTTTCGTCCCAAATCGGGTTTTTGGTCGAAATTGGACTTATAGCCCAAATCAGAGTTAAAGTGAGATTTTCAAGTTCCATGGAGTGAATTGAAGAATTAAAAGTCATTTCTTCAAACTTATCTTTGCTTTTTTTTTAATAAACTGGACCAGAGGCCCCATTAGTTTTGCTCCGGAGTCCCAGTTAGTTGTCTTCAGTGGCTTGCTTAAAAAAACTTACAGAGTCCGGCTTTTAAGCTAGTTAATAATAAAAATTCAAGAGAATACTACAGTTTGTTTAATGATAATCTAAGAATGACGGTCTGAATAGCTGCGACAGAAGCAACTAAAATTTAGATGGAAGAAATATTAGTCTAAAATTTTTAATGGCTGAGAATGTTTCATCTACGAGAATACTAAAATTCAATGTAATATTATTAATTGTTTGATAACTTGATGGACTGAACAGTTGTGATGAAAAACATCTAAGAATAAAATAAGAGAAATACTAAGCAGGAATTAAAAATGGCTGAAATGATTTTATCTAATAATAAAGTTCAATATAATATTACTAATTTGTTTTATAATAGTCGAAGACTGGCGACCTGAAACCTGTAATATTAACATGAAAGAAATATTAATTAGCATTTTATAATGGCTGGCAATGCTTCAGCTAATAAAAAATAAAATACGAGATAATATTATTACTTGTTTAGAAGTCGTTTGAAGAATGGTCGTGCAGATAGTTGCATTGAAAAGCAACTCAAATGAAGAAATACATATGAGTGAAAAATGAATAACAGTTGAAAAGATTCCATCGAATAAAAAATACAATGTAAAAAAAAACGAAGAAAATCCGATAAAAATTAAAGGTGTCCTCTACATCATTAAAACGATTACCAACTTATTAATGTCTATCTAGAAGGCGGGATGTGGCGAATCTGACACTGCTCTATCGTTACTTCCATGGAAAGTGCTCGGATGAACTGCATTCTTTGGTTCCGTCAGGTCTAACCTTCACGGCTAGGATCCGCTATGCAACTTACATAGTAGCAAACAACCCACATTCCCTCCGTATTTTATCGGCGAAGTTACACTCAAAGAGCTTCTGCTGCTCTACTGAACAGACTCCCAAGAGAATGTTTCCCCGATCACTGCACACTTGACATGTTCATGTCTAGAGTTAACAGTTATCTTCCTCTCCTATCCATATAAACAACCCCTTAACATAACCCTCTACATCGAGTGCTCCCCGGGCTTTGTATAACGTGAAAATTACTGTAAAATAAATGAATGATTATAAGTCAATTCGGCGTTGGGTAACGGTTAATAAACTAAATTATTACTAATGGTTGTGAGTTTGATCCACATAGTGTTAAAAAATAACTGTCTAATTTTGCGATACGAAGCTTAATAAATATGATAAAAAACGGACACAATGTTGGGAAGAAAGGAACAGCAAGCTGTTACTGCAACTATAATTATGATTTTGCCTGGGTGCCTAAAACGTGTAAACTTATGTCGGATATTAGGCCCACCATCCCATTTTTGAGACGGTGGGCATAAATTGCTTGCGAATAAAAACCAATGTGAGACGGTTAGCGATCCGGAATATTAGAATTTTCGAGTAAGGAATAATTTAGGTAACATTCAGGAGAAATTCAGTGGTTGCCACCTTGTGGATATAGAACATGTTTAGAAATCTATAAAATATTATTCATAAGAATATATATATATATATATATATATATATATATATATATATATATATATATATATATATATATATGTGTGTGTGTGTGTGTGTGTGTGTGTGTGTGTATCAGGTCATCCCATAAGTTCTGTTCGAATATTGAATTTTGAAACAAGTGACTAAATATTACATTTAATTACAGATTCAATCAACAATGTATTTTCCCTGATTATCTATGATTCCTTCCATCTATTAACAAGCTTACTAATTCCATTACTGTAAAATTCTTTTGTCTTTGATTCGAAGAACTCACAAATGTCAGTTTTAACATCTTCCTGTGTTACAAAAGCTATTTCTTCCAAATGATTCTGTAAGCTACGAAACAAATGGTAGTCTGAAGGAGCAAGGTCGGGAGAATAAGGTGGAATTTTCTCCCAACCGAGTTCATAGAACTTTTCTGACGTGATTCTTGCAGTGTGTGGTCGCGCATTGTCCTGAGGAAACATCACCCGTTTTCGATTAACTAGAGTAGGTCTTTTTTCCTTGGTTCAAACGCTCTAATTGCTGACAGTATATTTGAGCATTAATTGTTGCATTAGGTGGTAAGAATTCAAAGTGGATTATTCCATGGCAATCCCACCAGATTGAAAGAAGAACATTTTACCCATGTAGTTCCCTTCTCGGCTGTGGCTGGGGTCCTTCCCCTTTTCCAAGCCACTGTCTACGACGCTTAACATTTCGATGAAAGATCCATTTTTCGTCGCCAGTCACAAGTCTATCCAAAAAAGGTGAAACAAGTTGGCGAGAATGGAGAGAAGTGCAGATGTCAACTTGGAATTTGAGGTTGTTTTCAGACAATTCACGAGGCAACCATTTTCCAAGTTTAGGAACTTTTCCAAGTTGTTGAAGATGACGATGAACAGTTGTATGGTTTGAACTGAGAACCACTGCCAATTCCTCAACTGATAAAGCAGGATTTTCTTCAAGGGCTGCTTCAAAAAGTTTTTCATCAAACTCAACTGGACGTCCGGTTGGATCTTCATCTTCAAGGTTGAAATCTCCACCTCTAAATTTTGCAAACCATCTTCTGCAAGTTCTTTCATTCACACATTCCTTTCCATAAACTGAGCGAATGTTTCTAGCCGCTTCGGCTGCTGAGTTTCCATTCTTGAACTCATAAAGCATTATGTGCCTCAAATGATTCTTAGGTACTTCCATGTTAGCAGGGTTTTAATCAAACAAAATTTAATTTTATTGTTCTCTAGAATACAATTCGATCAGTTTAAATGCATCTAAACATAAAAATAATGTTCAGCTCCATTAGACATTATAAAATACTCTTTAAATTTCATTCATTTTAACAGAAAGTTAAAATTCGGACAGAACTTATGGGATGACCTAATATATATATATATATATATATATATATATATATATATATATACATACATACATATATATATATATGTGTGTGTGTGTGTGTGTGTGTGTGTGTGTGTGTGAGTTTGTGTATAGAGTGTGCAGTGGATAAATTGTCGTCTAAATTACCCAAAAATGAAAATAGCACTGACATCTTATTTTAACATATATATTTACCAAAATTACACACAAATATCTTGAAATACTAAAGAATAAATGTATGCAATAAAATTGCCAAGGCCTCTAGAAAACGTCGGAATCTCCTGCAACTCTTCTAGATGGTCTCCTTGTTCAAGCTGGTGAATGGTGCCATAATCCTTGCCTTCATGTAATCTTTAGAGTTACGCGGAGTTTTGTTGGTCACTCGTTCAACTGCGCCCCACAGATAATAATCAAGGGGTTTGCAGTCTGGCTGGGGACTTAGGCGGCCGCATATGAAGGGTGATGTGGTCGTAGAAATTGACAGCCGTGATTAGGTTCTCCTCGTTATTGTGGCATGGTACAGAGTCCTGTTTCCACATATAGGCTCTTCCAGCAACCACACTCTTGAACCAGGGAAGCACTACCTACTCAAGGCACTTGATATGGGCCTCCGTTTTGAGTATGAGGCCCTCACCAACAAATTCAGTAGTTCCTTTCTTATCAGAACGATCAAAATGAGTTTTTCCGAGCCCACGTACCTTCTAATCACCACTAAACTCATCCAACTCTTTCCGAATCCTCTGCACTGTCCTCAGATTGACACCCAACCTCCTCTGGAAGTATCCTCCATGCGATACTAAGGGATGAACGACATACTAGGGCCACTTGACGTGTGCTGATACCCGGATCGTTTTCGACAGCCTGTAGAATGTGTTCTTCGTGGTCAGGCGTATGATCGGATCCTCGATCCATAGTGTGTAGCGCCACGGATCCTGTCTCAACAATATAACGATAAACAGCAGCAAAGTTTGGATGACTCGGCTGCTTTCGGTCTGGAAATCATACCTGCCTGCTCACAATATGAATATCCTGTAATTGTTAAACGGAACACTTCTCAGATAACTACGTTAAACGTTGAAGAAAGACTAGTCATGAATGTGCACGAATGACAAATGTAACTTAGTCTCCTTGGCAACACAGCACCATCGACCGTAAACTTTCTTTAAACTTTAATAGCTCAAAAACAAAGGATTTGTGGACATATGTTTATATGGACTCTTCCAACCTGTGGAACTTCCCCCCGTTTACTTGCTTCCCTGATAACTACAAACTTTGCAAAATTTAAATGTAACGTCAATCGTTAACTTCTGTCTTCTTGAATCCCGTTCATATTTTGTCCTCAATCCTCGCCATACTCAATCTTTTCTTTCGCTTTCACTCCGTGTACACCTCCAGACACTGCGTACTAGTGTCATTCCCACTTGCTTTGGGCGAAATGATACACACACACACACACACACACACACACACACACACACACACACATATATATATATATATATATATATATATATATATATATATATATATATGAATCAAGAATAATTTTACGGAAATTTATGACTGAATGGAAAAGGTTTTTCTGTAACGCGTTTCGTCCTTTAGGACTTCATAAGAATAAAGTAATGTTCACGTTGGTGTGATTACATATGCGCATGAAGGAGAGAGGACGACGAAATTTAAAATTTAGATTTAAAATTTAAATTATAATTTTTTTTTATGGGAAAACGACATATACTTTAATATCTATCAAGAACAATTTTAGGTTAAATTTTTCAATTTTTCATTGAGTGACTATTAAAGCTGATATAGCATCACTCTTTGGCAAACGAATTGAGTCCTGTCGGTCACTGTGTGTTTATCTAAAAATAAATACGCTAAAATTCACCTTCGTCCCTGCCGTGCGCCGACGGCTTAGTGGTAGAATTTCCGACTGACGGGTTTCGATCCTAGCTAGAGGCAACCGGACATCTAGCCACACTGAAGAGCTGTGAAATAGCAAAAAAGTCTGTGTATGACAATAATTATATATATATATATATATATATATATATATATATATATATATATATATATATGAGTATATGGATGAGTAATGGCGAATGAGGCCTGTGGAGTGAATTAATGAAATCACTGTTTATTCTCTTCGAATATAATTCTTGCTAGAAAAAAAAGTAGATTCACAGTTTTCGTTTACCATGAGAAATGATCCCCAGTATTTTTAAAGAAAATTTTTACACGCTCGCACTCACACACAAACACATAAATGACATGTGTGTGCGTGGGAGCATGTGGCTGAATGGTTAGAAGGTTCGCTTTCCGACCATTTGACTGGAGTTCCAATCTCAACTTGGTCGATTTGTCGGTTGTTATCGGCGTCAGGAGGTGATCCCTGCGTGTGGAATCTTTGAAAATGACCGAAATTCATACAACGGGCTGACCCTAGCCGTGTAGGTGATATTGGGAAAATGAAACCATTTGGGAGCCGTCGATGGTCGAGTTAGCACGAAGTCGCAAGTCATTGGGACCGAGGGTTTGAGCGTGCTGCCCTTGTTCAGAGTGTTGATCACGCCAGATATCGAGATAATGTGCCCCCTCCCATAAACTGTAACTAAGGTCCGCTCGGCACAGTTGCATTATAAACCACATGTGGGCTCTGTGGGTATTGAACAAACACAAATCTGCCTGAGAAGGCGTCTACAGCAGCGCGATTAGATAGCCTCTCTAGTAGACAGACATACTCGGATACAAGCCGCTAGATAGATAGATAGATAGATAGATAGATAAGCATGTGTATATATGTAGGTGGGATTGTATTTATGCCCATTATCCAGTGTTACCCATCAGGTGTGTCCTATAGAAATTTTAATTTAAAACGCAGCGTATTTGTGTATATATGTAATACCTACATACATTCAGAAATATGCTACATATGACTGTTTGTAGAAACTACTATATGGACATTCACAGTATTAATTTTGTTCTGCACACAGTGGTTAACAGCTGACTTTATTAGAAAATAGTCAAATGCAGACCTGAATCGAAAATTACTCTTGCCTCTGTATTATCAAATAAATGTTTCGAGTCTTATTTCGAGTGGCGCCATAGGGAACTTAATTCTCCTTATGTCGATCGGTCTACTTAGTATTCAGCGGAGAAAAAATTACCGTGGCAGGGGGAAATGCATTTAAAATGAAGTCATAGAAAAAATATCAGCGTGTTTGTCAAGCTGTGAAAAGGTATCCCCACTTCTCTTCGAAAACACTTCCGAAGACTGGTAAAAGCTTATAAATGCAAAAAAAGTATTTATTAATTTTCCTTGGAGGATAAATATGACTCAAGGTTGGTATATTGTGGGCCCAGGCACATATATATAGGCAAGATCGGTGCGTACTACTTTCAAACACCTCGACCAAATGTGGGCTTAAGCCTGATTGGAGCCCCCGTGTAGTGTTCTACGACCCTCGCTATCTTATTAACATTTGCTTTTTTTTCTACCTACATTTATATACGTTACAAATTAAACTAAGCGCAATTGACTATTAAAGGATGAAAAATTGTGAATTTGTTTTGCTCACGCTGTGTCAAAAAACAAACACTACATAAATTTCACTATTTTTCATCTATAATACTGAATTTAACACATTCAGTATTATAGATGAAAAATAGTGAAAAATTTATGTAGTGTTTTTTTTTTTTAGACAGCGTGAGCAAAACAAATTTTCAACTTTTTAACACGAAAAATTCTTCAACTTTTTAACAAGAAAAATTTCAAGCTAATGTTAACAATTGCCGCAAAACCTTGTTGATTTATTTCAGATGGAATGATCTTGTTGTGAGAGACAAAAAGTTATCTCCCTTTGACTAACCGTTTAAAAAGCTAAAAATAGATATATAGATAATTACGAGAAATGCATGAGAGAGGCGCGAAAGTCAAACATTCTCTTTGGTTCCTGGCAGTCAAACTAGTAAGACGTACATACTGAGGCTCGTGACAATCAGCATAAGATAAGTACCAAACATTATATTTTATTTCAGATATCTAGACCTTTGCAAAGAAATACATACACGCCTTTTATGAATATTTCACACACACACATTTCAAGTGTTTTTATATGAAGACTTTTCTGGTTTATTTGAATTTTTTTATATGTTTATGTTGTATAGCTATTCGCTTTGTAAATGAAACCAATTGCAGATATTCATGCACAACAATCAGTTATGACGTGTATTTAGTTTCTATTTTGATACATTGTATTTATTTTTCTAGTTTAATGCATCACGTGTATTGCACATGATCGATTATTATTCATAATTTGGTTACAACATAATTAGGAAGGAAAATAAATTCTACTGAAAAGCATGTGAAAATTCGTATAGGAAAAACCTGGTTCGCATTGGATAGAATGGACGTAATCTGTAAATCTGATCTACCAGATAATCTCAAACGGAGATAATTTCGCGCTACCGAGGCGGTTTTAATGTATGGTGTCACTGATTGGACTAACTAAAACCCTAGAGATTAATCTTGATGGAACCTACACCCAGATGCTGAGAACTATATTTACCATCTCTTGAAGACAACTTCCAACTAAATAAGAGCCGTATGGCCCTATCCCTGATATTTCTACAATCTTACCCGAACGCAGAATTCGCTTTACAGGGCACTGCTGGCGAGCAAATCCAGAACTAGCGTGCGATTAACTGCTCTGGACACCTAACCATCGTACAACATGAGTTGATCGTCTACATTGACCAATTTATATATTGTTCGGACTATTGTCCCCCGTCTTTATTGTCATATTCACGACGTTTCTGATGTTGTACGCTCCGGCCTTCTCCAGGTGATATACGTTGGAATTTCGAAACGAACCCTTTATTTCATCCACAGGGGTAGATTGTTCTCTTTCCACGCACCATGCTTTTTCTGGATGTCTTAATTTTAATTATCTCCCTTTAGTAATATGACAATAAATATGAGGACAATAGTCTGAACAATGTAAATAGTGTAAACAGTTCCAGTATCTAATCCCATAAATAGAGATATACATTGAACAGCTATGTTTTGACACAAAATGCCACTCGAATAACCTGCCGACCTTGATACAGGACTGTGATGTTTGGCGTGACAGACTCATGAATGTCCGGGTTATCTCGACCGTATAATAAAGAGTGGGGCGTATCATAGATTCAAGGGGGGATTTCAAAGATTCGGGGGCATGAGACCCTTGCAACCTTGTCTATAGCTACTGCGACATATGCGACAAGACTGTTACTAAAGCTTGCATTGAGAAACGATAGTCTGCAATTTTAAAAAAAGCTTTTTCAGTTTATCTTCTTTTTAACGCATCGATTTAAAAAAAAATTAAGATCAATTAACATTGGATTTTTCCTGTTTGTTTAGAAAATGTCTCCTTCCTATTCGTGGTTATTCTGATTACATCAGTGCTAATTGATGAAGCTATCGCTCGATTTGGAAATGCTCCTTGGGATTCGGTTATTTAAAAGAATGCCACTCAAGCAACAGGTGGGAAAATTACCAGAAATAGGAAAGGAAACTAATCTTATAAAACATTCAAAACAGAACTCTAGTCGTTTCTAAATGTATTGTGCTAATCTCTTTGGTACTTGCTTTTAAATGACCACTTTCTGATCCTGATTCACATAGGATTGGTTGCGAAAAATATCCACAGTGATTTATTTTGCTAAATCTCTGTGTGCCTCTATTAATAAGAACATATCTTTGCAAATATTCATAACACAAGCATAAATTTAACTCATTCAAATAATCATTTTCATTTATTTGCCATCTCGCTTCAAAACATTAGCGATCATGGGTCTTCACAACTTCCTATCCGTTATAGTTCTAACAGTTTTTCTCCTCTTACTATACATCCTAATCCCTGTTCTGCTATCAACTTACACAGTCTTCCTAGGTCACTGTTTCTATCAACCCTTCTTACACCCAGTATGTCTTGTGAGTGTCAACTTCTCCAAGCCCTCTTATCTTTTTTGTGTCCCAGATAGTTTAACTCTTCTTTTCTGGCTGTCCTATTTTATCCTCTTCCCTTTAAAATTCCTCGTTGCGCTCATGCATCATCATCTTTCGTATGCCTTATACTTTCAGGATATGGGTGATCATGGCTCTCCTTAACGTCCTATTATTTTTCTTGGTTTCATATGCACAGCATATACTAAGTCCTGAAGCCTGATCAAACAAATTTTATGGAAACATCTGAAACATTCGGAATCGTTAGATTTATAGTGATTTTCCAAGCGTAGCTGAGATGTGGCACAAAGCCGAAAGTAGGGGCACCCAGTGAGGATAAAACTCACTACTCAGTAGTAATTGTTCTAGCGCGACAATCTTGCTAATCATTACACCATCTCGAGAAGCCCTCGTTAAATGTTTATAAATGTTTCCAATTTTAAAAAAAAATTTAAACATACGATATTCGGCATTATATATATATATATATATATATATATATATATATATATATATATATATATATATATATATATAATCAGAGTGAATAATATTAATATATTTAATCAGAGTGAATAATATTAATAAACGACTGATAGGAATAGCGAAAAATGTTTTCCAAAAGCTAAGCAAAGTAATATAAAACAGGAAATTTTCGTTTGAAACAAAGAAAATAGTGCTGAACCCATATGTAATACCAATCCCACTCTATGGCAGTGAAGGCTAGACAATTTTCTCATAAATGAGGAGGAGACTCGAGACAACAAAGATGATATTGCAAATGCCCTGTATGAGATTTTAAAAATAAATCAGTTCACCTCAATCAAGGCGATAATTGCACTAAGACACAAGGAGTCCCTTGGAGGGAAAGAGAATGAAACTGGAAACAAGAGATAAGCCGCTTGTTCAAAATGCCGGAAAGGAGTGTGAACCGGGCGATACATGAAGTTATCCATTCATATTGAAATCAAATAAATAAATAGTAAATAAAATTTCCAGAGTTTAGGCGGAGATGTTAGAAGTACAGAGTTGAAGTAGACTTTAAAAGTAACTGAAAACCCAATCCTAAACAGGAAACAAGAGATAAAGCTCTACTTCTGTTCAAAAGACTGTGGAGGGGTGTGAACCGGACAGTAGGCGAATCTATCTACTCCTATTAAGGAATCAACGAGGAATTTCTAAAGAAAAAAAAATATACTTATACTTAGAATTAGAAAGAGAGAGTTGAACAATTGTGCCAAACAATGAGAAAAAAGGGTTTGGAGAATTTGACACACACAGGATATACTGAAGGCAAGAGGGGAAGTAGGAAACGTAGACTAATATTCCTAATGAACTGACATAACAGTGACTGGGAGCCGTAGTAAGGAGTCAAACACTGTTTAGATCTACAAAGGATAGGACGTTGTGGGGAGACATATTTGTTCACTTCCTGTATGGACACAGCAGAGAAGACAAAGAGATTTTGCGAACGAGTTAAATTCGAGTTCGTGTTATTCATAGTTGCAAACCTAAATACATTCATATTAATAAAGGCACAGAGAAATTTAGCAAAATAGATGAGCGGGATATTTTTGACAACCAATCCCACGTGAATCAGAATAAGAATACGATCATTTAAAATCAGCTACCAAAGAGAATATCACAATACAGTAAGAAAGGGGGAAAGTTCTGTTTTTCAACGTTTTATGACATTGTTTTCCACTTACATTTTTCGTTATTCCCCTCCCCAAGCAAGATGGTAGCGCCACTAGTATGCAGGGGGTTACGGTGAGTGAAAGTAAAAAAGAAAACTGAAAATAGGAAATGAGATTGAGGAAAGGACAGAAGATAAAGACACAAGATGGCTATTGACATTGCATTTAAATTTTTGAAGATTTTTGTTATCAGGGAAGCAGGGAAACGGAAGGGAGTTTCACAGTTGGGAAGTGCAATAAAAGAAACTGTTGGAGTAGAAGTGGTGGTTGCATTTAGCTAAAAGGATGGGACTTAGAAGACAATCTAGTAGCACACCAGGGGAAAATGCTCATCAGACCAGTTGCTATAAAACTATTTGTAAAAGGACAGAGGGAAGCCACATCAGGTCGGCGAGAACGTGACTGGAGTCGAGATGTCAGGTCATCGATTACGTTACAGATCCTTCTTTGGATTTTGTCAAGAATCTCGAGCTATAGAGCAAAGTACAAGATCAGATATAGTAACAGTTTTCAATGCACGGACGAATAGGAGATTTGTAAATGTGCAAGATGGTGTTTTACGAGAAAAATTTTCTGGAACGACACAATGATCGTTTGATTTCATCCAATCTGATCGGAATTGTTTAACGACGCACGAGAAAGTGATACTTTTGAATCTAGAAAACAAAAATAAATATAATAATGTAATATGACCCCCCCCCAAAAAAAATTAAATATTGATACATTATAAAGTGCATAAAACGAAACAGTTTTTAAATTTTAAATGGATTTTCTTTTTAAAACATTACACTGTCATTTACTCACGTCTCGTAGACACCCTGAGAAGTATGGAGCCACAGCTCTCAGCACGCTAGGATGTGGTTCCATGGTAAGCAGTAGGTTTTTTTTTTATAAATGGCAGTTGCTAGCCTCATGCACCACCTCTTTTTAAGTTAGAGTTGTACTTTTCCTAGACTAGTTATTAACCATGGATAAAGAGACTAGTCTGCCAGATTAATTAACCCATAGCCAGGGGAGAAGAAAATTGATTCATATCATTGTCAAGGGTATATCCGCGTAAGCGAATATAATGAACGCGACTGGAATTCGAACTCGGCTCTACAATTTCTCATTGCGAGCCGCTATCCTTTATATGACCTTGTTTCGATGAGCGTTCTATTTCGGCTTGGTAATTCGTATAAAAAAATTCACAATGACCGCAATATGGTACCGTAATACAACAAAACTTTTATGATGATCGGATGATAATGGTTTTAAATATTATACATTGTAAGATTAATCCGGCAAAACGATACTAGAATTTAGATAAAAATATTGATCACTATTTTGAATAATCTTATTTTGTATAAATATCGCGTCTGTGGGAATATTGAGAAATGTTCGACAGTTTAATATAGCTTTGGTGACATGAGACAATATCTTCCAGCATAATATTGGTTTAATGCTGCAAAATACTAACTGTTGAAATTAATCAAGGTGGCGATTTCTTGATAACGTCGTCCTGGGTAGACAGTCCCAGCGTTATGCACTGTTGAGGGAGAACTTGAGAAACTATTCAACGGGTTGACACAAACTGTTTGCGTGAAGTTAGATAGACGAAATCGTTTAGAAGTCGTTGATGGTTGTACTCGCTTGAAATCCCAAATCCTCAACTAATATGCTAATAATTATTTTGCCATCGATGCCAACCTATTTAGAGTTGATGTCTCGGTGACAATACTCATCCCTCAAAAGCCTGCGGAGATTTATCGGCCGGAAAAATGCACAATGACTGAAATTATTAAAATGAAATAAGTGAGATGTGTTCGTAATCTGTCATGGATGGAAAGAGAACATATATGCCAAGGAGATAATTTTCAGCACATAAATATGAACTGTAATCTTGGAAGAAGACTAAGACACTTAAAAATAAAAACTCTTAAAATTAATTATCCCCACCCCCTTTGTTCAACATGGATAATGCAAAAACCGCTGGAATTCCGAAAAGATAGCGGTTTTTTATATCAGAAAAGAACAACATGACATCGAGTTTAGTATCTGTTCACTGATTAATCCGAGGTGTGGAAAAGTTTGAGTAGTGGGTTTTTTTTCTTTTCTTTTTAATAATTTCACCCCAAGCAAAGCAATAAACCTACTAAGACACAATGGTGTTACTGAGTGCTCGAGAATAAAAGGAAAAAACATTGTTAAGGAATGAGAGCGATAATTAAAACACAGAAGATAATTCACATTGCATTTAATTGTTTTGAAGTTCAAAGTTTACTGGAAAGCAGGAAGCCGGGAGAGAGTTCCACACGCGAGAAATGCGAGAGAAGAAACTGTTAGCATAGAACTTAGGCTACATCTAGCCATTTCAACTGTAACATGATGAGACTTAGCTACCAATCTAGAACTGTTCTGAAATTCATTGAGTCTAGATACCAAAGAGAATCAGAAGAATTACCATGAAAAGTTTTATAGAAAACTCACAGGGAAACTTCGTTACGGCTTTGGGAAAGCGATTGCTAAGGATTCAAGCTATAACAGCTGAGGATGGATAAATGGCCTTCTATCGATTTTCGGTAATCTAAGCTATAAACGCTAACTTCGGTCACATATTTCCGCAAAAAGAAAGTTATTGATAGAAGTGAACCCAATTTAATTCGTTCTCTCGACCTCACTCGTAAAGCGAAGTTAAAACCCATTCAGATGACTGTGTTGGGCAGAAATGTTACCAACTGGACAGATGAAAAAACTGCAAAACAAAATCTAAAGACCTGATACTCTGGAATTAGGCTGAATGAATATATCAGCCAGTGTATTTTATAACGAAGAAAATTTTCCTTATAATCTGTGTGTTAAGAGATGTAATAAACATTCGTGATACGTCTTTATGCCAGTTGTTTCTCTTAAAGAAAATAGCAAATGTTCATTATTCGAAGATAGCGATGAGAATACAGCAAATTGGCTCAGGAAGAGAACCGTAGGCATGATTGGGTGGAAAGGTTTATTGTTTATTATAACTGTGATTTTTATAAACCAAAAATCTATCTTGGCGAATAAAAAAACTCTGATTTTCATAAACGAGAATCTCTCTTACCTAATAAAATAAACGTCCAATCCTCTTGGACCTTAACGGATCGATCAGTCCAGGTCTGATGACCAGATCTAATTATCCTTAACTTGGAAACGAAAACTTATCTGATCATGAATATCGCCAGACTAGAACATAAAACTGAAAGACAGTAAAAAGCAAGAAACTATTTGGACTTGTCAAGAGGACTGAAGAAATTTTTGGAAAGTGAACTTTATAGTTGTGCTCATCATTATTGTTGGGCTCTTCGAAGTGGCGTAATAGTTAACAAGCTTGTCTTGCCAGAACAGTTAGGGCTGAGTAGTGATCTCTGTGTGCCCCATACTTTCGGACTTGTGGTACATCTAAGTTACACTTAGAAAATCGCGAGTTTGACCCTCACTAGGTGCCCTATGCTTTGAGCCTTGTGCCACAACTTAGCTATGCTTAGAAAATTATCGTCATTATTTGAGTAGTTTGATCAATCCAGAATAGCTTTGTAAAGATGGTGGAATATTCGCAAATATGAATGTCGAAACCATACAAAGTAAAATTTAATGAAATCAGCTAGAATGGGTATTGAGGACTCTTGCTATGCCGCCATTGAGATTTCTCAATGACAATGACACTTGTTCTATGACTACATTCAATGAGTAAAGATAATAAAAGAATCCTGAAGACAGTGAGGCGGTTTTAAAGAGACAAGCTCGTATTTTATCTCCAGTAAATGTCATCTTATAATACTGGTTGGAAAACAATTACTACAACAACTACTACTACTACTACTACTACTACTACTAATAATAATAATAATAATAAGTATCTCATATTATTCTCATCTTATTGAATGTTTTAACTTGTTGAATTAAAAAGTGCTACAGCTAATATTGTTACGGTTATCCCAAGAGCGAAGCCGTCTGGAGTTCCAATAACTGTGAGGCTACCGATGGAGGTAAGATCGAAGTGGGAGGACCAGACTGAACGTGACCAAACTCCGAAGACCCCCAGTGATGGAATAGGAAAATATCTACACGATCCCAACTGCCAAACCGATGGAAGAGAGCAGCGCCAGTCGGGCTGGCGTGACCAAGGCCGACCATGAACCCAACAGCCCGATGCAGCAAATGTTTGTCAGATTCCGCTTGTTTCAATCCCTCTTGAGCCGCGTGGGAGATTCTTCTGGTCAAATGAGTGGGCTTCTCCATCGCGCAGAGTTGTCTACCAAAATCAAATTCACCCGAAAGGCCTCGGCAAATGCTCTTGGTTTCACGGCCGTCTTCACCATCAGAGGAGGGAAAGGGAATAGGAAAAGAGGATGATGATACCGATGTTCGGATGCGAGCAGGTGCCGATAACGACAACAGCTAATAGAGCGTTCGGTACAGCAGATTTGCTTGTTAGCTGCCTAACCATAACCAGTTGGACATATCCTCTAGTGGTTAACTCACTGTAAATCTCAATTTATGAGTGGGAGTAATAGGGAAGCATCGTAGCCGGGTGTCGAGAGGGTCGTTTCCTTTTTAAATATTTGAAGGCTGAGGCAGCACAGGTGACATGGGAGTCACGACTAGATATTTAGGAATGTCCTTAATTCTATTAGCATATCAATTGGAATTTTTTTTTTTTTTTAAATTAGCGTATTTTTGTTGAACTGTTATTTTTAGAATATTATACTGTTTTATTTTAAGAAAGGAACTATTTGATTCAAGTACAAACAAAAATAAATTTTTTTTCAGGTGATGAAAACGTTTTTTTCTCTGAATAATCGAATGTGTCACAGGTGGTTAGTAAACTTTCCTGCTGGAGATTTCCAATTAAACAATGCTTCACAAAAGAGTTGACCTGTTGTGACTGGTATTCATCAATCAATTATTTGAAAATAATCAATGTGGAAAAGACCTAACGCATGTAACCCGAGATATCAGTTGTTAAAACCACTTATACAGTTGCGTCAGGGGGACCTCGATGCGGTGAAATGGTTAGCAAGCTTGTCTCTCTAGAACAATTACGACTGAGTAGTGAGTTCGATCCTCACTGGGTGCTCCCTACTTTATGCCTTGTGCCACAGCTAAGCTTGGATAATCACTACTCTTGCATTCATTTCTGCAGTCTTGGTGATCTGTATTTTGTATAGTTTCAAATCTCTTCTTGCATGTTCAATGTTTTCGCTAAACGTGACCATTGCAAGCGTTCAAACGGCACATGGTGACAATCGAAATAATGTTCTATAGTTTTAGCTTTTCCATAAAGCCAAGGTTATTTATTCGGAACTGTGATTTTTATGAACCAAAAATATATCTTAGCGGATAAAAACTGCGATTTTTTAAAAACTAGAATCAATATTAACGAATTAAAAAAATCTTAAATCTTTATCAAGTTTCTAACATCTTTCAATGATGCGTTAGTACGAAATCACCCACTGTTTGATTTTTTGAATTTGATGAGATATTGTCACCTAGCTTGGATTTGGAGATGCGTATGAATTTCAAAAAGAATTATTTATTTTTTTGTGTTCATATTATTATGCTGTAGTATCGATAAACCTTTGCATAGTTCCTATTGAATTACCGTTCTAACACAATCATGTTTGCTTGACACTCCTTCTGAATAAATCTTGTATATTTAATTATATTATTTACCGTTATTCTCTCTCACACTCTCAATCTCTCCTTCTCCCTTGACAAAAATAACAATAACGCCAAGTATTCAGTCAATATTGAATGTTTCTGCATAAGGAAACGATTATTCTTACCATTACCATTACTGCTATTACATGATTCTACATATTCCTCCCAACGCACGTCTATTACACCCTGCTATCACTTCAGAGAAACAATGGGCCATTACGTTTTGATTGCAGAGAAAGACAGAAGAAAAAGATCTATCAGAGACGCTTTTTGGTTTTACTGAGAAAAAGAAAGCCTGCATGATAAGAAAGAAAAAAAAAGGACTTACAGATTTTCTAGTATCAGAATGAATGTATTTGGCAAACACTTTGGGTTTTTTAGGGTTATAATAATCTGTTTATATATTCACAATAAAACAATTTCAATTTTGAATCTTCATTCGTAAGACTTCCGTCTTTAAATCATTAAATAAAACCTGCCTTCATAATTATGATTATTATTGCAATGCTATTTTTTTATTAATATACATATACATACATACATACATATATATATATATATATATATATATATATATATATATATATATATATTGAGTTGGATTGATGTGAGTTTGTGACCTTGGGTTTCACTCAATTTGCGGTCGTCAGACAACCGAAAATAGCGTGAAACCCAGGGTCACAAACCCACATCAATCCAACTCAATATGTTAGCTCTATCACTGCTATTAAGCGCTTTCCAATAAGTACCTCACACATATAATATATATATATATATATATATATATATATATATATATTGCACACACACACATATATGTATATATGTAAGTATGAAAATCTATTAAGCTAAAATTTTCAGTGGTGCAATATTGGGATTTTCGGGGGTTATATTATCGTAGAAAGGTATTCACTCATTAAATGAAGTCTTATGACTTACAGGAAATTTTCAAACGTAAGGAAACCGTGACATTTTCACGGTTAATCCTAGTTATTAATTCTATTTTTATAATCTTATTAATTAAGTAAAGTCTCACCAAACTAGTAACAGCTAGCTAACATTCCCCTCTTCGTATGAATAACTGCGGCTGCGCGATGCGACATGTATCGTTTTGCAGTTGTTACTACTTACCAAGGCACGCTTCCATATTGCCTGTGTTAACTAAGATGAGTGTGGCTGTAGTGAATTTATTGAGGACTCTAGTAAGTCTCATACATGCTCAATAGGGTTTAAATCTGGTGAGTGCCCGAGTCATTGGGTTAACTGAAAATTAGCCGTGTGTTACTAGAATTAATTTCATGTTACATTCGAAGGGTGATGAGAATTGCGATTTCTTGTTGAAGCAAAGCAAGCTTCACCGTGAAGTATAGTAAGCAGAAAAGGGGTGAAAATGATCTGCAGCAACGTCCGTTTACGTCACAACACTTAAGACAGAGACATTTTTCACTAGTGATCCTTGTGAACTACAGCACACATTGACTGCTTTACAGAGACGCCACCATCTGGCACAAACATTACTGATAGGCTGGGTAAATAACCCCATGCAGTTTCCTATATAAACAAATTTGACTGTCTATACGAAAGAACTGGAAACCTTATTTGTCTGACCAGGCAACATAATGCTGGTCTTACACGGTCCAATGAGAGTGGTAACTGATGCTGTGGTAACAATAATGTTACTGTTGTTCGCTGACGACTGTAAAATGTCATGTATGGTGGCCAGTGAAATGAAGCTCCGTGAAATGTTGTCTATAATGTGCAGGAAATTGAAACTTCATCATATGTCGGTTATCCTTACGGGAAACTGAAATTCCTTGGAATGTCGTCTATACAGGCAAAGGACATTTAAACTACACGAATTATCGTCTATACTGTACAAATAATTTAATTTCCACAGAATGTCGTCTATGCTGTAAAAAGAATTGAAACTCCACGAAATGTCTATACTCTACAGGGAATGGAAACTCCAAAAAATGTAGTCTATACTGTACAGTGAACTGAAACTCCACGAATTTTCATTTACACTGTATGGGGAATTGAAACCCCCGAAAATGTTGCCTATACTCCACAGGGAATTTAAACTTCACGAATTTTCGTCTATACTTTAATGTGACCTGGCATTCCCCGAAATATCGTCCATACTGTAAAGGGACTTGAAATTCCACGCAATGTCGTCTATACTGTACAGTGAACTGAAACTGCGCAAAATGTCTATACTGTACAGGGAATTGAAACTATATAATGCCGTGTATAGTGTTTAGAGCCTTAAAACTACATGAAATGTCGTGTATGCTGTACAATACGTTGACTGTTAGGTTCGGCAGCATTAACATTGTATTATGATGTGAATTGATACAATATTTCCCCTTGTTTAGTGGTTACAATCCTTATTAATCTTTGACAATTCATTTTTTGCATCAATTGTTGACAAACTCAGTTTTCATGGGACGTTGATAACTATATGAAATTCATATATTCCGTGTATGTCATTGTTATTGATACTCCCGAAAAAAAAACTTCATTTTTCTCGCCTAAGCAATCATTTAACGTGTTAAATCCTGCCGATGTCCTATCACTGCAACAGCTACACTACAGATTTAACTATTGCGTCACACATGCATCGTCCTTTTCATTCTACTGATACAAGTAAGCTTGGGCGAATATCTACTGTATCTAATTTTTTGCTACCTAAAATTTATTATTATTATTTGTGTATGTTATGATTCTTGCTTTGTATCCTGTAGAGACGGGTCTAAACGATGGTCCTTAGGCCCTATAGGGGAATTGTTATTCAATTGATAGCACTTTTCTTAGTATATGGGATGTTCCTAGTGGGGTGATCTTCTGGGTTATTGTTGTTATTGTTATTATTATCTCTTACCCACTGAATACAAATTTTTAAAACATCTTTATAATTTTTTTTAGCCAAAAGACTTTTCTTTGAAAAAAAGATTCAGGATTTGCATTCAAAGATTTCTTGGCGCCCGAGCCATAAATAACCATGTGACTTGGCGGCAGAAATCTATAGATGTTCCTATTTTGACAGACTTAAATACTGTTTAAGTACGTTAATTTAGGAATAAAGTTGATTCTAAAATCAGACATCATTTCCCGAAAAACCTATTATTATTGTTATTTTTGTTGTTGAGTGAAAAAACCCATTTTGATAAATGCAATCAAATGTGCGAGATATGGAGACACGCTTAGATGAAAGCAGAATATGACGATGCAGGTGGGGCCTAGTTCCCTTCAGATCTTGTAACCCAATCCACTCAGATGGCCTCTGATGGTGAGTGTTCCCAGTTCTCTAGATATGACAACAAAGTCACTTTAACTGGCTCATCCATCATATTAAAAACTACAAACCTTTCGATACTTAACCATGATACTCCCGTTAACAAACAGCGATCGACATTGCGCCAGGTTTTAGTCGGCATGCCCAACTGATTATAGTCAAGTATGGACCAAAATCTGTGCTATCAAACAGGATATTTACGCATCTTAATTGACCAGGACAAAACGTGTAGGTGTTAACACTTCCACTCGATGAAGTACAAAATCCAGAAGAGACATATTATTATTATTATTATTATTATTATTATTATTATTATTTTACTCATTTTTATTATTATTAAGAAGATCAGAAAATAAAAATGAGAAAAACACATAATTTTGGAGATGCTAAAATTTATTATTTGTTTAGACATTTTATTTCAAATTTTTCAATTTGGAGGAATATATAATGGCATTAATTCATTACGTTTGAAATAATTTTCTAATTTATTTAATGAATATAAAACTTAACTGTCAAATTAATTTTGAGAAAATTTAAAGAAAATATAAGTAATATTGATTAAATCAAGTTTTCATCATATTCAAACAAATGTTTATACTTCTTTTACTCTTTTGAACAATAATTTCGTTTTTAAATTTATTTTTTTATATATACATAGATAAAAATGTAGACTACCGACAAAAACAAAATACAAAACAAAAACAATTACATTCATACAACGTTTTACATCGCTAGCAAGAAAAGATTCACCAAAGAGAAACGCAGGTTCGAATCCAGTCGGAGGGCGTACTTAATTTAATAATATTTCTTTAATTTTCAGAACGGTAGACGAAATAAAATATTGTTTAAAATGAACGGAACGTTTGCGCAGATATGAGTATTCATTAAAAATAACGTTTAAGTAATAAAAATAATTCGGATTAATAAATAAATAAAACCGCATTTTATATATATATATATATATATATATATATATATATATAATAAAAAGGCTTAAACACTAATATTCCATGTTTATAATTTGTATGTATATATATTTTAGATATATGATTGCATATGTATGTGTATATTTACCACTAATATTATCTCTCTATCTCTCTCTCTCTATATATATATATATATATATATCAAAATATATATATATATATATATATATATATATATATATAAAAATATATATATATATATCAAAATATATATATATATATATATATATATATATTAATCATCAGGTAGCTTTATAAATTTGCAAGATGGATTCTGAGGAGAAAATGTATCTGGCATAACACAGTGAAAAAGCTTTCTGAGCAGTAGACCTGGCAACTGAGTCAATATAATCACTCCATTTCATGTCAGTGGAAAACATGAGATCAAGAAGAAAGAGATGTTCGCCTTGAGGTTCGCATCATACACGCAGATGTAAAGCAGGTAACGTTCTCTATGGTGATTAAATTATATATATATATATACACAAACACACACACATATATACATATATATATATATATATATATATATATATATATATATATATATATATATATATATATATATATATATATATATATAGTAAAGTAAAAAGAAAACAAATGGAGTATAATCGCGCTGTCCATAATTGTAATTGTGTAGCGACTTTTAACAATTTTTTGTATAATATCGTAAAATAAATTATATATATATATATATATATATATATATATATATATATATATATATATATATATATATATATATATATATATATGTATATAAAGGTAAAAAACCGTGGGTAAATTATACAAGTAGATCTTATTAATATAAAATAATAAAACAGATCCACAAATGAGAACTCAATATATATATTATACAGCATATATTTAGAAAGAAAAACGCTAGTATTCATTTCTTTAACAAATGTATTTGCATTGACACGTCCAAGGGAGTTTTTTCGGGGACGAAATTGGGTAATTTGGGAGTTTCATTCTTTGCAATTCCCCTATATACATATATATATATATATATATATATGCACACCCCCCCACACACACACAGACATATATATATATATATATATATATATATATATATATATATATATATATATATGTGCACACACCCACATACACACACACAGACATATATATATATATATATATATATATATATATATATATATATATATATATATATATGGATAAATATTGTTTTAAGGTATGCTATATTTATAGAAAAAAGTGCTCAATATCAGAGATAGAGCGTATGTAAATATAAGGGAAATAACATCAGCCTACAACAATGAATCCGAAACCTGTAAATTCTGATTGGAGGAAAAAATAGCTATAATTAACTTCCCAGACAAAAAAAAAAATGAAAACAAATTTTTAATACGTTACTTAAAAAACTTATATATATAATTCGCAGACAGCAGTGTTTCACAGCTACTCAGCGCGACTAGACATCTGAATGCTTCAAACCGGGATCGCAACCCAACCGTTTTGGTGTCAGTCAGACCTTCTACCCTTGAGCTATCTTCACTCGGCAGAGCTACACAACTAAATCTATCGTATTGTTTATACGAATGTAAACAAATGCCAATCAGCCAAAGTGCTACATTCATTTTTCTGAAGAGTTTTGCGTTAGCGCAGGTGGCTGTTGTTTATAGAATTAGATAATCACTCAACAGTGCTCAACTGAAATATATTTTCAAGAGACAAATTATGTATAAGAGCTATATATATATATATATATATATATATGTGTGTGTGTGTGTGTGTGTGTGTGTGTGTGTGTGTAAATGTAACGAGAACGAAAAGAATATAAATTCAAACGTTCATAGCATTAATATAAAAGAGGGCTCAATACCAAGAGTAGAGCAATAGTTATTTATTATAAAGATGTTACATACGGACAAACAAGTATTCACGACAAAGATGCATTTTTGTTTCGATGCGAATGCATGTCGACAGGTGTATTCAAATATTTACACGGAAATGTATGTTGTTTGGGAAACGGATACCCAGAAACAAACCGCAAATTTTTGTGCCGTGTGGCGAGGCTTCCGGCGTGTATCGATGGATCCCAGTCAAAATGAGATTAATAATTATTTAACACATCAATGTTCACTCACATACGACAACATTTTTTTTATGTTATCGCATTAAAAGCAGGCTTTATCAAGGTATAAAAATACTTGTATTTAAATATTGCCACAGAATATGGTAATGTTTTTTTTTTTCAAATTAGATTTTACCTGAAAGAGCTTCACTAGCTTTTTGAAGTGAATTGTAAAGAATACTCCTAATGTCCTCGAGATTTATTTATTTACTTTGCGATTTCGTTTTCCGCGCTTGCATGTGACTTGCAAGGGATTACGTTTCCGGAAGCCGTCGTTTTGCGAAGTATTTCGCACAAATCACTACGATAAAACAGAGAAAAAATACGATGTTGAATAATAATAATAAAAAAAACATTTTAAGAAAATATCCACAAAATCTAAAGAAAACACGATGAGAATTTTGGCAGTAAACGGCAAAACAAAACGTAATGATTTATTTAATTAAGTTTGAAGTGGGTTCGCCGAGCGCTTATTTGCGTAAATATGATTAAACAGAATCTTTAACAAGTTTGTTGTTATTATTATTATTATTATTATTATTATTATTATTATTATTATTATTATTATTATTATCGTTGTTGTTGTTGTTATTATTGTTGTTGGCAGTGGTGAGGCTATTACTGTTGTTATTGAGACAACATTGAGCTGAGACAGGCAGAAACAGATATTGGTAATCAATCTCAACTTATGGCAACAATAATACTATATCCTCGTTACAGATAATATTCCTGACTGATTTCATTCAAAGAAATATAAGATTAACATCGATAAGTCATGTATTTCGATTATGTATTTAAACATATATCTAATTACGTGTTTGCATATTTAGATAGCTATGATTCAAGTAATATATGGTAGTTACCGGTTATTTGAGCCAAATGTTTAAAAAAAAAGAAAATATACGAACAATTCAAATTTTTACTAACTTCCTCGTCGTATTTGGTACACTCGCCCGTTTAATTGGGCCAATGAGAAATAAGCAAAGTGACAATAAGTTGCCTCACACGATCGATGTATGATATCCTTAGCATTCTTCTGTAGAACCACATCTCCGTCGCCTCGCGTCTCTTCTTCATCTTTGAGGAAATCGTTCAACATTCGCTGCCGCAAAGAAGGACAGATGTCACATAACTGATCAGTATTCTTTTCTTTTCTTTTTTTACTTTGTTACCAAAGATATTCTCCTACTTCGATCAAAAGGTAAGACAGGAAGGACGACTCTATCAATATTGGAAAGAGCGATAATAGCTACTGGACTCGAGAAACGTATTCTCCTGTAAAACTGTTTTAAGAGATAGATTTTTAAAATTTCAACTGACGGGGTGTTCGGTCAATGAATGTTCATTTAAAGACAACATTACTATTTCCATTATCATTAGACATGCAGTGCCTGCTATATATTTAGTGTAACCAGCCAATTAGAGTATAGGTATAGTTACGTGTCATTTAGCATATGAACAATTTACCGTCTCTGAAAATATGAGCAGACTAGCAAGAAAGCACATAAACAAGCAAATGGAAATCGACATTAATTTTATACAAACAGGTAATGAAGTCAGTGCGTATTCAACATTAAAATCTGTGAAGATTTTGCAGTCACTTATCAGATCATCGTTTGGAACATAACAATTTTCAACGAGTATAACTATGAAAGATTGTAATAGTTACAAAATCTTATTAAATATATAATATGAAATAACGAAGTATATATTGAGGCATAGTTTACAGGAGTTATTCACTGCCAAACTAATGATAATTTTACTTTCTGAACATCTCTAACTTTTCGGGTGAAAACAATATAGTATGTTTCCTACAAGAATCTGTAATACATTGATTTAAATTGTTCATGTTGCTTGGTATAATTTGGACTGAATAACCTATATACTTTTTCTTTCAATTACCCAGAATCCACAATATATATATATATATATATATATATATATATATATATATATATATATATATATATGCACTTATCTATATACAATATAGAGTCTTCTCCACTGGTAGCACGACTCTGAGTTTTATGCGTAATGCAATCGTCAGGTGCTGATTGAAATTATGCCTTTGCATAATTTAAACACTGATATTTATACTGTACCGTAATGGCAGTCCATTAGTTCATCTTTATATATATATATATATATATATATATATATATATATATATATATATATATATATATATATATATATATATATATATATATATATGATATATTTTTTATTGATCCTGGAAATGTTTAAAGTCATAAAAATCTGTCAGATGAATAAAAAATAATCCAGGCTAAAAATCCTCTTTGTTTAAGTTTGGATACGAAACTGACGAGAGAAATTTCGCTTAACGGCACAAATTTGGTCTTGCCTGGCCGACCTCTTTGTTAAGTTGGTTAGAGCGTGCCGGGTCTCTACCCTTTGGTGGATGCAGGTTCAAGTCCTGATGAAGAGTGTAATTTTTCTTTAATAAGATTTCTCGAACATTTAGTCTGGTAGACAAATACAAATAAATGTACAGTTTAATAAACAAACGGAGCATCTACTTAAATACGAGCACCCATTAAAAATACCATTTAAAATGATAAAAATATGTGGGATTAATAAAAAAAATCCATTCTAAAAATTCTTTTTGCTTACGTTTTAATACGAAAATGTGCACATGTGAAAAAATTCGGGAGTTTTAAGACGAGAGAAGTTTCGCTTGAAAGCACCCATTTTACAATATATATATGTAATATATGTATATGGAAAATGACACTGGCATATATATATATATATATATATATATATATATATATATATATATATATATATATATATGGCTGGGGATGGAGATGGATTCATAACATTTCCAAGGTTATTTTCGCCTAAGTGAATACAATGAACCGGCCTGGAATTCGAAATCGGCTTCCCAACTTCTCATTCCGGAAAGCTATCCATTACGCACATACTTGAGAAAGTGAAGCGTAAACACAGCGGGAGAAACAAAAAGCGTGGCAAGGTCTAAATAAATGCAGAGGCATGTAAACGTATCGGTAGTGAGAGAAGAAGAGAGATATGAACAAGGTAAAAGTGTCGATAGAGAGAGATTGAAAAAGAGTAAAATAGACAGAAACTAAGAGAGGGAGAACGTGTAAACTTAGTGAATAGTCAAACAGAGAGAGAGTGGGGGGGGTCAATGTAAACTTAGTGAGTTTATAGAGAGAAAGTGATATATAAACCGACAGAAAGAAAAAGGGACACGTAAACGGTCTGAGACAGTCAACGATCAAACGTAATTTTGAAAAAAGATAAAGGGGAGATAATCAAATTTTAATACTTGAAAGAAAAATACCCATCGACATGAAAGTCTCAGGCTTCATGTGGTATTTCATGGGTTACAGTTGAACCAGAAATCTTTTCATAGATATTTCTTATTTTTCATCAATATTTCTTGTTTGCTTATGGATAAATTGTCGTCTAAATTACGCAAAAATGAAAATAACAGACATCTCATTTTAAAAGATGTATTTACCAAATTTACACAAAAATATCTTAACTAAGGAGTACATGTATTCAATAAAATCGCTACTGGCTTCAGCCACGGCATCAAGACGACTTCGGAATCTCCTGCAAATATTCTGGACGCTCTCCTTGTTTAAGTTGGGGAATGCTGCTATAATCCCTGCCTTCAGTTCATTTTTGGTGCTACAAGGAATTTTGTTGGTCTCTTGCTTAACTGTGCCCCACACATAATAACAAAAGGGGTTGCAGTTTGTGGAGTTAGGTGGCCAGATGTAAGGGTTGATATGGTCGCGGAAATTGTCTGACAGCCATGATGGGGTTCTTGTGTGGCATGTTGCAGATTCTTGTTGCCAGACATAAGGTCTCCCAGTAGCCACCCTCTTGACTCAGGGAAGCACTAATTTCTCAAGGCACTTGATGTAAGCCTCCGTGTTGAGTCTGGAGACCTGTGTGAAGATGAATGGATGTATAACACCGCCATCACTAGTGATCACTCCAAAAACCTTCGTAATCACAATCAGACGCATCCAAATTTTCCAAATTCTGCACTATCCTCAGATTGACACCTAAACACTCTGATAATGTCCCTATTGGACCTCCCGGCGCGAATGCTAATCAGTACAGCAGGCCGTGCTCTTTTTTCTCACAGACGGTGCCCAATTGCACCTACTGTACTGTGCAGTTGACAAGAAATTAAAAATATAAAATGGCGAAAATTTAGCCATCGCACCCTGTATAATCATTTATGCCTACCGGTCTGAATATTCGAGAAATCTTATTAGAGAAAACTATGCTGGAGGACCCATATTTTTCGCCAATGAGATTTCTCGAATGTTCAGCCTGGTAGAAGAAAACACACACACACACACACACAAATGTATATATATATATATATATATATATATATATATATATATATATATATATATATATATATATAATAAAAACATATATATATAATATAATAAAAACAAACAAATCAACACTTAATAATATTAACTTTGAACATGGCCATAATATCTTGACGGTGTTTTGAAAAAAAATGAAAACATTTGTTAAAACATACATACAACAAACTATTTCTTATTTTAACAGTTGAAATATAGTCCTTGAAAATGGCTAAATGGATAGCCGAAAGCGCTCGGATAAAAGGAACATTCGGACAGTTTTTATATAATTTATCATCCGAAAAGAAAAAAAAATTATTAGATCGTATGAGAAATTGTATAAAAAACTAAATAAAAGCACCTTGTCTGTCATTTTTAATGAAATATACATGAAAGAAGGATCGCTGCCTAAATACACAAATATATATATATATATATATATATATATATATATATATATATATGTATGTAATATTCTACGTAACCAGTAGAATCCATTGTATACGCACGACCTATTCTCAAAATGATCAAATATCATCTTTTTTCATTCTCCCCATTCTCTCGTGTATGTTCCTTCTAAGACTCTCTCTCTCTCACTCTCTCTCGCTCTCTCTCTCTCTCTTTATATATATATATATGATGGATTCTTCCGACGTTTTCGACGTATGAGTGTCTTTAAATTGAGTTTTTAACCCTGTACCTGTCCCGTCGCCTTAACTCTCTCGCCAGATAATTAATATATATATTAACACATGTTTCATTAAATAATATAGACAAATTTTGTCTATTTTATACACACACACACACACACACACACACACATATATATATATATATATATATATATATATATATATATATATATATATATATATATAGAGAGAGAGAGAGAGAGAGAGAGAGATAGATAGATAGATAGATAGATAGATAGATAGATAGATAGATATGTGTGAGTGTTTGTTGGCCTGTAGTCTTTTCTGTGTTATCCCTCTTTTATCCCTCTTTTAGACTGGTTACCAACCAAAACTATAGATCACTGTCTACCTTGCTATTAACCCATAGCTGAGTGCAGAAAAGATTCCTCCTCTGGGATTTGAAAACGACCCGCCAACTCCAATTTCCGTTATGCATTGCACACATTCATATGTAAATATACATATACTAAGGGCTACAAATTCTAAGGGCAATTAAATAGAAGTAAATCATTATTCCGGGTTTTATTTTGTTGTTATGATGCGAACAGAAGTCTATGAGTTCATTTTTATTATTGGCCGCTAATATGTGATCCCATATATAATTGCGAACTTTCGATGATAAAAATCATTGTCAAAAGTGAAATAACATTGGTTGGTTAAGAGCCAAGAAATTTTTATGATTTAGTCTGTGGTCAATCAGAGTAAAATTTATGGTTTTACTTGATGTTTTTGAGCGAGTTAAGCATTTACATATAGCTATAGATAGGCCAATCGACTTGGTCTAATGGATGTCTTGTCTCGCTACACCAATTACGAGTGAGTAGTGAGTTCGATCTTCACTGGGTGACCACGCTTTCGGCTACGCTATCAAAATCATTTGAGCTTGGTGTAATGGTCAGTAAGCCCGTCATTCTAGATCAATTAAAACTGTTCGGCCTTGTGCCACTTTTAAGCTACCTACCGTGCTCCTTCAGAATGTGGACAATCATGGCTCTTCAAAATTTCCTATTCTTTGTTGTTCTTAGTAAATTCTGTCTTCTCACCATCTTTCGCAATCCCTGTTCTACCATCCAGTTCGTTAGGTAGGTTACTCGCTGTTTTCCTCTTTTCGAAAAAGCCTTGTTATATGTGAAACGTATAAAATTGAAGAATTATATTTTACGTATTTGTATACGTTTCTGCTCTTCGCTACAAGCTGAAGAAAAATTCTTTCTTGTTTTGTTTTTTGTTCTTGTCATGTTCATAATGCTTTTCAAAGTTCCATGTATATTCGTAGACGATCATGACTCCACAGATCCCTTTTTCATTATTTGTGAACTGTCATGGCTATTTGGGAAAGAGTAGCGAGATGGTTACTCGTTGCTCTCTCTCTCTCTAGATTTTTGAATTTCTTTCTCTTAGAATGGCAGCATTGGGAAGCTAAAGGATCCGGTCTACTCTGCTATTTAACCGATAATTTTGACAACGAGAGAAGAGACGGATCCATGTCTTTCCCAAGCGCGACAGTGCGAAAGTGAATGCAAATTAGGCTGGAATTTAAATTCTGCCGGTCGATTCCACTTTCCGCTCTCATCTGATCACTGAAGTTAAACAACGTCGAACCTGGTCAGTAGCTAGATGGGTGACCGCTTGATAATACCAGGTGCTGTAAGATTGGATGAGCGGGTGGTCTAATGAAATACAGCTCGGAATTGGAAATCGGAGAGCCGAGTTCCAATTACAGTCGGGTTCGTTATATTATCTTACGCGCAAATACTCTTGGGAAACGTATGAATCTACTGCTTCTAGACGCCTCCCGGCTATGCGTTAAATAGTATATGTTGTATCAGTAAATCGTTATTATCTCAAAAACGTTCTTATAATGTAGATATATTTTCTGATATTGAATAACCTGTAAAAGGTTGATAAGCTGTAAAAAACATACCTATCAATCAATCCACTTTATGTAATGATATCCGTGTTTTTGTTTAAATTTCTGGGATGAGCACTTATTTACTTTATTTACAGTCGGACATATATCCTCATCTTTGTAGTTAGTGCCGCAACATTTCAGCCGTTGTGCTCTTCGGCTTTCTTCAGGTGTCTGTCAATCCGGATAGACGTCAGGGAATTTCGAAATCTACATTATTCGAACTGTTGTCCTCATCTTTATTGTCATATTCACGACGTTTCGGCTGTGTCCTTGGAGACACATGGTCCGGTGGGTAAAAGAGACGGTTGAAGCAAACCAGTGACTCGGCCCAAAGACTTGTGAGTTTAATAGCTAGCCACAGCAGAGGTGAAAAAACAAACTTGGGGAGTTGAGTTACTAAAAGGAATTTACTGAAACGGAGATATCCAGAAAAGGGATGGAACTAGAACAAATTACCCCCGTGGACTAAATAAAGTGTTCGGTTCGAATTTCCGAAGTATATCACCTGAAGAAGGCCGGAGCATGCAACGACCGAAACGTCGTGAATATGAAAATAAAGATGAAGACAACAGTTCGAACAATATAAATAGTGTCAGTAGTTACAATACCTAATCCCAGAAATATAGACAGACGAACCACTTTTTACATTGTTCTCGTTCCGCTGTTCTTGTCTTCTGGGTTTTTTGTTTTGTTTCTTTTTTATTAGTTCCCAGCGATTGCTCATCCTGCTTCCCCTGTTTAGTCTGTATTTCGCAATAATTTTTTTTTATGTTAATCGTTTCACACTAAGCAAGGTAATAAAGTCACTAAGACACATGGGTTTACAGGGTTTGTAAGAATTAGTAACAGGATGGAGCGGGAAGAGAAAAGAGTAATCAGGAGAACGGTAGATAGCGATTGACATTGCATTTAAATTTTTTGCCGATTAAAGTTGGTGGGAAAGCATGGTCCCGGAAGGGAGTGTCACGAGCGGAAAGTAGTACGAGAAAAGAATTTATTAGCATAGAATCTTCAGTTACATCTCGCCAGCTCAACTGATGAGATCTCGACACCAGTCTAGATCTGAGTTTAAATACAAAAAGGCAAGATACCATATCGAGAAGCTCACCCGAACAATTACCATGAAAGTTTTTATAGAGAAGACACAGCGAGGCAACCTATACTGAGGTGGGAAAGTGACTGAAGCCAAGCCGCCAGATTAGGACCAATAATATTGCAGATTCTTTGGATCTTATCAAGGAACTCAAGCACAGGCACCGGACCATATGTGGCAGCAATATTCTAAGCATTTAAGAACACATATAGACTATGATGTCCTTTTGTCGGTGGTGGTGCAGTTAGGGCCGCTGCGTTTTGTGTAGCAGTGTGAAGTTTCATCACCATCCAGTTCAATACCGTGTTTTAGCGCGGAAAATAAAATCAACAAACCAAATACGAACTATTTATTTATATTGAAAATATGAAAATTTTCCCTAGCTTTGGGATAAATAGCCGAACAGATGACCCTTTAGCCTTGGTTGACCACCGGTCTTGGAGAAGGACATCAAGGAGCTCAATGAAAATAGCAGGAGCACCGGACCATATGTGGTTGAAATATTATAAGCATGGACGAATAGTAGATATGTAAGATAGATTCTGGAGAGAAAGATCGTCTCGCATGACACATTACTAGGCCTCGAAGATCGTGAATCAACGCTTTAAACCACTTGTATATTGTTCCATTGATTAAATAATCCGAACAATGAGTGAAACGTTGTAATAACTCCTCATCCCAGAAATTAAGACATAAAATATACGAACGTCTCTGTCTCTTCTTACGTATATTCAATAGCACACCGGAGTGTAACGTAGAGGGGAAAGCCAAGAGAATGCCGGAATGTGCCCAAAATGCTCAGTGTTCATGGAATCCAGTAGATCTGCTTATCTCTTTACTTACCTTTCTAACAGCATCACGACCCATTTTCCTCACCACCTGCCAAAGCGTATAGCTTCAAAGCAAATATCGAACGTCAAAGAGAAATCGATCGCAGACTGTCTACGCTAACACGATTGATAGTGAACGCTAATGACAATAATATCAGAAAGGGGAGCATATTAGTTGATTTGCGATCTCGATGCTTCAGACATTTATTATTTATAGAATCAAAAAGATAAATCAATTAGCGATACGCATGGGGATTCGAACCCGTGGACATTCGGTGTAAATACTTGAAATTATGTTACCACTTCACAGACATAAAGACGGCAAAGAAAGTAAAATAAAATTATGCGAATTTAGGCGAACATATCTGTTAATATTTCATGATTAGGAAGGATTTCAGATTGTTTAGAGGAAACTTTTATAAAAGATCAAGCTGATTGGATAACTCATTCGAGCACGTTTAAGATTTATTAGCCAATTACGTCAAGCTCCCATTCGCCATAATTCTTGCATATAGAACAACACAGCAATTTAGAGCTGCAACATGAACAGGAAAAATAATCATAGATTTCTTTTAGCGATGCCTACATTTCGAGATGGTATAACTAACCAAGTATTTGTCCTTCCTTATTAACGCCATTGTTAACACAGCTACTATAAATTTGAATCCCTTAAATTCAGTCATTTTTTTTTCTTTCACAAACTACTTCCAGTGATAAAAAAAAAATACCTAAAAATTACTTTGTGTGTTGGGGGTGAAAATTAAGAAGAAATCTGTTGACAATTGGATTATGAACTTTTGTGGGTTATTTAAATTCGAAATATATTTTGGATTGCAAAAATTCTTTTTCGTGTAAATATTGCGTTAACAATTTGTGTTGGGGATTGCAGCATAAGTCCATCCTGCCAGATGTTAGGAAATAAGACGGGCTTGATATGGAGTATATTACTATTGCAAATCTATAATTTTCTAAGGGCTTTACTGACGAAAATATGTAACATTTTATATAAAAAACGGAAGAAATGGATCTTGAATTGTCAAAAATTGATATTTGAAATACCATATTCCTTCGGGACATAGGGTACCATGGGTTTCCATAATGTCTCTGAATTTATTTTCCGTCCATTAGCATACCTCCTTGTGAATGGGTTCCCGTTGTTTTCTTCACTGTTTTTGAATATGTTTTCTATTAGATTGATTGCTACCCAAGGCTATAGAGTCGTTTACATTGTAGGCGTGATTTATGAATGGAGTAATCGGAAATTAAGGTTGCCGTTATATATATATATATATATATATATATATATATATATATGTATATATATATATATATATGTGTGTGTGTGCGTGTGCGTGTATGAGTGTGTGTATATATATACATATATATATATATATATATATATATATATATGATAAAAATATTTTTAAAGTATGCTATATTTATTGGTAAAAGTGCTATATCAGGACAGAGCGGATGTAAATATAAAATAAATTAATATAGATATATGTGTGTGTGTGTGTGCGCGCAATGTGTATGTGTGTGTGTCTCTGTGATACCTCAACCTTTAATATTACTGGGTACTCCTATATTAAGTAATACATATTTTCTCGTTAAAAGGGAAATAGAACCTTGTTGGCTTGTTCGCTCACTATGGATGCAAAAACATTTTCTTTTTTAAGATTTCTTGAGTGAACAAGGCGATAGATTTAGTGCACACTGTTTAAAATTAAAATAAGGCATCAAGGAAACACACACACACACACACACACACACACACATATATATATATATATATATATATATATATATATATATATATATATATATATATATATATATATATACATACATATATATATATATATATGGAATTGACTCAAAATTACGATGAATGCTAAAAGTTTTCCAACTAACCCTATTCTCAAAATCATACTAAATCATACTAAATGACGCAACCTCAGAATTTCGGAGGTAATGATTTCTTTCTAGAACGGAGTATCCTTCCTCGTTTTCGTAATTTCATATCGAATATGACAAGATATATACAGTAAGATTATCACTGTGATCTCGGTTTTTTCTTTAGATATGTTCTGTAATGTGAGTTCTTTTAAGTATAACCGTCTCGCTGTTACGCATCTAACAGTTCCAATATGAACTAGCCACTTTAAATATTTCGATTCGTTTGAAAACGCATCAAAAAAATTGTTTTCAGAAATGACGCAAAGAGTAAAGAAGAAACGAGGCGCTTTTTTCCAATCAACTAAAAGCAGGTATTTCATCGCCATTCGTCTCTTCAATGAAAAAAATACCTGCAGGAAATTGGAATACCTAAGACGTTATTGAACTGATGATAAGATGCTAAGCATTTCTTCGCTTGTAATGAACGTGTATCAACTTGGCCACTTTTTTATATGCAGTCCTTTGCAACATATATATATATATATATATATATATATATATATATATATATATATATATAAGTATTAAGTCTCTTTAGATTGTAATTGACTAAACTGATAAACCGACTGATCGATGATAGGAAAGATTTTGCGGAATATCGATTATCTTACGAGATCAAAGGTGATTAATAGATAAATAAGTGATTGAAAAACAAATATAGACAGCTAGAATGTATGACGCTGAGGAAAGGTTACCAAATAATCGCATAAAACATTGTTGGTTCTGTGAGTCTCATCATCTATGCAGTCTGCTGTACAACGTGTAAATCTGCAGCATTAGCTCATCCATGGCGCTATAGGAGTTATAGCTTCAGCCCTAGACTCTTTTTTTTACTGAGAATTAAATAGAATATTTAAATTTGTCCCCTGATCCTAAGTCTATGACATTGATACTGTGCTAAGCTGTATCATCTGTATATCAATATTATCATCAACGTTCAGAATAAACAATAAAACATTCTTTTCTTTTGTTTCTTAAACCACTAATTTCTAAAACGTGTGTATAAGACTGATATGAAGAAAAAGACTAGCGTAATTTACCCTATATAATACGCCTTCATCCATAATAAGCACACTTAAAATTGTGATGAAAGTGTGGGAAAATGCTTCTACTCGTGCATAATACGCATCCCTTGTTTGGTAATCAAACCCAATAAATTGTATCTCCCCAATTTCATTACGGCCAGCGTTTCCCTCAAAAAAATGGTTTCAGACATAGAATAATATGTTTTATGATAAGTCTTATGATATTTTGCGGCAATATTTTTAAAAAATAAAATAAAATTTTTTGTAGCTGTGCATAATACGCACCCCTTATTTGGCTTCTTTTTTTTTTTAGAAAAATACGTATTATACATGGGGAATTACTGTATCTTCTTTTATGTGTTCCTTCAAGACTTTGGTCATCACGGCTTTCCACAACTTCCTCTCCTTCGTGTCTCTTTTGCTATCTGTCCCAAACCCTGTTCTGCCATCCATTTGTACAAGTTCGAAGGTAAGTTAAACGCTGCTTTATGTTTTCTCTCTTGCCTCCAATATGTCACGCTAGTGTCAGATTTTCCACGCACTCTTTCCTCATTATGGACGCTAGAAATTTCAATTTTCTCTTCCTGAATTTAATTATAAGTGTCCTATTTGTTCCCGTTTTCTCCAGAACTTTGTCGTTGTTCCTATGTTCAGTCCATGTTATTCTCAGCATCCTTATGTAGAACTACATTTCTGTTGCTTCAATTCTATTCTTCATCTGTGAGGAGATTGTCCAGCAT
>OZ038488.1:59879753-59882253 GCA_964036315.1 Acanthosepion esculentum
TATATATATATATATATATATATATATATATATATATAATGTTTATATATATATATATATATATATATATATATATATATATATACATATATACAATTATATATATGGAGAGAGAGAGAGAGCGTAATGAATATACGATGATTTATCGATTTGAATTTCACTGCACTTGTGAGACTAGCATATATATATATATATATATATATATATATATATATAACTTTGTGTATTAATATCTCCATACTGAATGAATGCAATCCGTATAATCAATTTTTTTATACGCCAAGATGAGTTGCGAGATATCGACTGCGAAAACGTTGTGGAAAATTAAATGGGATGAGTGTTAATTTTATATTTTTCATTATTTAGCGCGGAAAGATGCTGCCAATGAAAAAATCTTGCTATAATTATGAAAAACAAAAAAGTAATAGTTTACAACGCAATTAGGATATTCGTTATAAATAAGAATACTCACACATCGACGTACATTCACACACCTATAAATACGCACACGCATCTCTCTCTCTCTCTCTCTCTCCCTCTATATATATATATATATATATATATATATATCGACAGAGATATTTATTTGTATGTATGTGCGCTTGCACACATAATATATACGAATTAGAAGGTCATACACAAGCTGAACGTTTCCTATGATAAGTAAATGTGAAATAATAGGCATATGAAATGTAATTGAAAAATATGTACTATGAAGTTGTTACACAATATATACGAACATTATATATATATATATATATATATATATATATATATATATATATATAGAGAGAGAGAGAGAGAGAGAGAGAGAGAGATAGATAGATAGATAGATAGATAGATCGCAGAACTTAGAACAAAAACGCTAACACAAGGTAGTGCGTAATCTGTTAGTATCTACCAATTGTGAGCATCCTCTTTGTTGGCTCCCAAAAGAAGTATTACGAAGAAGACTGAAAGCAAGATGTTAAAATGTTTTCGACGTGAAATTGTCTTAGCTTTTTTTAAACACATTTTATATTTATATCGACTTTGAATAATTTTATGCCAATAAATTCAAGTTCCAAAACTTTATACACTGACGAGCAATGATTGGTTTCGGCAGCCCCAACTTGTAAATATAGTTTCAGTCAGATGACGTAATAGGTAATGAGCTATTGTAGCTGTGGAAGGCTAAAAAGCATATTTAACAGCTTGACCAAAGAAGGACTGGTTGGAGCAGAAAGATAGTACATTGAGACACAGATTCCTCTAGGTTGTCTTGGGTATATCAGGAGTATACCAAGGAAAATGCAGGTGTTTACAACTGATCAAGTGCAAGACTGCTGAGTGATGAAAACCATAGTAACCCTCTATATTTCTGAGATGAGGTATTATGTACACTACATTATTCAAACTATTGTCCTCAACTTTGTCGCCATATTTATTACAACGTTTCGGCCGTTGTATGGTCCGGCCTTCTTCAGGTGGTTGGAATGTCGAACTGAACCCGTTATTTCGTTCGCTGGGGTAGACTGTTCTATTTTCACGTGCAATGGCACAGTGGATAAAGGCGTTAGTGACAGGATCCAAAGAGTTCAATACTCGGTTAAGGCAGTGGAGAACTTGGAGAGGGGAATTAACAGGAGATAACTAACTGACATCTATTAAACATAGCACGTGGAACTAGAACAGTCAACCCCAGTGAGCGAAATAAAGGGTTCGGTTCGACATTCCAACCACCTGAAGAAGGCCGGAGCGTACAACGGCCGAAACGTTGTAATAAATATGGCGACAAAGCTGAGGACAATAGTCCGAATAATGTAAGTAGTGACCAAAGTAACCATCGAATGAAGAGGAACATTGCATCAAACCCCATCCAAGTACAGTGCTGGTGACATTCAACACACCACTAGCGTCACCATCGACGGCTGCCGAAAATTTTCGTCTGCCCATTTTCACTCACAAGGCATGCGTCAACTCGTATTATGTTTTTTTCAGGTGGTTATCCATGCTGCAGCACGCTGGGATCGTCTCCGATATTTGGTATTATCAAATTCACCTATCAAGTTTGACAAATGGTCAGATTTGAGCCCGCGATTAATGGTTGGAATGATAAAATTTTAAACACACATCCATAAACTCAGAGTTCGTATAAGTTAAGCGAATTATCTGAAATTAAATTATACATACATATATATATATATATATATATATATATATATATATATATGAGAATGAAGCGATGTGTATAAGAGGAGAGTTTAGCCAAAATATGCAATGTGATACATAGTCTCTAAACTGCTTGTAGGACCATTTTCTATCGTATTACAAGCACAATTTTGTCTTCTCTGACCTGAATTCGGAAGTTCTGGCTTTCAGCCTTGTCAGCCTTGCAGTAACCGTCAGATTTACTGCTTTGTCCAGGTTCCAAGAAATCAAGAAAACCAGCTTCTTCCTACCCCGAAACGACTGCATAGAATTTTGCACGCTGATGGCAGCGTATTGAAAATTTTCTTTT
>OZ038488.1:59887253-59889753 GCA_964036315.1 Acanthosepion esculentum
CTGAGAGCTATATATAAACATTTAACACAGATCCACAGTATCCATTTTGATAAACGTCGTGTCATAGTCGACAATGCAACAGTACTATGCCAATTCAACTTCGAAAAACGATTAAACATTTTGAAGGCACTTTAGATCAAATCATAGCAACCCACCATCAATAATATTTGTTTTAATCTCGGCGCGTACGCGTTAAAATATTTTTGAAAAATACGGTCATTTAAGTCAAGTGATGATTGAATCTTTTCTATCACTATCGCATGCAAACTTAGGTTCATTTAAAAAACCCGCCCCGTCTGCAACATAAAAGATCCAGCGGCTGTCTGTCGACATTTTTGAAAAACGATGACCGAAAGTACTCGGGAGATGACGCACAATTTTTTCATTTTTTTTTTTTTAGAAATCTCTACTCAATATCAAACGACTTATTCCACGTCAGGAGAAAAACACCTCTTTTCTTTACCTTTAAAAGACCTTGTACGTTCTATCTAATACAACATGTTTAAAATAAATAGATAAATAAATAAACACTTATACACAAATAAATCTACATTTATATACGTATCTAAATTATGAATGGTGTCTGCATACTTGTAAAAAACATCGTGTTTCAAACCTATTCAGTAATGCTGTGTGTCCGTTCTGTACTAAGTGGCCATATTATTGTGTTCTTGTGCCTAAAACCCTAAATAACACATATATACATACGAATAAACACAGACACGCACAGGCCTAATTCAGATAAAACTATATTAATCTTATTCGTCTCGCTGTCTTGTCCGATCTTCATTGCTTGCTTTGTTAATTTTTCCATGTGCCAGAATTATCTAAGCTTATTACACACACTCACATATACAGGTATATAGATGTGGGGACAGTGTGACAGTTATCGGCGCGGAATGTGGAACTGCTGAGCTGAATTAAAATTCCAGTCTTCTGTTTTGTTCTGATATGAGCATTTTTCAGTGCGCCCACGTCTCTACCCAATGTGACACAAGGACAGTTTAAAATAGGTTTAACGGTAATACCGTGGAAAAATTGCCCACTTGGCCTTTTGGGGATGCCTCAGGCGCCAAGGAATAAACCACTTCCCCTCCCGAAAGATAGGTATTGTCTGTGGAGAAGGCCCTTTAGGGCCTGTTAGAAAAGGTATGAATCCACCTTCTATTAGCTTTGGATTAAATAGCCGAACAGACTGGGTTTTCATGACTGAGGTGAGAGCCAGTCTAGAAGAAAGAATATTCTAAATTCAAAAGAACTGTTTGGAGATTTTGTGGCACTAGGTTAGTGGATTAAAGCGATGATTTGGGGATTTGCTTGTATCGTAATTATGAGATCAATCCCTGGGGCGGGTAATAGAACACTAGGCAGGACAAGAACGCCTCGTGATATTCCCAGATATGGACAGCAGAACGAGAACAACTTAGTCTCTGGTTCGGTTCAAGCACCTGAAGAAGGCTGGAAGACATAACGGACGAACAGTCGCAATAATAACAGCATAGATGAGGAAATTAATCTTAATATATATAAACTCTTCATCCTCATAGAAATCTAGACCGAAGTCAAAATATTAGTTTTTTCCCATAATCAGCAGTAAATCACCAGTGCTCGCAAACTATGGTCTTTAGGCCCTATAGGAGAATTGTCATTTAATTGATAGCACTTTTCTTAGTAAATTGGATGTTCCGAGTAGGGTGTTTCTTCTGGTCAACTTGTATGTTGATGTTACCTGTGTCACTGTTAGTAAAATTGTCCAGTCCTTTTCTCACACGGACCAGAGCTCCGATTACTATAGGTAGTCTCAGTCTTTGTTCTCCACATCCTGTTAATCTCATTCTCCAGGTCCTTGTATTTGGACAATCTTCATGGAGATGTTTCTCTCAGTCTGGTTGATGCTCATACCATCTCTCAGTGGTTTTAATTTTGTGCTTCTTGCATATCTTCCAATGCTCATATGTCACTTGTTATGTCTGTTGGTGTATTCATTTTTTGCTGGTTCCGGACATTCTGATATAATATGGTCGAAAGTTTCATCATATTTTCCGCAGACCAAAGATTTCTGCTGTATAAACCTTTCCTTCCTGGTCACAACAAAAGAAAACAAACAAGGTCACACATTTTACACAGATAAAGCTCTTCGTAATGAATGAGCTGTTATTATGAGTACAATATTTTATTAATTATTATTATTATTATTATTATTAATGAATGAGAGAGAAAATGACTGGTGTACGAATATAAAAATCGCAATATACCTGGTCTGATGAGGCTAAACCGACCATATTGGTCACAGCAAAATTTGTGCGATATGGTAACATATAGCAGTGCATAACTAAGTATCTAGATGTTACTCTCAAGCCACTTTCTTTTCATTTTTTTAAATCAAATATCAAGTCACGGCCATGAACTTGCTTGACCTAATGAATATTCATGAGCACTCTTATACCAAATGATTTTGAGAAACTAAGCTATTTGCTCTTGTCTGCAAATACTTGTCACA
>OZ038488.1:59902253-59904753 GCA_964036315.1 Acanthosepion esculentum
ATGGAGTAGAAGAGGTGGATCGCTACCTTTCTCAGTGGTGTTTGCGCGTAAATGAATATAATGCACCTGACTGGTTTTGGAACTCGACTCTTCGATTTCCAAATCCGAGCCGTTATCCACTACACCGCCAGGATATCCAAGCTTACAACACTTGTTATTCACAAGTGGTCACCATCTAGCTGCTTAAATTCGGTGATCATACGGGAAGCTTTGTTTCAACATGATATGGCCGTAAGCCAGAGAGAGATAGAGAACACTTTTAATAAAAAACGAAACAAGAATATTTCAGAAGAAGCAAAAATAAAGTAAGTGGAAAAAGGCGTATTTCGTCGAGGACAACACAAAAAGGAAAAAAAGTGAGAAGGAAGGAAAAGAAAACGTATAAACCACTTCCGTTTTATTTTGCGAAGAGGCATATTTCTTTTATAGATTCGTTCGCTTTATGAGCGTTATCATCACCAGGACAGTATAACATCCTTATAACATTCAGAATTCGCAAATTCTGTTAAACAGATAACGCAAATGTTTCAAGATAACCAGAAATAACCTCAGGAAACGCCGTAATCGCAACTTTTGTGTCATAATGCAGAACAACAGCGAATCGACCCTGTTGAATGCTTAATGTTAGACAAACGAATGCATGCGTACAAGGCCATGTTCAACTCCATGAATTTCACTCTGAATATCTATCTATCTCTCTCTCTCACTCTCTCTCTATCTCTATCTCTCCCTATATATATATATATATATATATATGTGTGTGTGTGTGTGTGTGTGTATTTGTGTATTTATGCAGCAATCCTTCTTTCATTCACATTTCCGTGAATACGACAAACAAGGTGCTTTGATTTATTTTTTTGTTTTTAGTTTTTTATACAATTTAGACCAAGTGATCTAATGTTTTTTTTTCTTTTCGGATGATAAATTATATAAAAACGGTCTAATTATTCTTTTTATCTGAGCGCTTTCGGCTATACATTGCTCAATTAGGTCTTATTTAAATACTCGTGGAGACTTGCCTATTCGTAACATACATGTTGACAACACAAATATAGTAGGATCATGTACATGCAAAAAAAGTTTAAATATAATAGAAGCCTCATTAATAAAAACAAAAATACCAACACTCAATGATATCAACTATGAACATGGACACAATATCTTGACCTTGTTTTGAAAATGAAAACATTATATAAATACATACATACAAAAAAACATTTCTTGTTAACAGTTGATAGAGTTCAACCGTGAAAATGGCTAAATGTACAGCCAAAAGCGCTCGGATAAAAAGAACAATTGAACAGTTTTTATATAATTCATCATCCGAAAACAAAAAGATTATATATATATATATATATATATATATATATATATATATATATATATAGGGGTTGGACAAAATAATTGGAAAGGGTGCAAATTCCACTCCTATATTATATTAAGAACTTTAACTAGAACTTCGTAATTGCAAGTTATATCTATTGTAAATACGTTTATTCATCTAATTTACTGTCTTTGGCTTATTTATCTTTAGAATTTAGTAAAATTTAAGATAAATGCGTGACCTCTCGTGAGTTCGAAAATGGGCAAATTGTTGGAGCTCGCATGGCAGGAGCCTCGATCACTACGGTTGCTGAACTGTTTGGTTTTTCACAAGCTACCATATCAAGAACTATGACGCAATTTGAGAAACAGGGCAAAACCTCTAGCAAGCATAGCAATTCGGGCCGAACTTGAAGAATTACTGAGAGGAACCGACGTGCATTGAAACGCAATGTGGCGAAAAATCATCGGACTACTGCGGCCAAAGTGATTGCTTAGTTGAATAATCATCTGAATAGTCCAGTTTCTACTAAAACTGTTCGTCGTGAGCTGCATAAGGCTGTATATCATGGAAGAGCGCCGTAAGGAAACCTCTTCTCTCCACTCGCAACATTCAGAAGTGGTTGAAGTGGTGCAGAGATCACAATGCCTGGTCTGCAGACCAATGGAAGCAAGTCATATTCTCAGACGAGTCCAGTTTTTCCCTTTTCCCAACTTCAGGGCAAGTTTATGTGTGGAGGCAGCCCAAAGAACCTTACAACCCTGACTGCCTTCTTCCAACAGTGAAGCATGGTGGTGGATCAGTGATAGTTTGGGCCGCTATATTATGGAAATGTCTCGGCCCAATAGTTGCACTGCGTGGTAGAATCAACAGCAAAGATTGCCTGAACATTTTGGGTGATCATGTTCATCCAATGGCCCAGACTTTATCCCCTGATGGTGACTGCATCTTCCAAGACGGTAATGCTCCAATACATACCGCTTGAGTGGTTAAGAATTGGTATGAAGAGCATGAAAGTGAGCTAGATCATATGAAGTGGCCTCCCCAATCTCCAGATATTATTGAACACTTGTAGTGCATTTTGGAGCGACAATTTAGGAGCCGCTATCCTCCACCGTCGTGTCTTAAAGAGCTGCAGCAGGTGTTAATGGAAGAATGGCTGACAATTCATCTGGA
>OZ038488.1:59909753-59919753 GCA_964036315.1 Acanthosepion esculentum
TGAATTCTATCGAAGCTGGAATATGGGAATTGATTAGGCCCAGCCCAGATATGACGGCAATATTTAATTTCCGGTTTAATCTGACACTTGTAAAGATAAAATACAGCAAAAGGTTTCAGAGATTTTCTGAAGCGATTAAATGAGCTGATTATTTTTTCCAGCATCTTTAACCATGTAACAAATTTATGCGTCCCTCGAGATCTTGAGTGAATCTGAGACCACGTAGACGTTCGAAGCCTGAACGCTCATTGAGTGTGGAACCTTCAATGTGACAGGAGAAATCACAGGAACGGATCAGCGATAATGGAATGACGTTAACTTTGTTTACGAGACAAAGAAAGTTAAAAGTTAATTGTTTCCCTATGGCACTGCGGTTCGTGATTTGGCCCCAATTAAATTTTCATCAGACCTGACGTTGCTTAACTTGGCTGCTCAAAACAGAACCTGTTCTATTCGTATGTAAAGATATAGCCTATGCCTTTTCAAGTTAAAATAATCCTACAGAAAACATACTGTTTGTGTACCTCGTGAGAATATAATTCATTATACAGTCGATATTGCGAGAGATTACAGCATGTTAATGAAGCCTCCTGGCAAGCGGACTGTACAATGACAAATGGAGTTCGTTTACGAAAATCTGGAGTTGAGCTGCTGATTATAATATAACATCAGCTCAGCGACAAATTTTATTTGTATTAATTCTATATATTTTGTAAATTCACCCCAAGCAAGGCGATAATACCACTAATACGCAAGGCACTACTGGGAGTGAAAAAGAATGAGAAGACTTTAGAAGGAATTGGAAACCAAATCTTAAGCAGAAAACAAGGGAAAAACTCTACGCCTGTTCAAAAGACCGGGGAGGTGAATGAACCGGGCGATAGACAAACCTATCTACTTTACATTTTTGTCAATTTCAGATATCCCTTCGGCTAAGATGAATAGGAAGAAACACGACGAATAATGTTCGACACAGGAACAGCGAGATTTTTTATTGTTAAAACAGAAACAAAAACAAAAAGTGTGATGCAAGACTCAATTTTCTTATGTAGTCTCATGATTATATATCCAATGACCAAATATATAGTTGTTAACTGTCAATATCAAAAATGCTTGAAATAATTATGTATATATATATATATATGTATATATATATATATATATATATATATAATTATTTATTTGAATATTACAACATAAATATGTTATAAAATAAATATGTAATATATATATATATGTGTGTGTGTGTGTGTGTGTGCGTGTGTGCGTGTGTGTGTGTGTGTGTTTGTGTGTGTATTTAGGCAGAAAATTCTCTTTTAGGCATGTCTGATTGAATAAATTACAGACATTATGTCTGCTAATTTTTAAGAAAATCCGTTCAAACTCACGAATAACCTTCAGTGTATTTATATTAAAGGATGAGACAAATGTGCTGTAACTGTTTAGAATTATTTTTATTTCCCAAATACTTTCGATATTCTTCCAAGATCATCTTTGCAAGTTGTACAAAACCATATGATGTTCAGGGGCACAAGTATTTATACAAAGCTGTGCGTTGCTATCCATTATCGTAATTTTTCATTATGCTTTTAAATTCAAACGGCTGACAATTGTGCCCAGCGTTCATTAGAAAGTTAAAAATTATCCATTATGGAATTTTTTCCTATATGTTATAATGTCATGGTCATGTGCGCATTAAAGCGTGAAAAACTGTTCCTTTATACGCATTTCAGAACATTACTGCAGTATTCATAATTAATTCTGTTCAGTACTGGCTTTAAATTTTTTAATATAAATTCTTTCTAAGATCTGTAGCTTGAATTGATTATTTTCTTGCTGTAGAACAGTTATGTTGTCAATTAGTAATTTTTGATATTGTAAATGCAAACAGGATTGTTGTTGTAGACGTCGCACAACGGACGAATATATATATATATATATATATATATATATATATATATATATATATATATATATATATATATATATAGATAGATAGATAGATAGATAGATATCAGGGTTTATTTTATTATTCAGGTTAATGTTTTCACAAAAGAAATTGTATTAACAAACCGAATATATATATATATATATATATATATATATATATATATAATCTGATGATCCGCTGTCCTTTAAAAGGGCTGTGGTGAAATAATCTATTATATGGAACCTTAAAGTGGTCTGTTTTTATTTAAATATATATATATATATATATATATATATATATATATATATATATATATATATATATATATATATATATATATATATATATATATAACTACGTATTGTTGTTAACACTTAACCCACCTGTGGCATATAATGCTACAACACCGCAATTGAATTTTTAAAAATAATTTCAAAATCATTTTTTTTTAATCATTTGAAATTCATGCAAAGGAAATTAAGACGGAAAGGGTTACTGAGTGTGAAAGAATATAAGAAAAAGAATACACTCTCAAGTAGAGAGAACAATAAATGAATAAGAATTAAGATAACAAAAGATAACGATTTACATTGCCTTTAAATTTTTGAAAATCAAAGTTAACCGGAAGGGAGTTCCAAACGCGAGAAGGGTGAGAGAATAAAATTTACGGTTGCATCTAGCAATTTCTACTGTAAAATTATGAGACCTTGTCTCTAATCTAATCACTCAGTTAAGTGTCATACGTGATAGACCTTTGCGCGATCACGACTCTTTCGTTTCATGACTGGTTAGGCAGATTATATTCGCGCAGTAGGTTGTCGTTTCTTTCTGAGGTAGACAAGTTGCCAAACAAGGCTATAGTACACTGTCTGCCCTGCTATTCAACCCAAGGCTAGATAGAGATGGATTCATACTTTTCCGAAAGATATTTGCGCATAAATGAATGTAAAGATCTCATCTGGGATTCGAACTCAGCTCTCTGATTTCTCTTTGCGAGCCAGTATCCATTAAACCACAACGCATCACAAATCTAGTACTAGTTTAAAATCGTAAAGTTGAGTTACCAAAGTGAAAAGCTCATCAGAACAATTACAGTGACTATATTTATAGAAAAGGCATTGGAAAACTACATTACGGCGTTGGGAAAGTGGCTGAAGCCGGGATGCCAAGTCACGACCGATAATATTACAGATTCTTCTTTGTATTTTATCAAGAATTTCTAAATACATAGCAGAAAAACCAGACCAAATGTGGCAGCAATATTCAATGTATAAACAAATGGTAAACTTATAAAGGTGTCAGACAGATTCTAGCGAAAGAAAACTTGCCTGGCACGACACAGTAAACCAGCTTTATCTTGTAGCGGAAAAAATGTGTCTGACACGTCAAAGTTAACCATCTGTCCTAGCAGTAGAGCTATCAATAGATTCATTGTAATCTTTCCATTTTAGGTCAGCAGAAACTGTTTACCCAAGAAGGTCCCATGAATCACCCTCCTGGAGGTTAGCATCAGCCGTGCTGATGAAAGGCAAACAATTCTCTCTAAGTCGCTGCTTAGGTTTCCGTACCAAAAAGTTTTTTTTTCTACGGGGTGGAGTTGCTAGCCCCACGTCCAACCGGTTCTGAATTCAAAGTTTCCCTTTTCCTAGACTGGTTTCCACCTTAAACGTAGCCTACCCGACTTTTAACCACTAGCAGTGTGGAGAAGAGCTGGACGCAAACCGTTCCAAAGTTATTTGTGCGAAATCAACGCAACAGCCTTTGGAAAGAATCTGAAATCGACACGTCAATCCCATTTTTGCGCTACGAAATTAAATAATGTTATTTAAATTTAAAAAAAAATATTTAAAAATATGTTGTTATATCTAAATAATGCATCGAAAACATTGCATTATCAATCTCGTATTTTACAAGTATACTAACACATATGCAGTTGAAAAGAATTTTAGATGTTATTTAGCAATAAAACCCCTGAAGCGTCCCATATTTGCCTTGAAGACTACTCTTTATCCAGAGCTATTGATTTTCTTCAAGAAATCAATTATCGATCAAATAAAGCGACAATATATTTTCAGTGTTCTAATTTACAATATGGTTCAAAGAATATTTTAAGTGCAGTGAAAAAATGTTCGGTCATAGGATACAGCTCTAAAAGCTGTTTACAGTATTCAGGTTAATGCAAAATTTCCCAGCACCATCTGTTACACAATTAGCGAAATCTGCTTTGCCCCGTTATTGGAAAATACACATCTATTTAAACCAGAAATTAGGCCCAGTATCAATCTTCTCTTATGATTTAATGTCGGATTTATTTGTCATATTATTATTATTGTTACATTCTTAAAACCTTTTAAATAAACACCATATCTGGTGCTAAGGCTATATATCTCGAGATACTCAACAAAATCCAAACAAGAGTCTGTAAAGTTTTCGGTCTTGACTTGGCATCTCGTCATTTTCCCACTGCCATGACGGGGCTTCCCGCTTTCTTGTCTATAAATATTTTCATGTCAGTTTTTCTTAATGAGTTCTCTTTCTTGGTACATCGACTGCGTGAATTTAAGCGTACGACTGGATTGGCTATTAGGTTTCATTCGTTTTAATATTGAAATTGCTAGATGTAACCGCAAGTGTTATTCTAATGCTATTTTTTACCACACTTCTCACGTGTGCAACTCTCTTCCGATTTTTTACTTCCCTTCCCTGCCACCGACAATCATAAAATATTTAAATATAATGTCAATCGCAATCTTCTATATTCCTGGAATCTGTTCTTTTATTGCTCTTTCTCCTCACTAAAGTCATCTCATTCTCTTCCACTCCCAGTGGAAGAGAATGAGAATGCATCTTAGTGGAACTACAGCTTTGCTTGGAGGTGAAATATATATATGAATGAAACAAAGAACCCACTTCCAATGAAACATCTTAGAAACCATCTTGGGCATAGGCGACGCCTTTATCTGTTTTGGCGAGGAGATAGGCGAATTTAAAATGAATCATAGTTGTATGGTTCTTTTCGGCATATTGCTCGGTTGCTATTCAGTGTTTGCTGGAGTAACAATCTTAATTTCTTTGAAGCTTTTCCATTATTAATTTTAACTAGTTTATCTCCCATCTCATTAATGTTGTTTATATAGAAAAGCTTGTCGTCTTAAATTCATTGAAGTGTTCTGGATGGAAATCCGATAACGTAAAGAGTATTATGACAAATACTATAAGATAGCAAACAAGGGTTTCCCTCTCAACAACTGTGTCCTGGGTATGACGATAAACTACATCCGACAGGAAGTCCTCTGACCAGGAGGTTTTGAGGAGCGTTGAACCACCTCTTAATTGCTGGTGTTCCCTTGTTCACCCTAACCCGGTCTGGTAGCACCTGTTTGGGTCCCAGCTATGGGCAAATGGTTAACCACCAAACTGGTGTCAAAACACTATGAAAGTGTAAAAATAGGTTTTAATACCAGAAATAATTTGTAAAAATTATTACCAGTAATAAAGGAAAAAGAAATATTACCAGCAATACATTATTTGCAGCAAAACATGTTTGAAAAAAAATTATACAGGACTATACATTTTTTTAAAAATTACCAGCTGTACGTTTTTTGGAAAAAATATTACTAGCGATACATTCTGAAGAAAAAATATTACCAGAAATAGATTTTTTGAAGGAAAAAAATATTACCAGAAATAGATTTTTTGAAGGAAAAAAATGTTACCAGAAATAGATTTTCTGAAGGAAAAAATATTACCAGAAGTAGATTTTTTGAAGGAAAAAACATTACCAGCAATAGATTTTTTGAAGGAACAAAATATTACCAGAAATAGATTTTTTGAAGGAAAAAAATATTACCAGAAATAGATTTTTTGAAGGAAAAAAATATTACCAGAAATAGATTTTTTGAAGGAAAAAATATTACCAGCAATAGATTTTTGAAAAAATATATTACCAGCAATGAAAGTTGTCAGCATTAAATAACCCATTAAGGTAAATATGCCATAAACAAAACAAAACAAAACAAACCCTCTGAAGGAGCTCCAAATACAATATCATTGCAAATCTCCTCAAAAGCCACTTCATTATTTGAAATCTCTTCACTGTTGTAGAATTTAAAACGACCTGAACGTTGCAACAATAATTTAAAAAAGTGTTACAGATTAGTAATGTAAATAGTTGATATGAGAAATCAAGGCAATTTAAATATATCGACCGATGTTTTCTAGCTCAAGCAAGATTGGTGGACGGGTGTTGAAAAAATATTGTGTGGCGTTTGTCAGGATTGAACACATAACACGAACAAACAAGCTTGCTAGCCGCTGCACGAATCCAGGCGAACATAGGATGTGCAGGTAAGGTAAGGTCTCGAATCGAGAAATAGAAGAATCGTGTTCAAATTCTGGTCGAGTTCGTTACATGGATTTTTACGTTAATAAATTTGGACAAGGTATGAATTTATCTCTTCTCTCTTCAGCTATGGCTTCAATAGCAGGTCATTATGGGCTCTATAATAGTGTTAGGCAACCAGTCTGGGAGAAGGAAAACTGAATTCAAAACTGTATATAGCTCTGGTGAAACACATGCTATACAACCGTAGCAAATATTACAAAGTCAGAATTAACTGTGGTGTGTGTTTGTGAAATCTATGATCTTGACAGAGGTCGGCTTACGGCCATATAGCATTATAAAACCGATTCTCGTATGATCACCGAAGTTAAGCGACGTCGAGCCTGGTTCTTACCTAGATGAGTGACCACTTGGGATTAGAGGTGCTGTAGATCTACAGTTGGTGTAATAGATAATGGCTCAGAATTGTTAATCGGAGTGCTGCCTTCCAATTTTAGTTGGTTTCGTTATATTCACTTACACACACAAATACCCTTGGGAAAGATATAAATCCACTCCTTATTTCCCCAGCTATGTGTTAATTAGTTAGATCTGTATCAGTAAATCGATATTGTCTTTAAAAATATTCTTAAAATTTAAAAATATTTCTGGCTTTAAATAACCGGCAAAGGGTGATAAACCGTAGAAAGCGAATCATTCATTCAATCAATCGATAGAGATCGATGAGACAGATTGGCAGTTTAACGCTATAAGCTGATATAAGAACGTCAGCATGCGTACAAGATCAAATGTGGTATGATATTAGATTCCGTCAGTTTTTCAATATTCCAGCCGTGAACATCAGCATTTGTATTATTATTATTATTATTATTATTATTATTATTATTAGTAGTAGTAGTAGTAGTAGTAGTAGTAGTAGTAGTAGTATTTCCTTTGATTTCTGTTGCGTGCACATTTCTTTCCGGGTCCCAACTAGAGACCTAAGGTCAGAAATGGTTTCATAATATTTTCCACTAACCACTTTTGTAAAAAAAAACAAAAACAAAACAAAACAAAAACAAAGATCAGACCCATTTTACATAGATAAAGCTCTTCGTAATGTGCGAGTCGTACTTGTGAGTACAATGTTTTGTATTTCTTTAGAGCATGGGCTACCAGGAATACATTCAACGACTCTATCGGAATCTTTTCCAATCAATCCGAGGGCTCCAACTTCAACTGAAATTATGGATGTCCTCATGTGTCACATTTGTTTTTAGATTTCCACTTCCTGGTCTTTGTATTGTGATATTCTTTAAAGATTTCAAAGCTACATTCCAATCTGCAGGAACTGCGATGTTAATAAGAAAGCACACTCTCTTCTTGTGGCCTTTGATCACGATATCTGGGTGATTAGCTTTGATTGTTTTCTCTATGCGTATTGTAAAGTCCCATAAAATTGTTACAGGTCCTATCTCTTTAACCAGATCTGGGTGATGTTCCTACCAGTTTCTTGAAGTTTACCTATAAAAGCCGCATATTTTCTGGCGTAGATATTGGCCACTATCATGTCGATGTTTATATTCAGTGGATGCTAACACCGTGCAACATGATAAAAGATGTCCAACTGTTTCTGGATATTTATCAAAGAATCTGCATCATCATCATCATCGTCAGCAGCAGCAGCAGCATCAAGAACACTGAAGTCTTATCCGTAAGTAAGTAAAACTAGGTAGCTGATAAATTACTCGAACCAAACCTGTCCACCACAGATGGTATAAAAAAAATGACTTTTTGATGAGGGGATCTGAGCGTGCCTGACAACCATAGTAGCGGTTAACCCCAAGCCTTGTTGAGAGAAACAGTGTAGACGGAACTGTTCCGAACCCGTAAGATGGTTGTGCTAGACTGAGGTTATCGTGATCGCAGGTTAGAGTGTCATAGCCTTGTTCAAACTGCTCCATCACACCAGATGGTGATCTTTCTTCAAGAAACTGCGACTGCATAGTTACAGTATAAACCATAGGTTGGCTCTGTGGGTGTTGATGGAACACAAATGTGCCTGGGTAAGCGTAGGCAACAGGGATTATTTAGATGGATTTACTCGGAAAAGAACAATCAGCTATTATCATTATATGTTAAATGATTTTGTCAGGTCTGAACGTCATTGTTCGTTTGGCAGCAAACAGTTTCTTCGCTTACCCGCTGCGTCGAGAATATTTGAATGCCAATTTAAATTAAGAAGTAATCAGTTTATCTGAATCATTAATTAAAGTTGATTATGAATTAACAATGGCATCGGATCATTTGCCATTCCCTGCGTGATCAGACTTAATCAGTTTATCTACCGAAATTACACCAACGTATCTGTGCACTTACAATTAGAAGCACATATCTGCAATGAGTCTGTGGACTAGGATGTACGCAAAGGATTCGCATTAACCATATTATTATAGTTATTTACTAAGTTTAACCAAATATGGACACTCGGTAAGGACCTAACTTACTACAAAACATATTCCCCATGAAGATCGAGCTGTCGTCATACCTAATGAGAGAGATAAGCTCTAATCTTGACACTCATTATGGTTACTAAGCTTAGTTTTTTTTTACTTTTGTTCGTCTAATAATAGGCACAAGGCCCACTCAAGCTAGAGGTTTATTGAGTACGATTGTTGTAAGGAAGGATGGAGTGATTATTATGCGGATATGTAGGATAGATATCGGTTGAACTTAGATTTTAAGTTAGGCCGTTAAGGATGGATCCACTTGGGAGCCCATTCCACAAAGTAACAGTTCTTAGGAAGAAGCTGACTGGGATTTACTTCTTAGCAAAGGGACACGAAAGGAATGGAGGTAATTTGCCATCGGGAACATGGCGGGTCTGAGCCGTTGAAAATGCTACTTGTTAGAACATAGAGTCATAGTGATAGAGTAGTGAGAGTCTAGCAAATTTTTGCCTGTGCAATAAGGGTTGCAGAGTGGACAATTATTTTTTTTTTAACTTTGTCAGGACTCGACAGCGATGACACCAACCTAACAAAGAGATATAAAAAAAAATACAAGTAAATGTTTTGTCTTTCATTCTGACGTGAAGACGAAACGCGTTGACATCAAAAAAATTTTCGGCTTTGTCTCATTTCAGCCATTTTAGTTAGGATTTTATAAGCTACGAATAGAGACCATATGGAAGCAGAAATCAAAATTGTATATCAGTTTCGCGCCATGAGAGATCATCAGGATATATTTCAGACGTGAATATCTTCCTAAACATGCAGTATCAATTTCTTTGCCAAAATTGTTTCTCTCTCTCTTTGTCTCTATCTCTCTATATATGCATATGTAAATATATATATATATATGTTTGTGTGTGTATATGTGTGTGTCTATATCTATCTATCTATCTATCTATCTATCTATCTATATATATATATATATATATATATATATATATATATATATATATATATTAGTGAATATACATAATATCCAACATCGACATCACGACTAGGAGATTCATGCAGATCAGGCTCGGAGAGTACATGAACTGCATGAACCTCCGAGTCGTGCTACCGACGTTGGATATTATGCCGATTCATTAATATGTAGCGGACCGTGAGGGTGAAGATGTGAAGAGATATCAGAAGGTTAAACTTTCCTGCTGGCGGGTTCAGCTACATGAGAATGTCGGACTATAATTAAGTCCAAAAAGACAAAGAAAACAAACAAGACCTGATATATATGAGTAA
>OZ038488.1:59922253-60002253 GCA_964036315.1 Acanthosepion esculentum
TTTATTGAGTACAAATGAAGCGGTTATTTGTAGCTATTTTATAATTTTGTTTGTTTACCTTTTACTCAATATTTATTACTGATGACTTTATTATCTTTGTTGATTATTATTATTAAACATACTTATGGTGATTTTCTAGGCGTAGCTTAGATGTGGCACAAGACCGAAAATATGGGGCACCCACTGAGGATCGAACACACTACTCTGTTGTAATTGACCTTGCGAGACAAGCTTGCTAGCTATTACAAAATGTTGAAGTGCCTTTCATTTTCTAAGCGTAACTTAAATGTGGCACAAGGTCGAAAGTATGAGGCGCCTAGTGCGGATCGAACTCGCTACTCTGTCGTAATTGATCTTGCGAGATAAGCCGGCGAGCCATTACACCATGTCGAAGTCTCCTTAATTTTCTTAACGTAGTTTAAATGTAGTATAAAGCCGAAAGTATGAGAGAACCCAGTGAATATCGAACTCACTATTCAGTCGTAATTTGTCTAGCGAGACAAACTTGTTAACCATTACAACACATCGAATTGCCATATTAAACTTAGGTTTATGCGTGCATTCGTAGAGTGTTTATTTTTTTAAATTATTTACTTAATTTGTTTATTTATTTATTTAGCTGTTTTGTTTACTTTTTCTGGGCTTTGTTACCTTTTTTTAGTTTAAAGTATTGGCTTTGTCTAAAGTATGTTACATAATTTGCAATGTATATAGTGCATATTGCATTTTTCGGGGTGGTATTTTACAAGGTATTCATTTTTAGATTTCAATTTTTAAGTAACGTAATAAAACTTTCTTCCTTTGTTTGCGACTTGAAATACATTCTGATCGTTTATTTAGTAATTTGCATTGGTCGGAGACGTTACAAGGCAGGACGTCCTGTGCAAGACCATCATTCAAGGCACCGTTGAAGGTGGGCGTAGGATAGGACGCCAACGCAAAAACTGGTTGGACAATGCCAAACAATGGACATATACCAGAATTTCCGATGGCTGCCGTTGATAGACCGTTGTAGAGGAGATTCAGCGTGGATTCTGCATTCGGATTCCCCTTACAATTACAAAAGTAAAGGGGGTGATGATGACGATGATGATGATGATTGCTTGTAGAAGGTGATTATAGCTATTTTCTCCTTCAGACAGAGTTTACAGGTTTGGGATTTATTGTTGTAGGCTGATGCCGTTTTCTTTAATTTCTATATTTTTGATGTGATTTTGGTTTTTCTTTTAATTTCTCACATATGTTTAGAATGTCTTGTGCTGTTCGCATATTTAGTAAGGATTTTTTGAGAGTAATTTCTTTGTTTCCAGGGTCTTTCAGTTACTTCTATGCATATTTTTCTTCGTTATCTGTTGACTTTACAGTGACATGCTATATTATATTGTTTCGCCATTTAAAGAACATTCTTTCTTTGCTCTGCAGTTATAGGTGGGTTTGGTTTAGTTCGTGCGCGTGTTTTGTTGGTTATTTTTCTGTTGTACTTTTTTATTATTTGGGTAACGTTTTCAGTGCATTTGTAGATAATGTTTGCTGTGTTTGTGTCGAATATCTTGTGGAGAGTGCTTTATGGAGGGATGTGTTTGCGTGTTAGTTAAATGAATATTTTCCTAGATATATTTTTACGTCTCTGTTGTACGGTGGGTTGAACCATATGATGTTTCTTTCCTGTTGTTCTTTTTTTTTTGTAATGTGTGGTGTGTATGTGAGCGTTGCCAAAATCCATTGGGGCTGTTTCATAATCTTTTTAGCTTCGTTGAAGATGGTTTCATTGGAAGAATTGTCAGATAACTAGGCAGTTAATTGGGTGTGTGATCTACTTGATTGTTGTTGACGGAATGTTGAAAGCTGTGTGCATGGAAAGTAGCTTTTCCTACGGGTGATATGTACCTTTTCTTAGGTTGAGTGATATCTACAAAATCTACTTCTTTCAGATTTGTTTTTATCTCTATATCGAATATATATATATATATATATATATATATATATATATATATATATATATATGTATGTATGTATGTATGTGTTTCATTAAAGACAACTGACAAAGTACTGCGATTATGCTTTTTAAATAATTTTTCTTTTAATTTATGTCTTTTTTTAAATTTTGGAAACAATTATCGTCCTCAAAACATTATATATAACAATTAAAATAACCGGGATTATCATATGAGCTTAAAAGATTTGTATTTACTTATAATTATTTTTTTTATTTAATTTTAGAGTAATTAATCATGAAATATTTAATTAAAGGGAGCTTACTTAATTTAATTAAAAATAGTAATATTAAAAAAAAATTAACATTAATTATGAACAATAAATTATAATATATAATAAACCGTAACATACACTAAAAACAAAACCGTGGTTAGTATTAAAAATTAATCTGGATCGACGTTTTTAAGTAGATATTTGTTTTTATACCTACATGTAAACATCAGTTCATTTCTCTTGTTTAATAATCCCTGGTTATATAATTTTTTTAAGATAATCATTTTTACAATTAAACATAGCTTACATTTATTTCCTTTACAGTTATGTGGTTTTCCCTTGTTGAAAAGGAGTTACCGGTATTTTTCAATTGCTAGAAATAATTAGAGAGAGCAGTGATGTTTCTGTATTTAATATTAGCCAAAATCATTCGATGATAGTAGAAGCAAAACTTCCAAGGATGTTCGGTAAAACCAAAATAAAATCTAACATCTATTCCAGACCGTATGATCGCTCGATATACTATATTGTCGGTCATGTATTGACTGTTTAATGGACAGATCATATTCTTCCGGCAGTTTCACATATATTTAGAAAGATTTGGAAAGGTGTTTATTTAATATGGTTATGTTTGGGTATATTTCTACCAATGTTACTAACACAGCCATAAATGATTTTAACATTATTTTTGTTAAAAACCTTTTTTAGCGTTGGTGAATGGTTAAAATGCTCATGGATTAATTTTAGGAAAATCCTTCTGACATTGGTTTGGACATTACGGGTAAAAGGTGGATTAAACCATATGATGTTGGGTTTACGGTGTTTCGGTTTTTTCCTACGATCTAAATCTACTTCCTGATTGTTTAGTTCCAAAGCCTTTATATATTTAGTGTTGACATCAAATATTTCCTGGTTGCTGGAGTTGATGGATAATCTAATTTGGATTGATTTATGCAATTATCTAGAAATTTGTGGTGGTGGTGGTGGTGGTGGTTTCTATGGTTATGTAGTTCTTTTGTACATGATTTATGGTAATCATTATTCAGGCCTAATGTTACATCTAGAAAGTTGTTCACTTTGGCATTGATGGTAATGGTCGTATTTAGATTGTTATCTTTAAAAAAATTTATAAGCTCTTTTTCATTCAGTTTATATTACGTGGACTAGTTTTACGGATGAGAATTACACCGTCATCTCTATATAGTCCAGTGTCCTTAATGTCGAACATAAATCTAACTTGCCACAACAACAGAATTTCAACAATATTACAATGTTTTGAGATATACAATTATTTTTATATTTAAAAAAGATAATTTTTAAAAACTATAATCCGAATATATATAATACTTAACTGCGCCAGCATTGCGTTAAGCAAATATATATTTTAAATTCAATTTACGTAAAGGTCAGCACATAATGAGCACCTGAAGATTGCATTTTTCATGAAACTCCGAGTCGTGGCGAATAGTGAAGAATAATATGTATATTTATGATTATTTATTTCTTAACCGACGCGTTTCATACTCTGATCGATTTTATCAAGGTAATGCCTCGATGAAATACATCAGAGGACGAAACATGTCGGCTGTGATAAGTTTTCCTTATGTGTGTGTGTATGTGTATATATATAGATAGATATATATGTATATATTAGAAATAAAATAAAGTTATATATATATGTATAACTTTATTTTACTCCTCATATATATATATATATATATATATATATATATATATATATATATATATATATATATATATATATATATATATACCCTACCGTCTCTAGATGGTTGTCTATAAAATTAAGAGTTGGTTTATCGGAAATTATTTTTCTCTACTTGTTTTCCTCTCTAGGTTTTCGCTTTTTCTTTAAACCATATGGTTTCATTCCAATATATATAAATAAATAATAATTATAGATTTTTTTTCTGGCAGGGTTCTAGTAAGTAATTATGGATGTGTTTGTTCTGCATGGAAACGGGATTGAAACTTTCTTGGCCCCAGGAAAATTCTTACCTTGCTACCTGAGGTTACACCTAAAAATCACGAATGTTCGGTGAATAATGATAGGGAAGCAGACGAGAATTAACGAGTCGGTGTTTTCGAGAGAGATAGAGAGAAAACAAAAGAAGTAGGAAGAAAAATGAGTCAAAATAAAGAAATTCAAAAAAATAATGGATACCATGTGCAGAATGAACGATGTAAAGAATGGAAAATCCTAAATCAAATTCCAAAAAAGAGTCAGAAAAGGTAAAATCATACAAAAATAAAAGACAAATAATTTACGAGTCGAAAACAGAAGCAAGCAGAATGAAATAAAACCTGAAAACTTCTAAAGTCACACACAAAAACGTTCTTTTGATACCTTCTAAAACCTAAGCGAAGTATTAAGATACGGGAAATTTTCGTTAGAAACAAGAAAAAGCGTGCTTAAATGTAATATCACTCCTTCTATAAATTATATGTAATATCACTCCTTCTATAAATTATATGTAATATCACTCCTCCTATAAATTATATGTAATATCACTCCTTCTATAAATTATATGTAATATCACTCCTCCTATAAATTATATGTAATATCACTCCTTCTATAAATTATATGTAATTTCACTTCTCCTATAAATATGTATATCACTCCTCCGATAATTTATATGTAATATCACTCCTTCTATAAACTATATGTAATATCTGTCGTCCTATAAATTATATGTAATATCAATCCTTCTGTATGGTAGCGAAAGCTAGACAAATTCCTCAGAGATGAAGAGTATAGTTAAGGCAATAGAGATATACTTCTACTGAAAATATTATGGATGGAGGCGTGTGAGTAACGAAGTAATTATAAGGAAAATGAGGAAAAATGTCACTTGATGCACCAACAATTAAAAAAAATGCACAGAAGATTATATTTAAAGAAAGAAAGAAGAACATGAAAAAGGAGTGAATAATAAGAATGTTACCCGCCATCGAATGATTGTTAACAAGCTCGAATGTCTAGCGATGTGGTTTTGATCTTGACGATCTCCTCCAGGCGTGTGACTACAAGACCTGTTCGGAAAGTAAGGATTTATTTAAGATTAAGAGAAAATAGCCTGCCTAGGGTAATTGCACTTTAGACCTTTTCAGAGTATAGTCCTTGTTGCTTCATACACTTATCCAAACATGTTACCCCGTTTTATTTTCTTCTTAAACAGTGAAATTAATAACAACCGGGCTAGATTGAGTAGTCCTACAAAAGAAAATGTGTGCCTCTTTCAAGAATCTAACCTGCAAAATCTGGTCTCCGTGGCCAAACTGGTAGAGGGACGCTTTACCTAAAAAGTGGTCTTTCCAGGTAGGAAACCTCATGCAGTTTTTCTATAGGAGGACTTTTCAATCGAGCTTGGTTGTTATTACTGTTTACGAAAATAAATTATAGGGTTACCAGTTCAACTACGTGTACCCACAAAAAATAACGTTTATAAGAAATAAAGTTAGATAAAAAAAAACAATAAAAAAACAAAAGAAGAAATGAATATCTTACTCAGATACATGTACTCAAAATATTTCTGTCTCAAATAAACCCCCAAAAACCAAAACATATTTAGGACTGCAAAAATCTTCTTTTTTTTTTGCAGGTGAATAACGCATTAGAAACTTTCTTTTTTGAAAATAACAATGATTTTCCAGATGCAAGTTATACTATTTAAATCATAGCGGCGGTGGAAGAAGTGGATTCATACCTTTCCTAGGATTATTTGCGGGTAAGTAAATGTAATGAACCCGACTTGAATTCGAACTCGGTTCTCCGATTTCTCTTTCCGAGCTGCCATCTATTTAACTACACGCACATCTACTATTACAGAGATCAGAAAGCAAAGGAATGGAATCGGCATCCATATTGGAAAAGTGACAACAGTAGACTTGAGAAACCCGTTTACATGAAAAATTGTTTTAAAAGAAAACTTGGCTGCTCGGTTAATGAACGTTTCCTTATAAAGAAACGGTCAATATTACGATTAACCAGTTCTCGAAATGTTCAAAATGGCTGGATGCTCTCTGAAAAGACATGACATAAGAAGAACTCTTCCACGATGAAAGAGAACAACTGGCAATAGACAGAAATACCGACGTATCGGAAATATTAAAAAACCGAAGTGGGAGCTGCATTGGTCAAATTGAATAGAAACAAAGTGACAGGGCGAGACGGAATTGTAACAGAGATGCTGACAGTCTTAGACGACTGCAGCATATACAAGATCACAGAAATTATAAATTAACTAAACAACAGTGGCGATATATCGGAAGATCTAAGCAGGTCTATTTTCATAGTACTGCCCAAGAAACCAGGCGCAAACGAATGTGGAATCCACCGAACAATCAGCCTAATGAGCCACATAACAAAAATTATCATTCGAATTCTGATGGATCGAGCGCGCAAAAGAATCAGATTAGAGATAGGACAAGAACAGTGTGGGTTCGTCAAAGACACCGAAAAAATAAACACGATATTTATGCTCAGAAAAGCAATACAAAGGCAAAATGATGTGTATCTGTGTTTTATAGACTGCGCAATGGCGTTCGACAAAGTACACCACAATGATCTATCAGATCTGCTAAGCAACCTTGATATATTCGGGGAAATCATTAGCATAATCAAGAATCTATACTGACAGTAAACCGCCTGAATACGACAGATATACAAGATTAGAAAGGGATGTAAGACAAGATATATCTCCGGATTTATTCAAACTATACAGCGAGGCAAATCTCAGGGAATTAGTAGTTCTACCAGGATTCATTACTGGTGGCTACAATCTTAACAATATATGATATTCAAATGACACAGTGCTGATAGCAGACCCGGAAAGGAAACTACAAAACCTCTTACAGACGGTAGCGAAGGAAAGCGAGAAGAAAGGATTAAGTATAACCTCAAGAAAACAAAATGCATGGTTATTAGCAAAAGGGCGAGCCCAAAATACAAAATTACAGTTTGAGGATACCGAAATCAAGCAGGTACAAAAATTTAAATATCAAGGTAATGTTGTTACAGAAGACGGAAAGTGCGACATTGAGATCCGAAGACGTATTGGGTTAGCCAAAGATGCATTCCAAAAGGTAAGTATTAAGAGACAAGAAAATTTAGTTGAAAACAACGAAAAGACTATTGAACTGTTACGTGATATCTGACTGTGATATCTCCTGTATGACAGCGAATGTTGGACAATATCCTTCAAGATGAAGAAAAGACTTGAAGCAACAGAAATGTGGTTCGACAGAAAGAAGGTGAGGATACCATGAGCCGAACATGTGAGCAACGACGAGGTTTTGGAGAGAATGTAAACAAAGAAGAAACTTATACTTAACACCAGGAAGAGACAGATAAAATCTCTGAAGTAAGTAATTAGGAAAATGGGCTTGGAAAATTTGATACTCACAGGACAGATTGAGGAAAAGAGGGACAAAAGAAAGCAGCGCGTAATATGAGCTTGAGCAAATGGATGATAGAATAGGAGCAATAATAAAAAGACAAAAACTTATTAAGAGCTATAAGGGACATGAAGATACCAGTAAGAACGTGGTTTTGGAAAAATGGAAGCAAAAATGAAACTTATACTTAATATCCGGAAGAGGCCGTTGAAATTTCTCGGTCATGTAATGAGGACGGAGGGCTTGAAAAATCAGATACTCACGCACAGAATGTGGGGAAGAGGGAGAGAGGAAAGCGGCGCGTAAAATACTTGATGAGCTTGAGTAAATGAATGGTAGAACAGGGTTTGGGAGAAATAACAACAAGACAAAACTTATTAAGAGCTACAAGGACAGGAAGAAGTGGAGGACCATGCTCGCATACAGCTTGAAGGTAATTGGTGCATAAAAGAAGGTACTAAGACGTGTGACTATTAAAAATATAGAATGAAAGAAAGTGAAATCTTGAGAGAATTTCATGAAAAATAAAATATGCAGAAAGTTAATTAGAAAACAAAAGTATTTTAAAAAGAAAAGTAGAAAATGCCTGTCGGAAATATAAAATGGCCAGGAAAATATTTGTTAAGATTACAAGGAAGGACAATTCAGAGAGAAAACAGAAATTATTGACCCAAACGACGCGAAAATAATAGTCGCTGACGAGGAAGAAATCGGAGACTAAATGTCGGATAGGCAACAAAGGGAAAGAGACCAAACAGAATGACAAACTGGAAAGGAATAGGCTGAAAAAAGAAAAAGAATGTAAAGAAAAAGAGAAATGAGAGCCAAATCATGGACCCCACATAAAAAAATAACAAAAAATCAGACAATAGAAAATACGAAATGCTTCATGGTTGACAAAAAAGGGGGAATCGCAAACGAATATAGATGGAGTAAAAAGAATTTTGTTAAAACAGTTTGCTAAGGATAAAGGTGTTCATAATTTCTTGTTTAGTGGGAATAAAGTCAATGCACACACTCACTACATAAATATAAATAATCATACATAAACTCCCATATATATAAATATATATATATATATATATATATATATATATATATATATGTGTGTGTGTGTGTGTGTGTGTGTGTATGTGTGTGTGTGTGTGTGTGTGTGTAGTGGACTGACCTGTCGTGTTCGACATATGAGAGTCAAGCAGCTAAGTTCCTAGGAATCGACAGCCAGACACCAACATATATTATTTGATTATAGTGGTGAAGGCTTTGTGCAGTTTTGAATTCAGAGTGGTTTTTCTCCTAGACCAGTTGCCATCCAAGGCTATAGAACCCAGTCTGTCCTGCTATTTTACCCATAGCTGGATGGAGAAGAAACGGATTAATACCTTTCCCAAGGATTTATATATATATATATATATATATATATATATATATATATATATATATATATATATATATATATTATAAATTAATAGATTTAAAATATGGTTTTACCGCTACACAGTGATAACCATGTTTCAGAAATGGAAGCTAAAGCCCCTGAATTTAATTTTGTTATTAAACCAAAGACATTAGTTCCATTTCCTCATCAAGCGAATGTAAATTTAAATTTACATAGAGCACTATTGTGTAAAAATAAAAATATCTATAAGAACACCGGATTTTATATCTTACTGTTCTTTCCTTTTTATTTATATATACATATATATATATATATATATATATATATATATATATATATATATGAAAGGAGAGAGAGAGAGAGTGAGAGAGAGAGAGAGAATAAGTATGAATTTTTTTTTCGCTTAACTGAGCAGTATTTCCGTCATACAGACTTCGGAGTTTCCTGGTCACATAGATATGTGACTATACTTCGGAGCCTAGTCGGACTATTATACTCCGAAGATTAGTCACGTATCTATGCGATAACGAAACCCCGAAGTCAGCATAACGGAAATACTGCTCACTTAAGTGAAAAAGAAAACTATTCATATTAATTCTACTAACGTTCTATCTTTGTCTCCGATATTGAGCACTCTACCACAAAGCCTGCTTGCCTTGAATGCCTCATCAGCAAACCACTTAAAAAACAGCAGTTTTGGCTTCAAAAGCTGTCACACAAACTAAGATTATATATATATATATATATATATATGTGTGTGTGTGCGTGTGTGTGAGAGAGAGAGAAAAAAAGAGAGAGAGAGATAAAGATATATATTTTTATATACCAAGAACAGTATTGGGTAAACTGTATGATAAAGTAGAGAAGTTTACTCGTAATGCGTTTCGTCATTCAGGACTTCATCGGACTAAATTTATTATGTTGGTAGGACTACACATGCGCACGACATTTTGAATAAGCTCAAAGTAACGACAAACTCTTATTTACTAGCCAAGGAAGTGAAAAACGCGTCGTAGCTCGTGAAGTCACACATGACCACACGAGAGTGAAAACGATAAGTATTAAGTATGGGAAGCCATTGGTATAAACCAATGGCTTCTGCTATAGATTATAGGCATTTCAAACAGCAACGGCAGGTCATTATTGTGGTTTCGTATATGTGTTGTTTGATTTATTAAAATTGTCATCTTTGATAATGGCTTATGTAAGCCGAAAGCTTAGATTGGATTCAAACATGTGTCAATATGGTGTTTTCCTTTCGTCTTTCAACGATAATATGATTAAGCTTATCAGGCAATACGAAAGGAACTTACTTAAAATAAATAGACAAAACTTGTCTATATTATTTAATGAAACATTCATATATATATATATATATATATATATATATATATATATATATGCAATTTATATATTATTTATATATATATATATATATATATATATATATATGCGTGGTACTTATTGAAAAGCGCTTAACATCAGTGATAGATCTAACATATTTAATTGGATTGATGTGAGTTTGTGACACTGGGTTTCACCTTATTTGCGATCGTCAGACAAACAAATAGCGTGAAACCCAGGAAAATAAACCCATAACTGATAACTAAGGTATAAAATGAGTCTTTCTTGAAGCTTTTATTTTAATTTTAATTTCAAGCTAACAGATTAAATTTAATATTTTCAGTAAGCAAAATAATTTGCTGTATTTCAAACACAATTTAAATTGATTGGAATCATTTTTCCTGATTACGAATTAAATCAATGAAATCGTCCATATTGAGAAATATGTCAACATAAAAATGATTCTCTTCATTAAAATATTTTTCAAAAATAGAATATAGTTTTCTTGACTTTGCGATTGAATTGTCTTTTTTGCGGTTTATCAACCTTTTACAGATTATTTAAATATGTTTACATTCTAAGAATTTTTTCAAGATAATAATGATTTACTGATTTAAGTCCTACTAATTAACCTATAACTGGGGGGAGAAGAGATGGATTCATATCTTCTCTAAGGGTATTTGCGCGTAAGTGAATATAAGGCTCCCGTCTTTTCAGTTACTAGTTTTCAGACTTACAGCACATGGTATTTCCAAGCTGTCACCCATCTAGGTACTCGACGTTGCTTAACTTCGGTGATCGGAAGAAATCGTGATATAGGTGTAAGCCTATACTTTTGTTAGTTGTTTAAAGTTGAATTAATCTAAATTGGAATAAATATTGCTTATTTTCATTTAAAATATCGCAAAAAACAATTTTTAACGCGGAGGTGGGTGTTTTTATGAGGTGCTGCCTGTTTTATCGACAGCCTGATATTTGGTAAATTAAATAAGGAGATAATTATAATAAAATTACATAACGAATACAACATAATCACATATTTATATGATTGTTTTACCTACCAAGTAAATATGAAAATTTAAAATATGTTTAGCATTCTAATATTTTATTTAATTTTAGGTAATTTGTCTTCGTAGCCTTACTTACGAAAATGAATTTATTTTCTGATAATGGCGTGTATGGAGGTCCGCATTTTTAAAACATCGGTACGTTTTTTACTCAAAAAATTATAATTAGTAAATAAGATTTTCATTTGATAAGAGTATAACAGATTAATACAGAATTGAAAACTTTTACAGATTTAAAACTTAATAAATTATTCTAATTAAAATGGAAAAATTTATTATTCTCCGAAAATTTTTTGTAAGATAAAAGTGTCCATAGTATATTTTACTTATAAAATCAGTGAAAAGGTCTTTTAATTAAATGTTTAAATTTTATAGCATACTTATTTTATGATTCAGTGCAGATTTTATGTAAATGGTGGATCTGCTCGACAAAAAAAGTTTAATGATTTAAATTCTTCGTAGACAAAATATATGTATATTCTTAATTATGTATATTTCTTAATGTATATATATATATATATATATATATATATATATATATATATATATATATATATATATATATATGTGTGTGTGTGTGTGTGCGTGTATGTGTGTGTGTGTGTGTGTGTGTGTGTGTTAGGAAATATATAAAATATCTTACATTAATTGCACAACTACGTGTTTAATGCCGAAGCAATTTTCAAGTGCTAGAATTATATTTACCCATTCGGTTATATATATATATATATATATATATATATATATATATATATATATATATATATATATATATATGTTTCATTAAATCGACTGACAGGGTACGACAATTAAGCTTTTTAATTAATGTTTTTTATCTTCGTAAAAGTGTTTTCTTTTTTGGACACAAAATGTGCAAAAACCGTCTTAACCTTCTGTATATCCGAGCGTTTTCGGCTATACTTTTAGCCATTATCAAGGCCGATTTTTTTAAAACTAAATATGTGTTTATTTATGTATGTTTCTAAAGTCATAGGAATGTTTTATTTTCCGAACACGGTCAGAACATTGTGGCCATGTTCATAGTTAATATTATTGAATGTTGACTTTTCCTTTTTTATTATTAAGGCTTCCGTTATTTTTAATCCTTTTTTACATGTGACCGAGGCTATTTGTATTTTTAGTAGTATGTTTCGGATGGAGTCTGGTAGGTTTTTGAGTCCTAATGGAGCTCCAGATAGGCATGTGTGACAAATGTAAATATTTATGGGTTTGTTTTGATCTGGAACAAAGTTTCTTAAAGGGTATTTGAACTCTTAATAATGAGGGTTCTTCTTAGTTTTGATTTTGCAAGTGTGTTGTTATTTTGGCACGAACACAAGAACAATCAAATAAAAAGATTAATCGCAGTACCTTCTCAATCCCCTTTAACGAAACTTGTATAAAAGATGGATTGCTGCCTACATACACAACATATATATATATATATATATATATATATATATATATATATATATATATATATATATATATATATATGTTGAAATCAGTTCCTAGAACTATCTACACTCGTACTTAGGTGTGTGCTCAATTGCAAGAAACAACAAAACTACGCTTATCTTAAACAAGTTAGCCAGAAAAGGATTCACCACCAGCCTCTTGAATAGGTTCTTGATTTTCTACTTCTTGCTGTTAAATGCTTATTCTGCGCTAGTCTTTCCTCTCCACATGCAGAAGGAACGTGATGAGTAAAAGATAACAGTAAAGCAAAGAAACATTTACAGAATCTGTAATTCAACGAGATTCGTTCTATTATATATATATATATATATATATATATATATATATATATATATATATATATATATATATATATATATATATATATATATATATTTGAGGGTTACAGTGTCAGAGCCCGAGTGTGTTTAGGAAAAACAAAGATATATTTTTTTAAAAATATGCAGCAACAAACAAACAAAGGCCTTATATAACAACTGGACCGACCGATAGAATTTCTGTCCTTACCAAAATCGTGTTGTGCCGAAAAAGGGCAAGCACATCGAATCGCATGCAAATGTAAAAGAATAAGAAAATGCAAAAAGCTACAAAGAAATAAAGCATGAAAAAGGCAGAAAGAAAGAAATAAAAGCGTCTGACGTTTACACCCTAAAATACAATTGTATGCTTTCATAGCAAAGAATGAGAATTTCGTAAAATGCCAAAAACACTATCATCTCTGTGCTATAAAAGACTTTCACGCCATTGGTGCCGATTTCTGAGAAGACCAACTGCGTCTTTGGATAAAGGTATTAGCTTTTGATCGGAGTTAGTTGTTCTATAAAAAAAATTCAAAGAATTTTTGTATGCAGGGTGTTGAATAATGTGCGAAACATGGAATCTCGGATCAGAAAGATTTACTTTTAAAGGCTTTTCCATTTGTGGTAAGACATTGTCTTAGTGTTACTGAAGAAACTATAAAAGTAAATTTGAAAAGCATCTCTTATTATATACCTCTACAATCCATAACAATTGTTTTCTATCTATCTATCTATCTATCTATCTATCTATCTATCTATATATAAATATATATATATATATATATATATATTATATATATATATATATATATATGAAGAAATATAGTCTTATGATATGCTATATTTATGAGATAAAGTGCTCAATATCAGAGATAGAGCGTGTGTAAATATAAAAGTGAACATAGAAGTCAACACTTAGAGGCGACAGTGTTTCATGCTAGATGCAATCGTCAGGGCTGACGATTGCATCTAGCATGAAACACTGTCGCCTCTAAGTTTTGACTGATATATATATATATATATATATATATATATATATATATATATATATATATATCCTTTCAGTTAATGATCTATCTCTTTTTGGTTAATGGTCTATCTATCTATCTATCTATCTATTTATATATATATATATATATATATATATATATATATATATATATATATATATATATATATATATATATATGTCTTTTCATATCTATCTATCCATCTATATATCTATCTATTTCTCTCTCTCTCTCTATATATATATATATAAATATATGTCTTTTCATATATATCTATCTATCTATTTCTCTCTCTCTCTCTATCTCTCTCTCTCTCTATATATATATATATATATATATATATATATTTATGATTCGTCTTTTTTCAAATAATCAGTCGAAAGAGTCATATAGGTGATTGATCGTTATCTTCATAAAGCACATAATCTAACACTGTAAATATGGAGCCCAACGAAGGTCGTGATGTTATTGTAGTCTTTTCTTTCTCTTCCCAAATCAAGGTTTGAGTTTCATTTTCCTACAATCGTACTGGACGCGTTTCCAAGCAACAGCAAGGCTTTATAATGCGTAGAAAAATAAAATAAAATAAAAGTCCGCAGCGTAGGTCGTCCTTATTCTTAATGCATCTTAGTCTATGACAACTGAAACAACGCGAAACAAGACTTCAGAAAATATGCATGTTTGTGCTTATATATATATATATATATATATATATATATATATATATATATATATATATATATATATATATATATATATATATATATATATATATGCGTGTGTGTGTGTGTGTGTGTGTGTGTGTGTGTATCTATGTATACATACATACATACATATATATATACTTCGGTAAATCGAAACGAGCTCTGTCAGTCAGTGTGTGTTTATCTAAAAATAAATACGCTTCAGTTTATCTTCACACCTGACGTGCGCCAACGGTTTAGTGGTAGAATCCCGACTGGCGTCAATTCAATCCGGTTTCGATTCTAGCTAGAGGCATACGGACGTCTAGCCACACTAATGATCTGTGAAACAGTCTGTCTGTGGATGACACTATATATATATATATTAAAATATAGTCGAACTCCGGGTTTAGTAATTTTATTGAACCCATTTTTAATTGGGTCCAATAAAAATTTAATGTAATAATAAATATATAAATAATTCATCTAAATTTGGTCGTGTTAAACAGTGATGATCAAACGACAGAAAAACGCTTGAATAGAAATTTAAAAAAATAAACTTTCATCACTATGATTAATGTTGAGATCTCTATGAGCAAACCTTTTTTTAAATTTTCTGTAACACTTAAACGCCGACCATCATCAGTTAATATTTCAATGGAGTTTAGCGGACATTATCAACCGAAGATTAAAATGTTGTCATGAATGTAAACATTATTTATTTATGAGTCGTGTCCAAATAACTAATTGGCAAGTCTTGGATTCATACAATCACTATTTACTATTAATGAAATTATGGTATTTTCTGAAATAGTTTCATGCAAGTAGAATTGGAAGAACAAGGCAAAGACAGACCCATGTCTACATGCATACTTCTCAAGTGAAAAATGGTTGAAGGTTAAATTTAAACAAAATTTAACTTTTCGTCGTCAAGAAAGATGAGAATGTAGTTTTCTAAGGTCGTTTTGGGTCTAGATTAGGAAAATATCAGTCATTTTTTACGAAATGATTTCAGTTTTTTTAAGTTGCCAACTACCATTTATTGCAAAAGTTAACACTTTTGTTTCTTATTTTCAGATTATACAGAAAATTAATTAAAAAAAGCCAAGAACAAAATAGACCAAATAAATATATGTTGCTTTGTAATGTTTAAAAAGAAAATATTACCCCTCTTGTTAAAAACTATACAATTTATATTTTGGAATCAAAATTGGAGACCAAGTTAAATTATGAGCAGCACATATCTGCTGCACATCATGCTTCAATATTCTCTCAAAATGGTCAAAAAGAAAATTGAATAACCTTCTATTTGGAGTGTCAATGGCTTGGCGTGAACCCCAAATCATGCCACTAATTGTTACTTTTGATTAGTACAATGTAATTATTGGGTTGGTGCATAATTATCAGGCGTTTTTGTAAGCTATTTAATGTTAATTTTTAATAAAATTTTGTTTATTTTTTAAAAATAAAAATATTTTATTTTCAGGTTATATAAATGCGTGTCGATGATCATACTCATTTAAAAATGTTATTGTTGAATTGTTATGTTTCTTTCTTCATAATAAATATTGTTTAAAAAACGCTTGATAATTATTTACCAACCCAGTATATATATTTTTTCAATTAGGCCTCAGTTCCGAGAGATAGATTTTTTTTTATAATTTCTTACACATTACTATTAATGCATGTTCATATTTTTCAGGTATAGCAACGAAGCTTCATCCATGGTATATCACAAACTTAAATCTGCTATTCGACCTATATCCCACTCAAAAGAACTCCCCTGTAGTACTTGAACCACTCACGGAAATCGTCCTGTCTGATTCAGACGAATCAGAAATGGAATTTCCTGGACAAGAAGATGATACCTATTCTCCAGAATTTGAATCACATGCGCCAAAACCTGTCACTGCATGATCTCAATGATCTTGTAAGAGATTTAAACTTGAAAAACAAAACAAAAAGAGAGAAAATTTAGTAAAGCAATATGTTCGAATTACGAAGATTCGCAGCCGCACGGACAATTTACAAGAAAAAAAATTCTTTTGACAACAATTTATGTTACTGTAATGATATACTTGGAGATTTTGAAGAACTAAATTTACACCATGAGGCTACTCAGTGGAGGCTTTTCATTGAGGCCTTTCTTTATAGAACCAATATAATGCTGTTTGCATATTGGAAATACACTGCCATCAATTCCTTTAGCTCAGTCTGTTGTTTTAAATGAAACTCACGAAAATCTTGATTTTATTTTAAACCAAATGAGCATAATTGGTTAATCTGAGCAGATCTTAAGGTAGTCTCTATTCTGAATGGATTGCAGACAGGCTATATAAAATGTATGTGTTTTTGTGTCAGTGGGACAGTCGAGCTCGAGGTGAACACTACACATGCACAGAAGTGTCATTACTAAATAAGCTTGTGTTTTTTATACATTTTAAATAAAATAAAACGTTTATTTTGAACATGTTTAATACCAATACATATACTCTTAAATCTAAATGTTTTGAAATTTGAAAAGATTTAATTTGTGAATAACAAAAAACTGGAGTCATTTCGTGAGAAATGGAGTTAATTTTCGTGATCTACTCAAAAAACAACCATAGAAAAATGCATTTTTGTTTCTGTGCCGAAATCATTGTTGGACAGTGTTATTAAATGAAATGTATTCTCACTGGTATTAGGGATAAAAATTTTATTTATCCGAGAAATATATTAAAATAAACTTATACTGAAAGCAAACTACTCGGATGTGGATATGAATTGAATTCAGTAAATACGCAAAGATAGAAAAACACGTAAGACACAGATGTGTCTTCTTACTAGACTTACTCAATCATTACAGAGAGGCGAGCCTGAGAGAATTAAAAGTCCTATCGGGAGATATTATTGGTAGCCACAACCTTAACGATATATGATAAGCAAATAACACAGTGTTGACAGTAAATATACAACTGCCAGAACTCCTAGAGAAATAAGAAAAAATATCTATCTATCTATCTATCTATCTATCTATCTATCTATCTATCTATCTATCTATCTATCTATCTATTCAACGTAACGTGGCCGTACGCTGTAATAAACAGTCTGATACGATCTACACCAGTGGTTCTTAATCTTTTTGAGTCACTGGCCACTTTATTCACGGGCACCTTGAGTCAGGGACCCCTATAAAAACTAGCCCTTCATAGACAGATAGACAAGCAAATACGCCCAGTATGATTGTTTTTTCACAACCCTTGTACGTACATTTCTCAATACTGTACCCTCATGCACATTGCGCGCACATCACTTTTCAGCCAGCCACTCTTGAAAGAAATCGTGGTTAATTAATCCTCACCAGTATATGAAAAGATAATCAAGCCGTTATAAACCGTAGAAAATGAGAATTATCTCCTAGTCTTATGGACTGGCAAAAGATGGCGGTCGTGCAGAGAATGATGACTTACGTTTAAATGTTAGCCATAGATCCAAGTCAAGAGAGGTCTAGCGGTCGGCACTCTAAGTAGTGGCTGGGTGCGTTTTATTTCAACCAGCGACAGTACGCATTTTCTTTTATTTCTTTCAATGGGAAACCTTTGATTGGAACAAGGGGTGTATAGTGAATATAACTGTCAATTTTTATCTAATCCTCCCAAACCCCCTGAAACCCATCTAGTGGTCCATGGACTCCAGGTTAAGAAGCCCTTATCTAGACTTTCATATGGATGTCATAAATGGCGTCCAAACCGTTTAGAATTTTCTATCACCTGTATACAAAAGTTTTCTTAGATTAATGAATAAAGGTGGCTTCAAATGATTTAATCCTTTAGGTCTTAATGAAGACAATCCTTATTCAAACCATGTAGACTGGCGCTGCAGAATCACAACAAACCAAATAACAACAACAAAAAAAACAAACACTTGAATAATTCCAACAGCAACAATAATGTGTAGCACATGTAATTAGAAGAGAAAATAATGATATAATCAAAGTGATAACTTTCTACACAAGCGTAAACAAAAGGAAAAGACCTGGCCTCATTACTAGAAAGAGTGATAGCATTTAGTTGACTTAAGAAGTCTACTCACTTGAAAATCTGTTTTATAGCAAGATTGTATAAATTTCCACCGATAGTAATGCTAAGTCATATGTCAATGAATGTTGAATGCTTCCTATATGGAAACAGCTGTTTATACCAGTCAGAGATTAGATTAAGATATCTCCCCTGAATTAACTATAACAGCCCACTGTGGGGGTAAACTGGCTGGTTACATTCTATGCCTCAAAAGCCAAAATAGTTAAATTCCATCATCGCCGGTCGGACCCAGAACTATCACCAATCACGATGAACGGATATTCCCCGAGGAAGGCCCCCATGGTTTAAACGCCTATTGGGACTGGAAAACAATACCCAGACCAGGAATGCAGTCTTCACTTTCCAGTCTCGATAGAGTACAAAAGCGTATCTGCGTCCTCATGGGTGACAAATTACTTTCCATCCTACAACTCATTCCTCACAGTCGAAAAGTAGCAAGCCTCTCACTGCATCATCGCCATTATCATGGAAAGTGCTCAGACAAACTACATTCCTTAGTTTCCCCATTTCTAACTTTCACGGCTAACACCCGCCATTCTACGCATACTGTAGTGAACCACACTGATTCCATTCATTTTTAATTGGTGAGTCGTAAGTTCCCCTCGAGCCTCTTCGTTTCCACGTTTTTTTTTTGTTTTTTTTTTGTGGAACTAACTTTCATGAGAATGCTTCACCTTTCATTGCAATCTTAACCTGTTCAAATCTGAGATTAACCGTTCTCCTTGCCGCATATCCATAAAAAACTGTGATTCATTTTCTGTACCCTTCTACCTTAAAGGCTTTTGGGCCTTATCCAGCTTTATATCACTGTAGAAAAATGTATTTATATTGCGATGTTGAGCATATGGTCCGAAATTGACGAAATTTTCTGCATGTCGACAAAGGAAAACGCTGCTAGATGTCTCCTTTCCTAAGTTTATATATCAATTTTCCTTAATTCAGGAATTTCTTTCTAATGTTCGTAAACCACATATGTTGACCGCCGATTGCGCCAGAAATAAAGAACAGAATAAGAACAAATACACTTCGAACATTTTAAAAACATTATGTAAATATGTCGCCATAAAACTTGGCTTCAAACTTATTTATAACGATGCTAAACCTTCTGTCCGCCATTTTTATCTTATTATCAATTAATGTAGTAAAGTACGAGTCATAAAATGCATCTATTTATAGTTTATGTGCGAAATATGGCTTAAATCGAATGCAATTAACTACTGTCAAAGAAAGATAGAATCAACAAGATAAAGAGAGAAAAACAAGACCGAAGAAGCAAAAGACAGAGAAATCGAAAGAAAACAAAAAATAGAGCGAGAATGAAAATAGTGGAAATGAAAGATACAGAGAGAGAGAGAGAGAGAGAGAGAGAGAGGGAAGGGGGAATGATAAAGAAGAAGAGGAACAAGGAAAGGAAGGGGGGAGTGAAGTCCTTTGTGTAGGATGAACTAAGCACGCATGCAAATATTTGTGCTCTCATATATGCGTCAGAGTGTGTCAACGGCATTCGTTGCACACTGTGATAACAGGAATTAGAGCAAATACATTGAAGAAGCATCCAGATTCTCAACACACTGACAATGCTTCGGAATTTATTATTTTTGTCATTCATATATATATATATATATATATATATATATATATATATATATATATATACAAGTATTGGATTCGTGTATTCGGAATAAATTCAAATAACCAAAAATACTATTCTCAAAATACTGCTCAAAACAGAGTAGAGCAAATGTTATAATTTTCGAATAAATTATATATAAATTATATATATATATATACATATATATATGATTGTTCGTATCCTCCGCGTTTAATTGTTTGGTTAACTAAAAGGACGAGTCAAATTTAATCTAAGTTATATTTACATATTTGCTTTCTTTAAAAGATTTGTTGTCTTTGTCTAATTATAGGTTTATTTTAGATCATATATATATATATATATATATATATATATATATATATATATATATATATATATATGCATAATTTATTCGAAAATTATAACATTTGCTCTACTCTGTTTTGAGCACTCTTTTGAGAATAGTATTTTTGGTTATTTGAATTTATTCCGAATACACGAATCCAATACTTCCATAAATACATAGCAAAGAAAGTATAGCATTAATTATAGGAGCGAATTTCTCGTTATCTTACGGTCTCACAAACCAAATAACGGTATCCTAGCCTCACTAGAGGCTAAAAGCATATATATATATATATATATATATATATATATATATATATATATATATATATATATATATGATTTTAAAATAATTACAGTTGATGACAAATGTTAATATAAATATCTTAAAAATTATATTTCACTCTTCTTTTTAATTAACAACAAAATTAAAGGCGGGTGATACAAACAATTATTCTAATAATATAACCTAGCCTGACGATCCCTGACAAAAAGGGTTAAACTTACGTTTCAAAGGTATTTATATCTTACAATTTTATGTTTATATATATATATATATATATACATATATATATATATATATATATATATATATATATATATATGTATACATACACACACGCACATATATATATATATATATATATATATATATATATATATATATATATGTATGTATACATACACACACGCACATATATATATATATATATATAAAAACATAAAATTATATATATAAGTTTGCTGAAAAGTTCTTGACCCGACCCACTTCCCCAGATTTTATCAAATGACCAAACGGAATTTTGTGGGGAATCCATTCTTAGCCGGTTTCTGTTGATGCTGATAAAATTATATATATATATATATATATATATATATATACATATACATATACATATATATATATATATATATATATATATATATATATATATATATATATATATATATATATATATATATATATTCTATAGATAGATATAGATATAGATATCTTTATGTCTAATTGTCATGGCCTTTCTTTATCTCGTTTGACAATCTACGTCAAATAGCATGTGCGAGTTACGGTTTGGCTTTTTATAGAGACTGACGCGTAATTCGAGAACTTGATTCCCTGCGGCTGTAGACGAAAGACAAATGCATCGAAGAGAGAAAAAAAAATAAAGAGAAGAAAATGAGTCAGGAGGTTCAGGCTACCTGAAAGTGTAGAAGACGCATTTTGACATTCGAGAAAAAAACATACAAGTATTCTTTGTGCTTGGCAATACGTGACTGATTTATTTTTCATCGCTACGTTTGAACATGTTTTTTTTTATGTCTAATCACATTCTCATAATTTTCCAGATATTTTTGTTTTTGTGCAATTTTATATCAGTTTTAATCTAACATCTTCACACTATTGGAATAGATAGTCTTACATTACCTGAGAAAGTCAAGTAAATTTAGATAATACAATGAAAATGAAATACTATTTTTGTTTTTTTTTTAGTTTAAAAAAATATTCGATCACGTGAATCTTTCATATCGCAGCATACGAGGTACGCTCGGAAAGTAATATCACTTATTTATTTACATAAGAATAACAACGGATTCAGCAAGCACTCCGCGGTCTTTTAAACAGGAGTAGAGGTTTATCCGGTGTTTCTTGTTTAGTCTACTTCAATTCTAACGTCTCCGACTGAACCCTGAAACTTAATTCACTAATTAAATACTGTCCCTTTCGAGATTAGAGTTAGCCGTTATCTTTTTTGCATAGCCCTAAGAACTTCACATCGTGCCCTTTCTTACGCTCATGCAACACAACACAGAAACCCTCTACTTTGAGTGACTCCTGGGCCTTGAATTGAGTGAACATAAGTTAAAAAAAATTAAAAAACAGAAGCCAGAGTGACCGATCTAGCCTGCTATTTAACTCGTGGGGAGGAAGGGATTTCTGTCTTTCCCAAGGGCACTAGTGTGAAATCAAGACTAGGCTGGGATTTGAAACTAACACGCCGATTTCACATTCGGTGTCCATAACAATCACGTTACCAGCAAATACGGATTGTAATAATGGTGTTATTAACTGATAGAGCTTAGCACAGACTTCAGATTGGCGTGCTTCTGTACCTAAAGGATACGACCCCTAAGAATGCATAGCGTATTGAAATATATAGTAGTTCGCTAAATATGTGAAGTTTTTTTGTTGGAACTACAATATGCCGTAACAGTTATCATCATAAAGAACGAAATCAGCAAAATCAAGTTCGAATTTCAGTGAAAGCTGCTTATGGCCAGTTTGTGTTATCGAATTAATGCCAACAGTTACAGTTTTGGGACAGCCAGAATTAATGGGATATGGGTCGAAATTTATAATTTATACATAAATATTTGTTGTTTTATAATTCCAGGTAACATATTAAAAATAACTGATCCGACGTGCATTTTCGGATAATAACTGTGACATTCCTGTATATATTGAACAGCTTAGTTCATGCCATATTGACTGAAAAACCTACCAGTACAAAAGAATTCTCCATTGCCATATAAGTACAAAACGCACAATTTTAAAATTTAAAATAATTCGACCTCAGCGTTGCGGACGCACGCTCAAAGAAATCTCTTACCAGTAACAATATCACATTTCTAAGAACAAATTTCGGACTATAAACTACTCTTTCGATGTCCAGTTATTACCTGGAATTATAAAACAACAAATATTTTCTTACCTGATGATATCTGTAGGAACAGATGAAAGCTCGTAAATAGTAAAAAAAGACCTTATTCAACTGAAATTTATAAACAGGGATCATAACATTCATTTACAGGTTCGGGGTTAATGTCTCTTAGTAAATTGTTTGCGAAGATGTATTCTCGCCATTTTATCATTAACTTCTATATCTGTTTTCTGTATGAATGATTCATTGTAATGTAAATTGAACTGCACCACATACTTGATATATATATATATATATATATATATATATATATATATATATATATATATATATATATATATATATATATATATATATATATATATGATGAAATGGATTAAGTCCGAGAGTTATTTAATATATTTTCTGTTAATACGTTATTTTTATAGAACAATTTATTTAAGCAAATGCTCTGTTCTTACTTAGACAGTATTAAGTACAATTACCGACCCTGAATGTTCGGGAAATTTCGCAGAAAACTTGCATTCTCCAACAGGTTCGATTCTTGTTGGAGTACGCATATTTTTCCTGGAATTTCTCGAAAATTCAGGACCGTTTATGTAATTAATACTGTTTAATTAAAAACAAACAATTTACTTAAATAAGCATTTACAAGTTCGATTCCTGTCGGAAAACGCATATTTTCTACGAAATTTCCCGAACATTCAAGCCGGTAAATGTAATTAATACTGTTTAATTAAAAACAGAGCATTTACTCAAATGAATTGTATCCATAAAAATAACGTATGAACAGAAAATATATTAAATATATATAAATATACAAACACACACATATTATATATATATATATATATATATATATATATATATATATATATATATATATATATATATATATATATATATATATATATATATGGGCGTACGCGCTCACATATGTATATATAGGCCCATATACATATGTTTATATAGGCTCTCGCGCTCGCAAACATAAAATTATATATATATATACACAAACATAAAATTATATATATAACCAATAAGGAAAGTAACAATATAACATTCAGGAAAAAAAAACTTGTTTATGACAAATAACAACAACTAAAATAAAATCCCAATACATAATGCGACATGTATATATATATATATATATATATATATATATATATATATATATATATATATATATATGAGAAGAAGCGGTGTGAGGAAGTAAAATCTGGCAGCTTTGGTCGGAATTTCCCCATTAAAATGTTTGTCATTAATTTTCATACTGCTAAGAGAAGGTAACATATGAAAAGCTCTGCTCTATCCCCGGTTGTTGTTATAAAATGTGGTCTTGTATAACTTGGCTTCCACCTTCAGTGGATCTTTATGAGCCGATTGAACAATAGATCGCAAACATCGAACTATTGCTTGCTCATCGAAGAGAAAAGAAAACGGCACATGTGAACCTTTGCGCCAATATAAATAACCTTAAAGTCTACTCTTATCATATATTGCATCACTAAAATTATTTATTGGTACAATACTGCAGCCTATCCCTGGCAACGATATACCAAACGGGTGTGTGTATAAACGAGAAATAAAGAGTGAGGGAGAGAGAGAGAGAGAGAGAGAGAGGGTTAGACAAGGAGAAGGAGGAGTGATATTTTACGCAGGTACATCAATAACTCAGTAACCTTATGAAATAAAGGGATTTATTTTACGTTTCTTTTTCAAGATAATTACCTACCTTGTCAATGCACTTAATTCTGCAATTAATATTAATCTTTTAGCTCAAAAATGCTCAAAAGATTTGTATATGATATAAAATGAAATTAGTAAAACTGTCGTAAATAAAGCACTTCAAATGGCGGATGAACCGTCTTGTAGCGCCAGTGTACACAGATGTAGATTGCACTCCATAGCGAAGTATGTAGTCAGGTGATTACAGCATCATCTACCTGAACTAAAGGCCAACTTATTTGTTTGTCATCGCATTTAACATATTATTACCTACATACACATATGCGAATACATAATGTCAGATTCTGCTAGGCAAGTCGATATTTTCAAAATTAATAAAAGTTTATTAACCAATAGATGTTTGAAAGATACTCTGTACATTTATTAAAAAAATAACCTATTTGGTTATATGCAAGGATTGTTCATCATATTGTAAAGAAATACATATAACAGTAAGTTCAATAGTAACTTATTTCATATATATATATATATATATATATATATATATATATATATATATATATATATATATATATATATATATATAATCCCTCACCGATTGCATAACACGGGGTTTCATGCACAACGCAATCTCCAGGTACCGAGTATATATATATATATATATATATATATATATATATATATATATATATATATATATATATATATATTAAGTGGGCACTCAGGTTAGCACCGACCGGTGAAAGTTTTTTTTTCATGCTTCAGCGCAATCTGTCTGTTTATGACAAAATGTTCAATATAGGATAGAACGTATGTAAATATAAAAGTAGACTGATATCCACACCCAGTGGCGACAGTCTGTTTCATGCTTAAACGTAATCGTCAGAATCCTGATGATTGTGTTTAAGCATGAAACAGACTGTCGCCTCTGTTTTTGACTTCAATATATATATATATATATATATATATATATATATATATGCAAATGTATGTATGCAGTAATGAAAACAAATCGCATTGATTATACAAACATGTCAATATAATACTGCATATACTGGTATAAAATATAATGCATACTTACCTTTGCAGTCCAATATATATATATATATATATATATATATATATATATGGGTTTTAAGGTGTGCTATATTTATGGGATAAAGTGCTCAATATCAGAAATAGAGCGTATGTAAATATAAACGTGTTCTCTGAAGTCAAAACCCAGAGGCGACAAGCTGATTCATGCTAGACGCAATCGTCAAGCCACCTTCAGATATATATATATATATGTGACTTCAATTATGAAATGAGTTCTCCGAGCCGCTGACGTATTTCGTATAGAGAAAAACGTTAACATATCCTTCCTTTCTGCCGTGCGACGATGGCCTAGAGGTAAGGTATCTCACTGATGTCAAATCAGTCGGATTTCGATCCCCGATTGAAGCAATCGGACATCTAGCCACACTGAGGAGCTGTGGTACAACGAAACTGTCTGTCTATGGATGACTATATATATATATATATATATATATATATATATATATATATATATATATATATCCAGGTATGAGATAAGAACAAATGGAGTATAATTCTACTTTCTGTAGCATTTAATTATAAAAATGGGCTCCATACAGAGTAGACTAATTCACCAACCATCAGATTCTTCGTATTTTGCCCCTTGATAATGTTATCCAAATTTCCTAGTACAGCTGTAACTTAACTCAGTTTTACAGTGTTACTGTTGAAATTCTTTGACAATTCTGATCGTTTCGGGAAATTTTTCTTGCTTATATTGAGGAATATTTTACCTATGTTTGTTTTCACTTGCAAATTGAATGGGTGGAGGGAACTCTTTGTCTTGTTCTTATTTACTTTTTGTTATCTTTTATATTTGTTTGCTTAACTTAGGGATTAAATTTTAGGTTACTTTTATATCCCTCTGCCCTTAATTCAATTACATATTCTTTTTCCTTTCATTAAATATTTCCCTTTACAAAGAATTCCTTGAAAATCGGCATTCAATTCCTTTTGGGATGTTTTTGATTACACACTTCGGATGATTGGACTTGATGTTTATGCATTTTAGCAATAAATTTGGTTTCATGTATGGTGAGACTGTACCTTCTAATAATTGGAATTCAGCGTCTAAAAATTGATTAATTTTCATATTCATCTCAGCGGTAAACGGTAATTTCAAAGTTCAGGTTTTCAAAGAGCTTAAGCAGTATTTTCCTAATTATATCGTTAGCGCATTTATTTTCAGGCAGTATAATCAGTCCATCGTCTCTGTAGATGCCATGGTTATCTACGTGTACAATCTTATTGATATTACTTAATATGTAGATACCCATTAACTCGGAAATCTCTGCCCCGCCAAAAGATTCTTGGGCGACATCAAAGGCACCTTCGTTCGATTTTTTATCCATGCTTCCAGTAAACCTTTAGCATAATGTAATGCTTCTAACAATCCTTGCTTCGAAATGGATGGATAGAGGTTTTTTATGAATATTTGCTTTTTGGGGTTTTTTTTTTTCAATAATATTATTCTTCATTGAAATACTGAACTGATACGGTGGAGAGGAGTACGGTGGATGTAATGTTTGAGCTTTTATATTGGGCAGTAAAAAGTTACTTTTAAAAAGGAACTACAGAGACAGTGTAAAATGGAGGCACGGGACTTATCAAGCAAGCACCCTCGTCGAATCAGGCAACAGAAAAAGAGCTGAAGCGGCTGCTTTTCACGACTGGAACCTCCACTGGCTGCCGAGAGCTTCACCTAGAATCGATATGGAAAAGCGTGTCTTTCTTGTACAGACCTTACTAACAATTTGACAAAAGGCAAGGAAATAGTTTAGCCCGCGAAGTCAAGGGATTACCACTCGGTCCTAATTTTTCTAATTTTTATATTGATCACTTAGAAGACAAATTTTTGCCAATTCTATCATATATTGATGACATATTCATAGTAACGAAAGTCAATGCGTTATTTGTGAATTCAAAATTAATAAGAGAATCGCATTTGTCGATGTTTAATAAATTATAAGATTCATAAGAGTAGATTATATGAGTCAACTTCATTATATAAAAATACTACAAAATTATTGTATACACAACTGTGATATATATATATATATATATATATATATATATATATAGTCGCCTGACGATTGCACTAGCATGAAACAGACTGTCGCCTCTAAGTGCTGATTTCCATGTCCACTTTTATATTTATATATATATATATATATATACATATATATATATATATATATATATATATATATATGTATATGTAAAAGGCTCAAACACTAATATTCCATGGTTATAATTTATTACATTGGAATCATAATCACGGCCCAATTCATCAGACCTACAAATTCAAAAAGAAATCTGAAAATATAATTCCGGGTATAAAAAACAAAATTTCGGTGAGTGTGTATATGTGGAAGTGGGAAACTAGAATAAGAGGGAAATGTATGAAAGCTCTAGAGAGAGGTGTAATGGAAGAAAGAACAACAGGAAAGGCTTTAAGGTGAGGGTAAGGAATAAAATTTTAATTTCACAAAGCTTCACAAATGTTCAATATGCACACCATCTGTGTCATCAAGTCGATAGTCCAGATCCTGCCAAACAGGATGTAGCATGTCTTGCGTAACATTCTCCAACGCTTCAGTGATTCTCTGCTTGAGGTACTCTAGACTTACGGGAAGAGAGGGGATATAGACCTGTCCTTTCACATTGCCCTATATTAAAAATATCACAATGTGTCAAGTGAGGTGAACGCGGTGGCCTTTTCAATCACATTGTCATTATCACTGGCACACCCAATCCATCTTCCTGGTAGATTCCCATACGTCTGCTCAGTCAACTTAATTTTTATACAATTTGTTAAAATTTGAGATGCTTTGGGCGAGAATTGGCTATGTTATTAAACTGCAAGATGATGTACATATTTATGTAAAAGAGTAATATTATACAGTGTAACTCAGATATAAAAGAAACCCGGATATAAGAGAGATTTTCTCTGTTCCCAAATTAGAGCCATACTTACCTAAACAAAATAGACAAAACCCGGATATAAGAGACTTCTTATCCGGTCCCGACAACTCTCTTATATCGGGGTTACACTATATATATATATATATATATATATATATATATATATATATATATATATATATATATATATATACAGTGTAACCCGGATATATATATATATATATATATATATATATATATATATATATAGTGTAACCCGGATATATATATATATATATATACAGTGTAACCCGGATATAAGAGAGTTGTCGGGACCGGGTAAGAAGTATCTTATATCTGGGTTTCACTTATATCCGGGTTTGGTCTATTTTGTTTAGGTAAGTATGGCTCTAAGTTGGGACCAGAGAAAATCTATCTTAGTCACGATGAACTGATATCCCCTCAAGGTGGCTCCGTGTCGAGAGAATACTGGACCTCAAAATCACACCGGACCTCAAGTCGGATTCATCGCTGAAGAGGCAGGTACAATGATCGGTTCCCTGCCCCGCTCTAGTAAGTATAGTCCTCATGCTATTATAATTTATCAGAGTTAGATCAGAGCCGAAAATGGACTACTGTTGCTATATTTGGGTGGGAACCACACATTCCTCACTTTCCAATCTTTGTACAGTTCAAAAGCGTCTCCGAGTCCTTGTTGGAAAAAAAATATTTTCCACCTTCCTGACTCTCTCTCTCTCTCTCTTACAGGCGGATGTGGCAAGTCTCTCACTGCTCTATCTCTACTACAATCGAAAGTTGTCGGGCGAACTACATTCCTTGGTTTTGTCAAGTCTGACCATAACGGCTAGGGCCCGCCATGCCACTTACATAGTAGCAAACCACCCTCGTTCCGTCCGTATTCCATCGGCGAGAAATAAGTTCTACTCAAACACCTTCTTCCCGTGAATCACTGGCCTGTGGAACAGACTCACAAGGAGATGTTTCCTCGATCACTAAAATTTTAACCTGCTCAAGTCTAGAGTTAACCGTTATCTTCCACTCTTATTCATAAAAACTACCCCCTTAATGTAACCCTCTGCATGTAACCCGGGCCTTTTACAGGTTGAACCTTACTATTAAAAAAAAATAAAACTAACTGAAGTAATTTCTTCTTCACAGATTATCTCATGAAGAATTGAGCAAAAACAAAACAAACACTTATCAACAATAGTTTCGCACGCCATATCGTAGACAAATGAATAGAATTAAATTAAAAGAATGCTAGAAAAATAATTCAATTATCTCGATGAAAGCCAAATAAGTAAACAAATAAAATACCATGAATTTCGCTATAAGCAAGATGAAAAAGCTTTTTTAAAAAATAATTCGTCGGTAGACAACATTTAATGGATATAATAAATACGTGGGAGATAGAGTTTATTACCGAAAAATTCAAAACATCTTACTTAATACATTAATCAATAACAGAAGACTTCAAACATCGCGCTTATATAAAAACAAACCTGTTTATCAATTCTCGTGCCCAGTAGAGTTTAAGTTACCAACATTAATAATATTAAAAGAAACAACTAATGATCGTAAGGTTTAATATTTAATACTGACCAATCTCCTCATAGTTGAAGAAAAGACTTGAGTTTTGCGGAAGGATTCTGAGAGTACCGTGAACTGAACATGTCAGAAACGACGAAGCTTTTGGGAAAAGCGAAACAAAAAAGGAGAGGTAGCATCAGATAGCGACAGTTGAAATTTTTAGGGCACTTAATGAGGAAAGAGAGCTTAGAAAACGTGACACTCACAGGACATATTGAAGGCAAGAGGAACAGAGGACAACAGGCCATAACCTACCTAGCGAGCTCGTGTAAATGGCTGGCAGAACAGGGATCAGGATAGACAGCGAAAAGTCATTTTCTAAGAACTTCAAAGAACAGGTAATTGTGGAGAACCGTGATTGGTAACGACCTGAAGATTACTGGTGCACAGAAGAAGTAATTTGCCACTTATCGAAACTCGAGCATCATATCACAGATCAACAAAACAAAACAACTAATAATAATAATAACAACAACAACAACAGTAATAATAATAATATTAATGATAACAAATTCCGTTAAAAATAAGAAAACCGTGAAATTTTCAAATGTTAAAACGGGTAAATGTTTATAAATTTATGAATATAAATAACTTTCATATTTATTACTTTATATATTGGTAAATGATAAATATTGTATTGAATTGGTTCTAATTTTATTAGTTTTTAGAATGTAAATATAAAATGATTTTTGTAAATAAACAACAATCTAATGCATAAATTATTAAAATAATTTGTTTTAAATTCTCAAGAACAAAAAATGTGTAGGAATTCATTTCCATCATATGTTTAAGTTTTATTACAATTGTAATCGTCGCTTGAAACAACAAACATTCCCGAGGAGTGAAGTTAGTTAAAAATAAAAAGCGGTGTTAATGGAAAAACCATTCTTTTGACACTCCATTTTTTGTGGGTACGAAACTCCAACTTTGCCAATATTTTAAATCTGTAAACAAAATTTTAATCTACACCAATTACAGTTGTACAAATGCACTTTAGAAATACATTTGATTATGTATTTCCTTTGTGACAAATATTTAGAAAAACACGTTTCCTTTGACAAGAATTCGAAAGAAACATTAAAATCTGGCTAGCTTTTTAGACTTAGTTTTGTAAGATTTGTGTTCGTTTCTGAAAATGGTTTTAAAATGTTGATAACGTTTGAGCAAAAAACAAAATACCTAACATTGCAATGAATGGTATTTAAATTCTAAAAAGACATTATCTGGCGCCATGTTGATTGTTTGTGAAAATACCGGAAGGCATTCAAATTTCTGGCGCCGGCAATGTAGAACCCTTCATTTCTTTTCATTCATTTGCACAGAACCGTAATCAAAGAAAGAAAAGTGATATTTCGCTTTAATTTGTTTAAAGAGCACGCGAACGGGGGTTGAATGAAATAAAACGGATTTTAATCGGCAAGTGAGTGAGGAAATGACAAAAAATTGATGAAAGTGTTGAATAATTAAGCAAAACAAAATAAGATAAAAGAAAAAGAAAGAAAGGAAGTAGCAAGAATAAAAAAAATGGCGTGAGTAAATGTGAAAGAATAAAATGATAAAATAAAAATACAACGGGGAATTTAGAACGATACGGAATGATATAAAACGACATTAAAGAATATAAAAGTCGAAAATGGACGTAAAGCAAATTTAAAAAGAAGTATGGTTGCAAAGACAAAACAAATCGAATAAAAAATGAATACTCTCATTTTCTCTCTTTCTCTCTCTCTCTCTCTCTCTCTCTCTCTCTCTCTCTATATATATATATATATATATATATATATATATATATTGAGACAAATATATATATGATTGGAAAATATACTAAACTGCGCGTTTCACCGACGTGACGCGTGTTATATTCGGCTTATTCAGGTTGGAATGAAAGCGAAAACTTTTGATGATATAAGAGACAATAAATTAAATTATCTCATCAGATCTGATAACAAGAAACCAGAAAGAGTTTGCTTCACTCTCTTTCTCTTTCTCTCTCTCTCTCTCTATCTCTCTCTCTCTCTCTCTATATATATATATATATTTGTATATGTTCTTTTCGTGTCTAAAAGCATTGATAGTGCGCTAATCGCAGAATGTTGGATAATAAACCTAAGACCAGGACAATGCCTAATATCACGAATCATCGCAAATGCAATACTTGCACAATGCGGCATACGAGCTCAGAGAGTAAAAAACAAAGATCTACTCAGAATGGAGTGATTTAAAATACAGCCAACCATAAACAGCTCTAATATATATATATATATATATATATATATATATATATATATATATATATATAGGTAAGTAAACAGACAAACAAATAAAAATAAACGGAAAATTTTCAGTGCATTTTCCTTATACTTAACGTCAGCAAAATGTGTCGTTTAAAAGCTTGTACAGTTTGTCGCATTATCGCCATTTTTGTTTTGGACACTATTCTACAAACACAAAGACACACACACACACATATATATATATACTATTATTCTTATTATTATTATTATTATAGAATAAAATGCAAAAAAACTAAACGAACCAAGTGCTCACTGTCACAAGACAGAGCGTTAATATAATAATAAAATGGCATTTTAAAATGCGTAAATTCTTTTCACGATCTTGCCATCTCGAGGAAACAACTTGATTGATACATCCTCATATATATGAAATAGAATATCCAGTATAATTTTAAATTACAACCATATGTACATATATATATATATATATATATATATATATATATATATATATATATATATATGTACACAGCTAAAAATCCGTGGATAAGTAATACTAGTGAATCCTAATAATATAAAATAAAACTGATCCACAAAGAGACCTCAATGTATTCATTACAGTGCATATATATATAAATTACATATAATTAATCTTCCGAGGTTTGTCAGCATCAAATCGTTTGAAGATTATCTTCAAGCCCTTTGGCGTTGACAGACCTCGGAAGATTAATCTCTTACGGGGGTTAACCTCTTACGAGGAGAAATTGCCATGCAAATGGGGTATTGAATGTCATCTATATATAATTTATCTATCTATCTATCTATCTATCTATCTATCTATCTATCTATCTATCTCTAGCTCAACTGTTATGTACAAGATATATTTATGTATACATATATGTCCTTCTACGTTATAATTTAAAGTATTTAAGATGAAAAAAACTAATAATATAGATAGTTTTTGTCCGATATTGATAATGACCAGAAGAAGGGTCGAAAGCGCTTGATTCGAAAGGGTTGAACAAGGTTCATACTCAATCTTCTTAAAGGCAATGCAATATCAATCTTTCTAAATAGCAATGAATTCTGGACAATTTCCTCACAGATAAAGACGAAACCTGAGGCAATCAATTTGGGTTTCTTCATAAAAAAGCTGGCAATACCATTGAATGAACATTTGGACAGTAAGAAAGTCCTAAAGAAAATGCAAGCAATGAGAAAGTTTTTGCTTAGTATCAGAATGAGAAATTTGAAATTTCTAGAAAATTCGTCGCAAAACTTTCTCAAAGTATAAGTTTGATAATTTATTTCATTTTTTTTCAATGACGCAAAGAGTTCATTTTTTAAATTTTTTACTATTCTGTCAAGTTCATCACATGCTAATTCTGAGAGTGGTTTAAAACTTTGGAACTAATATATATATATATATATATATATATATATATATATATATATATATATATATATAGAGAGAGAGAGAGAGAGAGAGAGAGAGAGAAAGAAAGATAGAGAGATAGATAAATATAGGGAAGGCAAAATTATCACACCATAGGGGTTAATTAATTAATCATGTTTTAAATGTCTAATTTGTTTTGATAGTTTCTTATTTTGCAGAAACAATTTTGACGAAGTAAGATGTATGAAAAACTAAAGAAATATTGAAGTGCTTAAAGACATAATTAAATATGAATGCAGTAAAGTGACAGAGGAAACTTTCCGACGTGTTAATGAATCATGCAAGAACAGAACTGAAATGTGCTTAGAAAAACGCGGAGGACATTTTGAACAGCACATATAACATTAAATAACTAGTAATTAAATTTTTTATGTGTAACTATCCTTTTAATAAATTATTTCTACGTTGCGCGACATTTGCATTGAGGAATATAACGGGGTCGCCTTTTAAGTACTCAATAATGTGAAAACTTTAAGAAAATATTTTCCGTAATTTAATGTTTTATTGAATTTTAGAGTATTTGGGCTCTACATTTTCTATAGTTATCGCTCTGATAATATCGTGTATCTGCAAAAATTGGCACGTTTATTACATGCAAAAACAATTCAAAATTCTTTTTAAAATAATCAGATTGAAATAAGCTTTACACTATATACTTAGTAAATATAGTTTTACTTAACAATATTCCTTAAGAGTTTCACCATTGAATCTGAATTTTAAGAGTTGTAAAATTTTTATAAATTATTCTAATTAAAATTGTATCAAAATGTTAAATACATTTTTCATCGAAAATTTTTTTCTTAAAACTATATTGTCCTTAATATAATATTCATAAAAGCAATTAAAAGCTTCTCTAATTAAATAATGTCTTAGTTTTATTGTGTTTTTTATTTCACGGATCAGAGTAGACTTTCCCTAAGACGGGGTCCGATTTTGCAAAAAAGAAATCTATGATTTAAATTCTCTAAAGAATTCTGCTTTTAACTAATATGTTCACAAAAATTTATCTCGTTGAATTTGTCGCGTTTTCATAAAATTAATTAAGCAAGGTGAAACACATGTAAAAATATTTTACCAGGACTTAACCGGGGATTGAACTCACACTCTTTGGGTCCTGTCACTGGATCTAACCAACGCTTTTAACCACTGTGCGGTGAAGGCAGTGTCGAACTTGGAGAGGGGAATTAACAGGAGATAACTGATCATTAAACATGGTACGTGGAACTAGAACAGTCTACCTCAGCGAGTGAAATAAACGGTTCAGTTAGACATTCCAACCACCTGAAGAAGGCCGGAGCGTTCAACGGTCGAAACGTTGTAATAAATATGTCGACAAAGATGAGGACAATAGTCCGAATAATGTAAATAGTGTTTTCATTTAGTTTAGAGCATTTTTTTCATTACAGTATGGTACGTTTCAGAGATTTTGTTCAGTTAACTATGTATATGTAAATGAAAATGTAAACAAATACTAATGGAGTATTCTAAAAAGGCACATCAGAGAAAGGTAGTCAATGCCAAATCTTTTATATTTAATTATTTAAAGGTAATACAAACGATGCTCTATCAACGCGGATTCCATAGCTTTATTGGTAAATACATTTTGACTATAGAAGCTATTTTCTTATTGAAAAGGGGAAAGAGGTTTGATTTTTGTCGGTGGCAGAATCATTCTCTTGTAGAAATTTCTCATTCTAAAGCGGTTATTAATTTCATTGTTTAAGAATATAAAGTTTTGCGATATCAATTCGACTAGGTGTGTCCACAACAGATAGCGTTTACAGCAATAAGAAATAATGTTGAATAAAAAAATCAATTCAAAACTATACACAAAATTCCGTCTTCGAAAATAAATAAATAAACACCCATTCTTGGATGTTTTTGTGGAGTCTAGTAATAATACATTCGCCACTTTGTTTTATTAAAAAAACAACTTTTGCCTCTTAATTTTACTAGTCAATGTCCTCTCAGATATAAAATAAGTGTTATTAAAAATTTCGTAAAGAGAATCGCACGAGAATTCATCCTCTCGTCCGATTTTCATTAAAGAATTTAAGAACGTGAAAAAACGCTTGTTAATAACGGTTTTCCAAAATATAAGCAAGATGAATCTTCACTTAGAAACATTTCCTGACCAATCCAAATACGTATATAGTTACATTGGATATATTACAACATATTTAACAATAAGACTCACGTTACATGTCTTTGACCAGGTTTCATTTAAATATACATGGAGACCTAGCAAACTCTATTCGTGACATACTCGTTGATAATACAAATATAATAGTATCATCCACATATAAAAAAGGCTAAAAATAATGAAAGCATTGTTAATAAAAAAGTCATCACTCGATAATATCAACTATGAACATGGCCACAATGTGGTGACCGTGTTTGGAAAATAAAACATTCCTATAACTCTAGATACATACATAAAACAATCCATATATTCAGTTAAAAGTAAAATGAAATTATTCCTTGATAATGGCTAAACTTATAGCCAAAACGCTTGGATATATAAAACATTCGGACATTTTTTTATATAATTTATATCCTGAAAAGAAAAAAAAAATAAGAACACATAAATATATATATATATAAATCTTAATCACATCACCTTGTCAGTTGTTTTAAACGAAACTTGCATGAAAGAGGGATTGTTGCTCAAATACACAATTTATATATATATATATATATATATATATATATATATATATATATATATATATATATATATATATATATATATCAGTAACATGTTTGTTTCTAGAAGGAAATTCTTCATAGGCAAAGTTTATATATAGGATGAAAGCGTTGAGAACTAAAAAAAAATGTCGGTTACAGTTTTATAATGAAAGTTTGTTTTTTTATAATTGAAAGAGGCGCTCAGCATTAAATCAAATTTAAAGTGAATTTAAATTCAGTTTTCAAGTCCGGTGTAGTTTGATGCACAACTTCCCTGAACTCATTCTGCTTTTTATAGATTTTGTTTTCGCTTTTATTTTTATCCTTATTGTTATATATCAGCCAGCAGCTTTTTGATGGAATCAGACATGTTTTGCGAGCCAGGTCGTAAACTGACCGTTGAATACCTTTTAGCTTAGTTCTGAAATGTATTTAATATAATTGTTACTAAAACACGCACACAATTGCTCTCCTGAACTTTTTTCCCGGATGACCCGACTACATGAATTTAAGCGTGTTACCGTTTTACTGCTGAATTAACTTAATGTGGACCTCACTTCCGATTTCTTGCTTTCCTGCATTGTAATCTTCAGAAATTTAAATGCAAGTTCAATCCCCATCTCCTGACTTCTTCGACCATATTCCTTTTTTGTCCTTTCCTCAATCTGCCGTATTCTCAGTCTTCTCATTCTCTTTCACTTTCACACCTTGCAACCACACCTGCGTTATAATGGCATTGCCGCCTTGCTTGTGGTAGTGGGTGAAATGATATATATATATATATATATATATATATATATATATATATATATGTGTGTGTGTGTGTGTGTGTGTGTGTGTGTTTAGTCAGCAAAAAATATCGATATCACAAAAAACATCGTGATTGCGAGTTGAGGTGGCCAGCCTTGTTCAGTCATGATCACGCTGGGTTCGCACCAACGCTCTAAAAAACTGTTAATTGGCTCTGCACACGCCAATAACAGTATAAACTGCAGGTGGGCTCTGTGGGCATTTCCCAGTTGGGAAATTGCAAAAAATGCCTGTGCAAATGTTGCAGTATGCGCTAGCTAGCTGTGCATTGCAACGGGTGTCCTCGATATCGAGTGGCCAATTATTATTTAGGCAGCAATCCTTCTTTCATGCACATTTCATTAAAAACGACTGACAAGGTGCTTTTATTTAGTTTTTTATATAATTTCTCGTGCGATCTAATAATGTTTTTCTTTACAGATGATAAATTATATAAAAACTGTCCGAATGTTCTTTTTATCCGAGCGCATTCGGCTATACATTTACCCATTTTCAAGGATTATATTTCAACTGTTAGAATTATAAATAGTTTGTTATATGTATGTTTTATAAAATGTTTCATTTTTTTGTTTCAAAACATGGTCAAGATATTATGTCCATGTTCAAAGTTAATATTATTAAGTGTTGGTTTGTTTGTTTTCATTAATAAGGCTTCCATTATTTTTAGCCTTTTTTTGCAAGTGGATGATGCTATTATATTAGTGTTGTCGACAAGTATATTCCGAATAGTGTCCGGTAGGTCTCCATGAATATTTAAATGAGATCTAATTGAGCTATTGTCAGAAAGGTGTAGAGTTACTCTGCGTGTTAAACAATTTGTAGTGTGGCCTATATAATTATTTACGAAAGTTGATTCTTGAGGAATACAATTCCTTAATGGGCATTTGAATTCATAAATATTTGCTCTATTTAATTTTGTTCTAGGAGGTGAATTGTTATTTTTAACTATAAGGTTAGAAGTTTTAAATTTTTTATAATAAATAATTAATCTAATTTTTTGCTATTGTCAACTGGTGTTATGCATTTTTTATGATGTTATTAATTCTGTATTCATCCTGTTTATAATTTTCGTTCATCTGATTTTTATAAAAAATATTAATATTATTGTTTATGTTTCTATTCTCGCCGTTGCTATTAGTTTCCTTGGACAAGAAACGCCTAATGTGGAAATCCACCAATTGATTAGGAAATCCGTTATTAATCAGCGTTTGCTTTATATTTTTTTAATTCATTAAAGAAAAGCGTGCGAGAGGATGAGTTCTCGTGCGCTCGCGTGAGGAAATTCTTAATAACACCTATTTTATATCTAAGAGGGCATTCGCTAGAGAAATTAAGATGACAAGAGTCTTTACTAGTTGTTTTGTTATAAACAGAAGTTTTAAAAGTATTATTAATAAAATCGACGAGAACATCTAAGAAAGGAAGTTTACTTTTTTCACTAAGTTCATAAGTAGAATTTAGGACAGAATTTTGTTGAAATGTAGCTTTCAGATTTTCTATTTCTTTCTTGTTTTCAGCCAAAATAAAAATATCGTCAACATAACGAACATGTATTTTAGGTTTAATAACTTTAGTAAAAACTTTGTTTTCAACATAAGACGTATAATAATTGGAGAAGCACGTGTTTTGAAACAAAAAAATGAAACATTTTATAAAACATCCATATAACAAACTATTTCTAATTCTAACAGTTGAAATATAATCCTTGAAAATGTCTAAATGTATAGCCGAAAGCGCTCGGATAAAAAGAACATTCGGACAGTTTAATATAATTTATCATCTGAAAAGAAAAACATTATTACATCGCACGAGAAATTATATAAAAAACTAAATAAAAGCACCATGTCAGTCGTTTTTAATGAAATGTGCATATATATATATATATATATATATATATATATATATATATATATATATATATATATATATATATATATATAAAATTAATACAAGTAAATGTTTGTCACTTAGCTGATTGATCAATCTCCAGAGTTTCGTAGACAGACCCTCCGGGAATCACACTGACCACTCGTCAGAGGATATCAGCAATTGACTGCTTATATTTCTCGACTTCTTTTTCATTTGTGAAAGCTTTTGTTTTGCATAGTGCATGTGTGTGCATGTGTGCCTTTGCGCGCGCGGCCGTCTGTGCGCATGTGCGTTAGTTTAGAATGTCAAGGTTATTTGTCCTTTTCGTCTTTTTTATTTTACACTCACGCCATATTGTTGATTTTTTTACTTTTTCTCTCTTTTTCTCTTTTTCCTCTTTCTTTCAATTGTACCTATTTAAACTTCCGGTTTTTCAAATATATATACACCTATATATATATATATATATATATATATATATATATATATATATATATATATATATATATATATATATATATATATCAATCAAGGACATATATAGAGGCCATATATCAAGGATATGATTTAACTATAAATATGGTATTGTTTAGAACTTTAATAGAAAACCTTTTTGATAGGAATGTTGTTTTGAAAAATTCTGAGTTTCTACAAATAATTTTCAGCTAAAATACATTAATCTTGTTAGGACTTGAAAAATATGTACGCTCATGCCTTTTCTACAAATATTGTCTCATAACCTATCAGAGACAGCTGGTTGAATAATATTTACATGTATGCAATGTGATGGAATTTGAAAAGACTCTTGTAACTTTTGTCACGTCATCGAGGTACGTTCACCCGGAGTTATTTTCGAAAATCGGGTATTCTGCTTTCTGTCATCCTTAACGCAAGAAATCAGTAGAATTAGTTCGTGACAAGTGCCAAACGTTTACCCCGCAATACATCAATGTCAGCATCTATTTTTTAAACTTCTCTCCATTAATTCTTCTCTCGTCTTATGCCATCTACAAAGCTTTGCTATGTATGGAACAAAGCCAATGCTAGAAATTAAGTACGGATGATTGCGTTGCTCCAGTTATCCAAATGAGCAGGCCTGGTTGATTTGAAAATGTGTATTGTATCTGGACTCTAACACGGAACTGATTAACTGCCTCACCCATACAAACATCACTCCCTATTTACACTATTTACACGCGGCCTAATGTATTCACCTTTGTTGTTGATATCACAACGTTTCAACCGTTGTGCCTTCTGGACTTCATCACGTGGATATCAATCCGGGAAGCAACAAGGAATTCCGAACTGAACACTTTATTTAAGCAACAAGATAGACATTTCTCATTCCACTGCCCATGTTGAGGAATGTATCGTCCAGTTCTTATTTTCAATACTTATCAGTTATTACTTTCCTATTTTCTACTGAATCCAAGTTCACACTGCTCGACATGGATTGAACCCACACTTAATATATCACCTAATTCTGTTTTTTTTTCTATCAGATAATAAGTTTATACCGTGTACATTAAACCCTGTCATTTCCTCAGACAAATAAGGGACAATTCTATTTTGACAGAAAGATACTTTGTGATATTAGTGAGAAAAAAAAGCATGCATAAGAAAGAAAGAAAAAAAGAAAAGAAACGTATCAATTACCACTGAGTAGTGAGTTCGATCCTCACTGGGTTCTCCATACTTTCGGCCCTATCTTCCATCTCAGCTACGCTTAGTAAACTGTCATAAAGAAAGACAATCATTTTTGTTGACTTGAATCGAAGTATTCTAGATACCAATGAGGCTATAGGAAAAAGATAGAAGAGGCGATAACAATTTTCATGCATCACACGCCATTTTCAGTGAAATTGAAAACCTTGTCACTTTGTAATCTTCTTATTTGTACCCTCTTACTTAATTAAGTAATGACATGCTTTCATGCATTTTGGTTGCTATTACAATATTTTATAAAGTTCCTAAACTCACGTATTTAACGATGGAATAAGGGAATTTTCACGAGTAATTTATATCGCAAAATGCTTATGAAATTATCAGATTAACAATACTGTGAGTATTGTTAACCTAACATCTGCCACTATTTTGAGACCTGTTACAATGTTGATATGATCTCTGTAATTTGTAATTAATCGTTACTCTTCTTGATTTACTTGGTCAGCAATAGTAATGTAAATTGCTTAGATTGCGTGGTAACACTTCGAAATAAATGGAAGTATGTTAGAAACAGATAAATAATGTTTTATTGGCGAGAAGAATCACCACTGAAAAACAGACAAATATTTGCAAGATAAATCTATATCTATAATTCTCAAAATGTGCGTGTATGTATGTGTGTGTGTGTTGTCAGATGTTGTTCATACGTTTCCACAGTTTTCATCCTATTTCAATGTTTTTTTTTTTTATAGATAGGTTTTGAGTCCAAATTGGCTGGAAAAAATTACAACCTTGAAGATGAAAAATCGAAAAAACTGATTTTTTACGCTTTGTGCAAAAATGAAAAGCAAAATTTTAATGTCTGTAAAAAACAGCGTACAATCAATTTAAAGAGTTGAAATCTAACGCAAAAGATTATTAGAATTATAAAAAAAATATATATTATAAATAAAAATTATCGTATATTATTATAACGGTCCATGGAAGAGGTTCCTTCTTTGCAAGTTTGAGAACGCAAAAACGGCCCTTTTCAGGGCCATCCACCATTCATATTGCTGACCCCACATTTGGGGATGTGCCTCAGTTGCACCCAACTGTAGTTACTAATATTGGTTTTCGGGTGGGCTGACTTTAAACTTAATGTGCTCCAATTGAACAGCTAAAATTCCCAGCAATGAAACAGCCGGTCGAAGACGGGTTATATTTCTAGTCTTAGGATAATTTTTGACTGAATTTCTGGGAGGAGTTATTATTATTCACATTATTTAAATGAGGACTTTTATCCTCATCTTTGTTGTTCTTCTCAACAACAAAGATGATAACAACAACAAAGATGAGGACAATAATCCGCATGCAATTAGCAACAAAGATGTCAATAATAATAATATATATGGATTTTAGGGTATCAACTAAAAAAAGCTAAAATAACGTTCTTTTTTTTTAATAATGTTCACACATCACAAGACCAAAGTGGCACTCAATGTAGAGAGCTACGATGCGTAAGAAAGAGCAGGAAGTGAAGTTCTTGAGGCTGTGCAAGAAAGATAACGGGTAACTCTAGAATTGAAGGACTCAGCAATGTTGTGATTGGAAGAAAAAACATAACTGAATGAAAAGACTTTAGATGGAACCGGAAACATAATATTAAACCGGAAACAAGGTATAAACCTCTACTCCTTTTCAAAAGACCGGAGAGGTGTGTAAACCGGACGATAGGTGAACCTGTTTACTCCTATGAGGAGAGAAGTAAAATAAAATAGAAATAATTAAATAAAAACGTCAGGGTTCAGGTAGAGATGTTAGAAGTATAACGTTGAAGTAGACTTTTGTTGGAACCGAAAATCCAATCCTAAACAGGAAACAAGATATAAACCTCTACACCTGTTCAAAAGACCGGAGAGAAGTGTGAACCGGACAATAGGCGAACCTGACTACACCCACTGGGAAAGGGGTAAAATAAATAATCAGCGGATAAAATTTCAGAGTTCAAACGGAGACGTTAGGAGAATAGTATTGAAGTAGACCTTAGAAGGAACCGGAAACGCAATCCTAAACAGGAAAGCGTCTTCCTGAAGTAACAAAGAAGGCAGTATCTGGAATAGCGTATCATTAAAAAATATCTATTCTTACGTAGTTCCGAATATCTGCATTTACAACCAACAAGAATATATCTTGTTTGGAAGTAGGGAGAAATCCCTATTCTTTTATTTCTTCCTCAGTCAATTTCGCGTCATTTTTTTTAACTCCTCTCTTTTATATATTCTAATGTTTTTTTTTAAGAGAAAAAGATCCCAAAAAGAGTAATGGCGAAGGCCTGACGGAAGCTTCATTGGAAAGACAACATATCTAAAGAGAGGAAATCAAATAGAGAAGACACCAAAAGATAAATACTTTTATGGTAATTGTTCGGATGAATTTTCCATTATGGTACTGGGACTTTATAAAATACGTTTTTATCGTAAAAATAGATTTTAATACTAGAAAAATAACAAAGCGCCCAAGAAGATTAAATTTCGGCTTTAAATGATCCATAAGAAGTTAAACAAACAAACATACAAAAACAAGACAGAATATAACGGTTTACATTGCATTTAAATTTTTGAAGATCAAAGACGTCAGGGAATATTAAGACGGGCGAGAATTCCATAGACGAGTAGTGGGAGAAAAGAAACTTTTAGTATAGAACTTATGGTTACATCTCACCATTTCAAATGTAAAAGGGTGGGACCTTGACGCTAATCTAGTACGGCGCTTAAATTTATAAAGTCCCAGTACCATAGTGGAAAACTCATCCGAACAATTACCATAAAAGTATTTATCTTTTGATGTCTTCTCTATTTGATTTCCTCTCTTTAGATATTTTGTCTTTCCAATGCGCTTCCATCAGCCCTTCGCCATTACTCTTTTTGGGATCTTTTTCTCTTTAATTTACTATTTTGTTTTCTCTATATTACGATGCTGCTTCCCTTTTCCATGTTTCTTTCTTTCTATTTTTCCTCTCTTTCAAATTCTCTTTCTCTTCTTTTAAAGTTCTATCTATCTTTTTTCTCTCTGTTCACGACTTCTCGCTCATCATTCTCTATTCTATCATTCGATGTTTTCTCTCTTTGATTTGTTCTCTTGAGGTAACTTGCCTTTCCAGTACGCCTTCGTCAGCCCACATCTATTTACAAACCTTTTCTTTTTGGCATTTTTGAAATCTCTTTCTCTAAGAAGTTATATTTTTCTTTCTATGTATCAACATTCTATCCTCCTTCTTTCTATCAGATATTCTCTCTCTCCCATTCGTTTTCTTATATTTAATTTTCTATCTAACTTTTTTCCGTTTAGAAATCTTTATCTTATCTTACCCCACCTACATCAGACGTCAAGGTTTTTATCTCGTGTCTTTCTCACTGATCAGATCCTCTCTTTGCCCACTTCTTTTATCACCCCCCCCCCAACTCTCATTTCTGTACCTTCACCTTGTGGTCCTCTTTATCCAGTTCTTTTTCACAATATTTCTCGCAGCAGCATTTATCTATATTTAGACGCATTTTGCCTTTTCTTTCCCTCTTTTCTTTCTTTCTTTCTCCATTTTCTCCTTTTTTTTTAAGGTCGCCTTACTTTTTCCTTTTTATCTCATTCAATGCCTTGTTTTGCTGTTTTTCTTGTCAATGGATGCTTTCTCACTACCCGTTTTTCTTTTGCATGAGTTTTCTCTAGGTTTTAATTTTCCACGATTTGCCCCTCCCTTCCTCACACACACACTCTCTCTCTCTATATATATGTATATATATATATATATATATATATATATATATATATATATATATATATATGTGTATGTGTATGTGTGTGTGTATGTGTGTGTGTGTATATCTATCTATCTATCTATCTATCTATCTATCTATCTATCTATCTATCTATCTATCCTTCTTCTCTTAAGGCAGATTTCTATACATTCTCTTCTGTTCCTTCCTCGCTTTGCAGATATTCCCGCTTATTCTCATTTCTCATTCGAAACAGTTTTTTCTTTCTTTCACTTCTCCCCCTTTCTACTTGTTCTTTTCATTAGCAACGTTTTTGATTTACTTTCTTTTAAGGAATTTTCTTTTTATCCACTCGAAACATATTCTCCACCTTCCCTCTTTTGAAACGATCACTTTGTGTTTAGCCTCTTTGGAAAAATTATTTAAGTTCCTTTTCTTTATTTATTTTCATTCAATTCTTTTCTTTATGGATTATTTTTTTCATTCTTTGCTGTTCTTTCTTCCTGACATCTTTCTCGTATATGGGAAACAAATTTGTTTCTTTTAACGTATATAACACGCTCTACGGATGAATTTATTTTCGTTATTTCTTTATTGCGTACGGTCGTGTTTTCGGGTAGTTTTCCGTTGTCGTTTGTCTCATGTCTCCAATCTTTGATGAAATTACATGAAGGGAACCTAAAAAAAGACATTATATATTATTTAGATCTGATCGTAAGCGGCCTGAAAACAATATGGGTTTCTACGGTCGCCCATATATTCAGGAGATATGTCGATAGGCAACCTATCTACTCGGGTTGGGTGGCAGGAAAACAGGTAAGTAGGCTAGAAAATACTAGTACAAGCGGTGGTTAAGCGAGCAGAAGACATTCTGGTGTCGGCACAGAGAGAATGAAATATTGAAAGACAGAAGGAAAACAAAATTAGACCGGGAAAGAATATCGTAGAAATAAAGAAAACTGTGTTTTTATTAATGATTTTATACTAACACCGAAATATGATTAAAAAAGAAAACGAGTATTTCAATACTTTTGTTAAAACTTTGATAGTAATTTTTTTTTTCATTGAGAATATTGGTGAAAGTTTTCATTGAAAATGTCGGTAAAATTATAAAAAAAAACGTAATTGTGGGATAAGACGATTTTTGAAAGTAATTTGGGACTAATATAATATAATTGGAATGATACAACAGCAAAGAAATAAATGACATTTGATGATTTTATTCCGGGGGTCAGTCAGTTATGTGCCACGCCTGACGCACGCTTAGGCGATCATGTATCTTTCGATACATGACTGACGAGGCAGAGTTTTTCCTGCAATAGGTTGCCATTTCTTTCTGCGGTAGACCAATTGCCATCCATCAGTCTTTCCTGCTACTTACCCATAGCTGGGGGAAGAAGAAGTGTATTAGTTCGTAAGTGAATGCAATGGAGTTGACTTTGAATTCGAACTCGGCTTTCCGATTGCTCAATTCGAGTCACTATCCATTACTCCACCATGCCCCAATCCGAGCTGCTATCCATTACTCCTTCGAGTGACACAGAAAAGAATAGCAGGTTTCTATTGTTTAGTTATGAGTTTCTCAAACTGTTTGTCTGTCGATCGCATGGGCGGGAAAACCGGGGTCACAAACTCACATCAGTACAACTAAGTATGTTAGCTCAATCACTGATATCGAGCGCTTTCCAATAAAAACCGCGCATATATAATATATAAATATATATAGAAATTACAAATATATATATATATATATATATATATATATGTATGTGTGTGTGTGTGTGTGTGTGTGTGTGTGTGTGTGTGTGTGTGTGTGTGTATATAATAAATTCTTTCATCATTATACAGTGTAACCTGGATATAAGAGAGTTGTCGGGACCGGATAAGAAGTATCTTATATCCGGGTTTCTCTTATATCAGGGTTTCTCTTATATCAGGGTCTCTTATATCCGGGTTACACTGTATGTATGTATATATATATATATATATATATATATATAACAATGAAATAATTTATTTTATATGACAAATATTTATTTTGATGTGTATATATATCACAATGAAATAATTTATTTTATATGCCAAATATATATATATATATATATATATATATATATATATATATATAAGATATGAAGAATAGGAAGGAAATTAAACATATCAAAAATAAATGTTTTGCGTGGAAAAAAACAGAAAAATTGGCGTTGGTGGAAGATAAGAAACGCAAAGAAATCGATTGATAAATGGCATTGAAAAAAATAATTTCTTATGGAATCGAATGATAATCCTCGTGGTTCAGTGAGCCGGGATGTAAGGTGAGCTTATTTCTCTGTGCCTCGCGTAAAATATGACTCTTGAAAAACAAGTATTTGGCAACGATTTTTTTCTTATCGTTTCCTGCCGTTTGCAAACTAATTACAAATGGAAATATGTGGGCATCTTCAACGACGAAAATGGGCGAAAAAGTGACTCCAAATATCGATGAATGATATGCATACACGCGTAGTTCCAAACTTTTATGCACACATCTATCTATCTATCTATCTATCTATCTATCTATCTATCTATCTATCTATCTATCTATCTATCTAATGTTCATATCTATCTAGCTGTCTGTCTGTCTATGTATCTACCTATCTATCTGCCTTACATTGTGTCTATCTTAGTCTGTTCATATGTATATATTTATATATGTATGTATGTATGTATGTACTTTTCTGTTTGTCTTACTGTATGTTTATCTATCCTAGTCTATTCACATATATCTCAGCGTATACATCATCTATTTCAACCTGTTCATTATCTATCTATCTATCTATCTATCTATCTATCTATCTATCTATCTATCTATCTATGTCAATCCATTCGTGTGTATCTTAGTGTGAGTCCATATTCTGATTCTATCTATCTTCGTATGTTCATTCTCTCTCACCCTACCTCTATCTATATATCTATCTAACTAAGCACTTACTTTAACAAATATATATATACATACACACACACACACATACACACACACACACACACACACATATATATATATATATATATATATATATATATGTTCGTATGTATTTTATGTGTTATGAGAGAGAGAAAAAGGCAATCATATATAGCAGGGGTCGGAAATCTTTTGCTAAGTATGTGCCGACTTAGGGTTTTAATAACATTCAGTGTGGCAACAGCCTATGCATTTTTATACAAGTCAAGGTCAATATACTTGTTCTACAATATATATTACATATTAATATATAGTATATATACTTTAGTATATATTAAAATTGAAACAGCTACATATTTTCTTTGCGCTGTAGTAGTTATTGGTTCGGACTTCGTGATATAATATGCGGCTGCGTGCCATTGGAAATCGTTTGGCATGCGACGTGTGGCATGCGTGCCGTAAGTTGCCGACCCTTGATATGTAGTATATTTTACACGTGCTTTAATACACGCACCCCCATATGTAAGTATATATATATATATATATATATATATATATATATATATGTGTGTGTGTGTGTGTGTGTGTGTGTGTGTGTGTGTGTGTGTGTGTGTGTATGTGTGTGTGTGTGTGTATTGGCTTGTGTCTACGGGGTGGCAGTACAATATTAAAAGAAGTTTAGCAATAAATTGTATGCAAATTTAGTGCAAATTGATACTAATTTTTCAGCAATTCTTAAAATTTGTCACAAAACTAATGATTATATATGCTTGTTGCAAAAAAATTCCGTACTACATTAAGTTTACGTAGGCTGTAAAAATTATCCGAAATTTAGAAAACACACACACACCCACATATATATATATATATATATATATATATATATATATATATATATATATATATATATATATATATATATATATATATTGTCATCCACAGAAAGACTGTTTTGCTGTATCACAGCTCATATTTCAGGTAAATATTTAAATTACATCAAATATGACGATGATAGAAAAGAATTTGATAGACTTTTCTTTTTTAATTTTAAGGAAATCAGTAATTTGAACGCGCAAACACAGACACACATACACTCACACAAATACTTCTCAATGTACATGAATGCAATTTGTCTTATTTGAGACACCTCTCTCACTTGGTCCTTATGATCAAAATACCAAAGGTAATCTTCTCCCGAAAGGGGTAACGAATGAAGTGTTAGCTTTGAGACTTCGAATCTTGTTAATTTTTTTTCCCCAATCCAGACAACATATTTCAGGATCTCAAGATAACATTTCGAAAAAAAGAAAAATAATTAAACAAACATGTGTAAAAATTTCATAATTATATATAAAATGTTTTTAGATTTCATGTCAGATTGTAAACTAGATTCGAAACGAAAAGTATATAAAGTGATTCTAATAGTTCCCGTTTCGGTTGCCCTCCTCCATTGCCGTATGAGAACCAAACGCACAAATATCAATGCAAAATATAAAATATGGGCTGATAACTAAGAAAGAGATATATCTTTACCGGATTAAAGTTGGGGGATAGTATTTTGAAGAAAAATTAAGATTTCTACTCTTGTATTCCTGTAGTAGGTAACGACTAAATTTTATCAATCTATCAACGGCCATACAATTTCACATATTGCATAAAACAAAAACAATGAATTGAAGAACAATGCTCGATAATATTAATAATTATTGCAATATAATAGTATTTCTTCGATCTTAATTTCAATTACATTTTAACGCAACTCTCCGCTCGTCATTCTCCAGTCGCTAGGAAGCTGCCTGGATAAAAAAAATAAATAAAGATAGAACGACCTTCCGGGGCGACTCAATCGAGCATCCTCATCTTCCGTTTCCTGCTTCGCCAGCGCAGTTACCTTATCAATTTACTAAAAACGCCTTATCCAAAAGAAAGTTAGTAATATTGAGTCTAATACTGAATGTAGAGAAAAAAAAGAAACCCTGAAAATCAATGACTGATCGCAAGATTAATTGGGTACGTCATTTAATTTTTATAAAGTAAAATAACGTATCTAAGTCCAAGCAAAGGGATTTCCTAGTGCTGTCTGTTGTATTATTAAACTTAATATATTTGAGCAATAAATGTAAATGCTTTGCACAATGCAAAATGGTTTACATGAAAATATAACAGATAAATACTTCTTTGTTGATATAATGAGGAAGAAAGCTTTGGAAAATTTGACACTCACAGGACATCCTGAGAGCAAAAGGAACTTGAAAACAGTGATTAAACTACATAATTAGCTTGTGTAAATGGATGTCAGATCAGGGAGTAGAAAAGACAGTAAAAAGGCAAACATTGCTAAGAGCTATAAAGGATAGGAAGCTGTGGAGAGCTATAATAATATCGCTTAGAAGTAGAAGTCGAAGATAAAACCAGCGAAAAACACTAAAAGCTAACCAGAAAAAAACACAAAAATCAATATATAACAAGAACATTAACGAAACGATATATCTATAATATTATAAAAGGGGTGTTTGAAAACCCCATGTATTAATATTGTGACAATACCCCACAGTTCAAACAAAGTGTTCATTTAAATTCGGTAAATGTTACAAGATCTTCATGTTAACAATATTGGCTTATACATATATTTGAATTACCTGTAAAATTTTCACCCCTGAAAATTGGCGGGAAATTCAATAGTTCGGAAGTGTAAACAAAGTTTTATTATTCAGTGTACATTCGGGATATAGTTAAGTCACTCCAATCTCACCCGACTAGAGAAGTTCTCAGTTTGTACTTATGTACCGATCTTAATATTTCGTTGCTAATCAGAATTCCCATTGCTAATTACATATTCGCAAAAACACAGACATACTTACATATTTTATACAAGGGGATTTAAGCACTAAGTGACGAGAAGATTTAATACAAAAGAGAAAATATATCATTCCCGCCCAAAATATATCTTTCCATGCCATACATATATATATATATATATATATATATATATATATATATATATATATATATATATATATATATATATATATATATATATCCTCACCTGTAGGTAATTAATTCCAATGAAATGTGTTTTGACAGTTTCTCAAATGTAGTTGGAGTGTCGTAATCTGATGCCAGATAAATTGTCTAAAAATCAGTTAAAAAGATAACTGTCTAAACAATAAATAAATAAAATAATATAATTAATAACAAAAAAAACAAAAACTAAATAGGTATATAAAACTATTACACTTACCTTAAGAACTTCCGAAAGCCAGTAGGATATATTCATTTCAAGTCGAGATGATGATGAGACATAGATGTATGTTTATATAACACGTGCGTTTCTGCGTGTTAGTATGTGCATGGGTTACTGTAGTTGTTTCTTATTGAGAAAATATTTCATATTTTTCAGCTTTGTTTTTGAAACTAGTATTCAATACGGCCCAGGAACGGACGTGGGTATATGAGAATCGGTTTTATTGCGAACAGTGCCAACGAAGAAATGTAGAAAGGCTAAAGTATCCGAGTAAGAAGAAAAGTGATAGAATAGAGTTTGTAGTAGTAATTTGTGTGTTGACACTGTCGAAAGAGTAGAGGCAAGATAGTGTTAGATGTAATGGCGTTGTGAGGAACGTAGTACTTTAATGGTCGCGTGCGTATACCTATCTCTATTAACGTGTGAATAACCCTATGCGTTCAAGAGATGCATGAATAATAACTGCTTCAAGAGACAGAATGTGTGTTCAGGTGTCTTTTTGCAGTGTTGTTTTTATGCATGCGTGAAACAGCATTCTTGTCGTGTGTTAGTAAGTCGAAGATCTGCATGTGTTTCGACTTGTTACTTGTTAAGTAGGTGTTTATATGTATGTAAGTATTTTTTATCACGTAAACAAGTTCTTTGTTGTTTTTTTTTTAATATGAAAGTTTACCTACTCGTAGACATTTACTTCGCCTACCTTAGTATAGAACTAGGCGACGTTGAGTAAGAAATGTCTTGCGCCATTTTTTCTAGATGTCACCTACCTTAAAAACCAACATTTAAAATTATAGCTTTTACCTGGGCTAGGGTTGGTGTCACCAACAACTACCTCAGCCACCAAACTAAACCTACCTTACATTTATATATACTTAGCTTTAGAACACAAGTAAGAGTAATCCTGTGAGAACCGAACTAACTCCTCTGTGTTTAGATTGCTATCATTTTAGCTTAGTTTAACAGGTATGTGCAGGTAGCGTAAAGTTTGGTGGATTGGAAAGCGTTATCGGCGCGAGCCAGCAATGTTCTTGTATTCAGTTTCGCACAGATACACTTGGGAAAGATTCAAATCCATCTCTTCTCCTTTCAGCTATGGATTAAATAGTAGAGAAGACTGTGCTTTTATGCTGTGGTTGGCAGCCTGGCTAGATGGACAACTCTAAATTCAAAACCGAATGTCGTCTTGGCGAGGCGCATACTGTACAAACCTTACAAAGATTATGGAGTTCCCAATTACATGTTTTCTAGAATTGCGTGCGGACTCTGTGATCGCAACTGAGGTCAAATAATAATAGCAGACACAATTCGAAAAAAGTGCGTGAGCTCGGAAGGCTCATTTTTTTTTCTTTTGATGCAATGGTTTGCGAAACCAGATTACTAACTATCGCTGAACACCTAAGTTTTAACTTCTACCAGGACGAGAATGCCGGATATATTTTCATTGCATCCACCAGGCATACTCCAGACGTATATATTGGTTGATTTGTTATTTACGGTTTATCAACCTTTTTTTAGGTTATTTATTGCCATAATTATTTTTAGACTGTAAGAATTCTTTTGGAGATGATAATGATTTGCTGATGTTAGCAATATGACTAATTAACCCATAAATATGGGGGACAAGAGATGTTTACTCCTAAGTGAATATAAACGAGCCCGACTGGAATTGAAATCGGGTCTATGAATTACAATTCCGAGCCGTTATCCATTGCACCACTAGCACTCCCTAGTTTACTCACCAAGTAGTACTCCCAAGCAGTCAACTATCTAGGTAGTGAGGAGGCACGGCGATGCTTGATTTCGGTGATCGGACGAGAACCGTTATTTCAATGTGGTATGGTGGTAAGCCCTGTATGTGTATGTGTTAGGGTGAATTTATTACTGCATGGCTAGATATTTCTGTAATGTATAAGCAAGGTATTTTTATCATGTGTTAGATTTGAGCGATTAGGAAAGTGGGTCTTTGTTGCTTTTTTATCGTATTAATCGACGAGATGTTTATGCGAGAGCTTTTCTAAGAGTAACTTAGTCTGAAACTATTGAGGAGTTATGATGATTGTACTACCATAAACTCCTAAATAAGGAAGGCGTGTCTGACTTGAAAATCAGCATTTAATATACTATCCTTCCTGAAATATCAACTGTTGGTACAAAATTTAAAAAAAAACTAGCACCAATATCAAACAGGCTGATTGCATAATATAAGGAATTGTAGGGATAGTTTTGAGCTTATTTTGAAAGTAAAACAATGCTTTGAAAAAGAGAATTCGAAATTCTGGCTTTTAACTAACCATTCGTACTGAGCGAAGCCGATAATTCCATTTGCACTAATTAGGTTTACGGTTTATAGATAATCTATAAAAAGCAAAAGAAAAATTGGCTTAATCTTTTAATAAGTATATTAATTTTAAAAAAATGAAATTCGTTGATAAAGGTTTAATTTAAACAATCAGATTTTCGTTTGTAAAAAATTATATTTGCCGTGGCACCTTTTTAAAACCATCAAACTCAATATTAAGGGTCTCATTTAAATACCTTCACTAAAGAACTAAAAGAATGTATTATTAAAGATATGTCAGTTTTATCAATATATGTGTGTGTGTAACAGCAAAATTGTCCAGATCATCTAACAGCATAATTATCCATTCCACAAAATGTTTAATATCTAAAAATTCAGTAGACTGAGTTTCTTTTTCCAGGTTTTAAGATAAGACGTTTAGCTATCTTGAGACCATTTTTCGTAAGAATCACTGAAAAACCCTTTGATTTATTCAGCTAAAATAAGTGTAGGCTAAAGTTCTTTTGTGTCAGACCCAGTGTCTTCTCAACTGAGCAATGGGGAGAGAAAAAAGTTCATTCAGGTCTTCTGTAATGGTACCGACATTCATACTCTGGCTTCCATTTCAAAGTCCATTCATGAACCATCAAGAGAACGGTGAATAAGTTTAAAAAAGGGGGGACAGTGGAGAGGAAAACAGGATCAGGAGGTCACATCAAGAAGAGGGTTCCTCATTTCAACTAAAAACATCAATTAGAAATAACCCAACTCAATTCATAGACGTTTGGCACGTAAGAGTGGAGTTTCAGCTATGACAGTTCAAAGAGCAGTGAAAAAAGACTTGAAAATGAAATCGTACGTGAAACCTGTAGGGCACTTTGTTACTCCAGGACAGAAAGTTAGAAGGTTAGAGAGGGCGAAGATCACCTTGAATAAGTTGAAAAATTATCTATATATATTTGAAATTTATTTCAATACTTAGTGAGGTTCCGAGCCTTAGCTATGATTAATTAATTTCATTTTGGTTAATGATCGATTTCATCAGGATACTTTTGTTAAGCTTAGTGAATAATTATACATTCTTATTGCTCAAAGTAGACTTCAATTGTGTTAAAAATAAACCTCGGAGAATTCCAGTAAGATATATTTAATCATTTCTAAAATACAACCGTTCAAAGCTTAATCTAACAATTTCGACAATTTTGCTGTTACAGCCGGTATATATATATATATATATATATATATATATATATATATATATATATATATATATATATATATATATATGTGTGTCTGTGTGTGTGTGACTCGATTTTTCAGATAAATGTTTTTTTTTTTTTAGCAATGTGGGCTGTTGGACGAAACTACCTCCAGCGCAGGATATTCTTTCTTTCTTTCTCTCTCTCTCTCTCTCTCTCTCTCTCTCTCTCTCTCTATATATATATATATATATATATATATATATATATATATATATATATATATATATATATACACACACACCTATGTAATTATATTTTATATGTAATTCATGTTCAATGATGCTGTCATCATTTCATTGATGTGCATACATTTGTCTAGTTATTCAAGCATTTGATCGACCTTTAATACTGTCAATTTTGGCAGCAATTAAGATATTACAGTCAAATGTCTTTTAAGATATCATATTGTATTAGACACTTTTAAGAACATGAATAAACTCACTATTGGCATAAAGTAAATGAAAAGATTTCAATTATATGCTAATTTATTTTCCTCCTTCTTTGCCTACATTTGTGTTGCTTTCCTTCGATTGTCTAACATATTCCGTACTTATCTCAAGCACCTTATACGTCCTGATTCGCAATTACACACCTAGCATCGACTGCTACTACGTTCAATTTGATAGCTTTAAACGATTTTACACACGACTTAAATCTTTACGACACAACATATTGTTATACGATTGGATCAAAAGGGAACAAAACTTATCTAAACTTTCTGTAACATGTGCCCCTTGAGCGGAAATTATAAAGTTCCGCTCGCGGGCTTAATAAACACCCACAGTTAGAATTGAAGTCTGTTCTTATACACCCCATACCAGTTAGAGTGTAATTTCAAGACCTTTGTTTGTGGACGAGGTGCGAGAGATGGTCGTGGTAGGAGAGAGTCTTCGCTCGTTGTAGGAAGGAAAGATTATCCGTCGTGAAAGAAGTGGGAGAAATTTTCACCTAACTACTCTCAGAGAGTAGAATTGAATCCCTGAATAAACAGCTGAATATATAAACGGATTCGTTTTTTCATTCCCCGTTCTGATATTTTCCGTTATTTCATTGTAAACGTGCAACGGGCCTTTCCCGGTTTTTGCGAACGAGATTCGAGACATCGTAGGGCTATGTGTTCTGTCAGTGAAATTCGAAGAGTATATAATTAACTGATGATTTAAAAGTTTTCAAACGAGTACGATTCCTTCAGGATTCAAATCTAAATGAATAATTGTCAAATGTAGGATTCGTGAGGTTACTTTTTATTCGGATTCACGAGTTTAAATACTTTTCTGGCATATATACCTGTAAATAAAGCTGAAAGAAGCCACGTACAGTGCCGTGGCTTTCTGTATACTTCTCGAAGAGAAAAGAGACAAACAATTAATGCTAATACGTGCAAAGAATGCACAACTTTATTGAGTATGGAATAGTTAAATGAGTTTCATTTAAATTTAGGAACTTAACATTTGTTTTATTTCGCTAGTTCTTTTGTTTTTATAATCTAAAAGCGGTAAAATATTATTTCTATGGTTTAACTATATAATTAAATCGAACGTAACAATGGAAATACTCTTTAAAAATGAAATTAATCCTTTTTGTCATTTTGGAAAGCACATTCGTGCATCTTGCTCCCGCTGTTTTAGGGTTTAAATCAAACATAAAAAAGCTAACGTAAATATTTGAATAACGTTCTACCATATATTCAGTAATTGTGTTCTTATTTCACTGCAAAGCGTTCTCATTAGTCTGATCGAATATCTTGCCAACCTTGACGGCAGAACAATTGGTCCAAATAACTCTATTCTGTAGATATTTGCTTAGATTCAGTTGGCAAGAAGACAGATATTTGGGACGTATGGATTGAAATCACTACAGAAGTAATATTCTGCTCGACTAGCTAACTATTCATCAACGATGAGCCAGCCCATCCAAATTTTGCTATAAAGAATTAAAATCTAAGATTTCTAAGTTTGCTTAGTGGTGATTAATATGCTATTCCATGAAGTTAGTAGGAAATTGATCGATCTTACAGTCCACAAGAACGCGTGCTTAAGGCATCGCTAAGTCCGCTATCCCTATAAAAAGCTTTTGTTCTGGGTGTTTAAGACGACATATATATATATATATATATATATATATATATATATATATATATATATATATATATATTGCTACTAATGTTTGAATAAACATGGTTAGTTAGAAGCTATTAGCAGGAATCGTAGAAGGGCAAGTTGTTATACATTTTTTATAAGGCACTGGTCATTTGATTGCAAGGGAAACACGTTAAAAAGGTCAAATTCACATTATAACAATTGTCCAATTAGATACAACATCGGCATCGTCAGTATTATTACCTCGGATAAAAACATCACCATTAAAATCATCCGAATAAACAAGTTCTTCAAAACATACATGAAATCAGATTTAAGAATGTAAGTGAATATTTTTACAATGAAAAATGGTATTAACGAACCAATGGTGGTAAAGGTTTATGGTTGTATATTATATTTGTAATATAAGTGTTAGCCGTTAGAACGTTTGTCTTCCGACAATGAGACAGGGGTTCGAATTTCACCATCTGTTATCGGGAAGCGATCCCAGCGTGCGGCACCATTGGTACATGCTTGGAAACCATAAAAGAGGGTTTACCCAAGCCTTGTGAGTGAAATATTCGGAAGTAATAACAAATATTCACGAGTCATCGTGCCGAGGGTATGAGGCTACTGTCCTTTTTATTTAAAAAAAAATATCTTAATGCATTTTCTCCCAGAAAGAGTAACTGCGGTCAACACAGTATATTCAGCATAAACATCAGACTGAAGAAACACGAGCGTTTTCAACAAGGATTGACTAACCACCCTGTAGTCAATCCTAATACGTGTGTTCGAAAACAAATCGTCGGTCTTATTTTATTATAATAATAAATCTACCAAGTAAACTTCAGTTTATCATTTTTAGTAAAAATATTTACAATAGCATATTTGGTGGCGTGCGATTTTGTAATGCAAATCGAGATTTTCCGACGAAGAAATAAAACAGTATAGGTACTGGTATTAACTTTTTAATTTTAAATATATACAGCTTGTCATGAAAAATAGATATTGTCTTAAAAGTGATAATATGTTAAAGTTCTTCAGTTATATCAACTCAACATTGGAAAATACGAAAAAGCTGAATAGAAATAATAAAACAACTAAAAAACAAATAAAAAAAGTTGGTAAAGTAAGAACAAGAAGGAAACTGGTTTTTCGCGTGTTATTTGCGAAAAAGGAAAACAATAGTACGCCAAAAACTAAATTGAACAGTAAGAAAATATTTCGTTCTGAACGAAAACAAATAATAATGAAAACTATTAAAACAATAATGTCCACTATAAAATCCAGTATTATTTAACTTTTTAAAATCCAGTATAAATTATAGGTTACTGAAAATCTAGTATTAATTATAGGTTTATAAAAACTTCTGGTATTAATTATAAGTTACTCCCTATAACAAATGATGGCCGAGGACCACAAATATAGGACGGTGGATATTAATGGCTTAAGAACACTGGCTAAAAAAGTCCACAAACAGAAACAGGTAAGTTCGGCGAAAAAGTACACGAAATCTAATTTCGCAACAGTATTTGTAGTGCTGAATATCGAGCTACATTAAATGGACCAAATATTTGAAGAAAAATGTAAACTATTAAGAATATAGCTTCCAGATATGCAAGCAATCAAATTCCCACCTTAAAATAAATATCAGAAAGAAAGACGTTTCAGTTAGTCAAGGAAGAACTTGAAAACTGAAAAACACAAATGAAGAATCTGCAGCTACAGAGGATGTACTTGATGGCTGATCTGCAGGTTAGGTTCTTCATGGAAATAGTCAGCCAAAATGATTTAGAAAACAACGTACAGATGTGAAATAATATGTAGGGCATGTATTTTAGGCAGTAGAAATAATTGGCTTCCCCAAATCTGATGATGGTGTCAAGATAAATGCGATAGAGAAATTCGTAGACAATAGGATTATTTAAATGGTTAAGTTATAGACTGGGTGTTCTTAGCTCGAGAGTATGTTCATAAAAGACAGTGTTATTTCACATTCTGCAAAGCTCACTTCGCTAAAAATAAATAAAATACAAGAAAGCAAAGACAGAAACTAAATTACTGGAATGGCTCTCAGAAAACATGTCAGTAATTTATAGAAAATATCCATTCAAAAACAATCTCTTGGTTGCAAGAAAAAATGATGCAAATAATATTAAAGATGAAAGAACAGAAAATGAATGAAAGATGAACGGATGCTATATAAAGAAAAAGAGTCCGAATTAACATGTAAAGTCATAAAATAATAATTTATTAATATACAGAGGATGCTGTGTTAATCAGATATATGTTTGTGCAGATGTAAGTTGGATTTATACATCCATCTATATATATATATATATATATATATATATATATATATATATATATATATATATGCGTATGTGTGTGTGTGTGTGCGTGTGTGTATAATATAATTTGTATATACATTATATATGCGCGGTACAATATCAGTGATAGAACTAACATATTCAGTCTGATGATCGCAAAAAGCGTGAAACCAACGGTTACAAGTGCATATTCATACGATTATATATATATATATATATATATATATATACAGAAATATAGTCTTAAAGTGTGCTATATTTATGGGGTAAAGTGCTCAATATCAGAGATAGAGCGTGTGTAAATATAAAAGTGGACATGGAAGTCAGCACTTAGAGGCGACAGTCTGTTTCATGCTAGTGCAATCGTCAGGCGACTAATGCTGTTATTTTTCTCGGCTGTTTATATAAGGGTCAGTGGTGCATTATGGGTAGTATATTTTGGCGGTTACTTTTACCGGAAGTCGCTTATTTGTTTATTTATTTATGTCAAATTATTTTGCTTGTTTTTTTGTTTGTTTTTTTATTTTTATTTTTTATCTTATATATTTATTTATTTATTCTTTTATTTTGATCGGTGTTTTTGGTTAACGTATTAAAAATTTGTTTATATAGCTTATTGTTGGTAGTCTATAATATATATATATATATATATATATATATATATATATATATATATATAAGTTTATATATAAGTTTCATTGAAGGCGACTGACAAGGTACTGGAGGTAAGCGTCTTATTTAATTTTTTTTGTGTTCGTACAAGTGTTTTCTTTTCTGGACATAAAGTGTGTAAAATTTGCTCGAATGTTCTTCGACTATTAGTTTAGTTATTATCAATGATTTTCATTTCATTTTTAACTGAATGTGTGGGTTTTTATATATGTATTTACTGTTTTCAGTCGTCTTTAATAAAACTTACACACACACACACACACACACATATATATATATATATAAGTTTCATATATATATATATATACACGCAAAAATTCTCCATTCTCTCTGTCGAGTGCTGATGGCCTCGGGGTTAGAATCTCTGACAAATACCAAATCCGTCTGGGTTCGGTCCTTTCTTTACAGAGGAATTTTTCCCAAGTGTTATATTACCGAAGCGTACTTATACTTTGGGGCTTGTTGTTTGCCCCGATTACGGTAGTAGAGAGTTTGTCTGTGGGTTTTTCTAAATATGGCGAACAAAGTGCACAAAACTCTTAGATATCTTCGGTAATATAACAGATGAAGAAAAAATTCCCCTGAAAAGAAAGTCACACTCCATGTTTTTTTTATTTATGTCTTGACTCGTTTTATTTATTTTCGTGACTCGTTTCGAAAGGCTGGCCAGAATATTTCGTTTTTTGAAAATCTCACGTCATACTTCCATTTCCTCAAATGTCCTACTAGTATACGATAAATATTATTAGTCTTATTATTAATATTATTTTGCTTTATTATTTTATTCCTCGCATCGTTTCTTTCACTGGTCTCTCTCTCCCTCTCTTTATCTCTCTCTCTCTCTCTATATATATATATATATATATATATATTGCACTTTACTATATTGCCATTTACTATATCAGCGTTTTAAAAAATCATATACAGTGTAACTCGGATATAAGAGAGTTGTCGGGACCGGATAAGTATCTTATATCCGGGTTTCTCTTATATCCGGGTTTGGTCTATTATATATACATTAACACAGGCTCTAATTTGGGACCAGAGAAAATCGCTCTTATATCCGGGTTTCTCTTATATCCGGGTTACACTGCAAATATTATTAGCGTGTTTGCAAAGTAATTACGCATTTCGCTTCTATGACTTGTGTTAATGAAGCAAGTTTTGTTAGTGAAGCAAGTTTCATTTCACCCAACCAAGGTTGGATGGCACGAAACTGCATCTATAATTATTTTATCATCTCGTCTTTCCAACATTGTGTCGTTTATAGTTCATTTCTGAGTTTTACTCTATGGGAAATTATAAACTTAAAATGCAATATATTCGTCTTTTCTTACTGTATGAATTTCTGGAGGGTAATATTGCACTAAAGGCATTAAAAAACATTTGTGAAGCGCATAATGTGGTACAGTAGTTTGTTTGGTAATGTTGATAGTGACATATTCCAAAAGCCACGCTCTGGAAGAAGACAACCGACTCTGAATGAAGAACCTTAGAAAGAAACTAATGAAATCGATCCATGTCAAAGCACTAGAGGTTTGACGCCAAACTTTGTGTGTCATATTCATTGTTACAGGCGATGAAAAATGGTCTTTGCAGCAAATGGAAAAGGTAGTGTTTATCACAAAATGTGCAACCAGAGGTAAACAGCGATTAATCAACCTAATGAAGTTTTCAGAATAGGGAAGGGAAGGTATAGTTAGAAGTCAAATATCGCTTAGAGCTACAGGGGATCGGAAGCGGTAGGAAACCATGATCACGAATGTCCAGAAGAGACACGGCATATAAATGAAGACGTAAATATCGTGTGACCTGCAACGGAACAAACAGAAAAAAAATGGAATTGACATCAAGGTAATTACATATAAAAATTACGAATCTACTGCCATAATTTATATAAATTCTGATATCAAGCTACAAAAACTTTTCATTCATATATGGAAAATATTTCTTTTATGTTATGTTTAATTACAGAGAAACAGGAGCCGATTGCAGACGATAAACTGCCAACAATAGTTTTTGCGTTTCAAACAAAGGAAGACCAGTCATTTCCTAGATTATTTTCACTCGCAACTGAATATTACTTTTATCAGTTTCATAATTCTACTAGAAATAATCATCGGATTATCAGGTGAATAACTTTTAGTAGATTAGTGTCGTTACTTGCGACATAATGGCGATTATGTTATGAAATAAATACAACGCGATAATTAACAAAGCGTTCTCATATTAACAGCAGGTATCAAAATCTTTATTGATAAATATATGTATCAGCCTTATTTTCTCAGCTTTAACATACTAACTACAGTGCTGCTCGATAAAATTGACTCACCTGTTTTTTTTTCTTTACTAAATGTTCTCTTCTCCGATGAAACGAAAGTTGAGCTAAATTCAAAGGATAAGCGATCTAAAATCCGAAGAAGAAGCTTTGAAAGCTCTTTGAATTTAGTAGTAAGTACTGTCAAGCAACTGTTCAGTATAATGTTCTGGGGATGCTTTTCTTTTCGTGGAACTGGTTTCTTAAAACCTATTGAAAAGACCCTCAGGAGCGAGCAGTACAAGAGCATTTTAGAGTCTTGTCTGCTCCCTTCTGCTGAAAGGGTGCAAATCGACCCCACCAAGCTCATTTTTATGCAGGATAATGCTCCCTGTCACAAATCAAAATTGATGAAATAATACTTTGATGAGAAGTAGGTGAGTATTATGACATGGCCGGCCCAATCTCCTGACCTCAACCCCATAGAAAACTTATGGAGCATTATAAAGTACAGGCTCTCGAGAAAGCAGTTGAACAACAAAGAGGATTTGATTGTGAATTTCATATCCGAATGGAATTCAATGCTTGGAAATGAGATTTGCCAGAACCTAATCAAGTCAATGCCAAAAAAGGTTGAAAAGGTTATTCAAAATAAAGGAGGGCCCATAGATTATTAAATATTTCGAACTATATTACCTATTATAAATAAATTATATCTCTATTATTCTTTATTTAAAGCTGTTCGGTTATGTTTCTATTGATTACTAGTTGCAGGAAATAATTGAGTCACTTTTTTTGCAAAGAGATTTTCCCTAAATCTCATTTATATCCAAAATTATAATTATCAATAGAATACCTTAGGGTGAGTAAACTTTTTTACTAGGTGGTCGGGTAGGGGTCTTTATGTTAGTAAGATTAAAAATTAGTTTGACCCCAAAACAATAGGCGAAAAATATTTTAAGTAAAAAAAATCAGATGAGTCACTTTTATCGAACAGCACTGTAGTTACTGACAATCGTTTTCTACTGATTTTTCAATTCATTTCTGTCACAAAATGGTCGCTTCCTTCTATTGCTTAATAATTTTTCTAATTCCTTTTGACATACTGCATACAAGAGTCAAATTAGACTAAAAAATGTGATATACCTGGGCTGGATCTTCTCAGCTCCCACTTTGCAACCTTGGTAGAGTTCAAATTCTTTAACGCGGTCTCGTGGAGGGAAATTATTCTCGAGTCTTTTCTGCAGTGACAACTTCGCAAGCCTACCGCTACTCTATCGCGGATTCCATGGCAAATTTCTTCCATCTGCGCTCCAAGAGTTCCAGTTTATGCCTTTTCAGTTAGAACAGGCAATGCTGTTTCCATCAAGTCGAACCATCAAGCTACAAGCTACCAAGTTACAGCGTACGCCGCGCTTCAAACATCATGCTGTATACAACTCACAAGATTGACGGCTGTCTTCGTGAAAGATAAGCATTGTTTTATTTGATTTACTTGCGTTTATTTCTGGAGAATTCACTTTCTTTATGATTTCTTAAGCTCTTCATACATAATGAATAATGGACGCCATTAAAAAATATGTTAATAAAAATTTGTAAATCAAAAGCCAGTTTTTATTTTTAACATCAAAGATATTTGGCTTGTGATAAAAAGTTAAGAGCACGAGAAAAGTTAAGAGAAATGCTGGAGTTACAGGAAAAAAAGCAACTGTGGCTATCACGAAGGAAAAAGATCTTAATATTTTTTTCACTGTAAACAAACAGTCAAAAATATTTTTCTACAGCGACCAAGAAATTAATTGAATATATATATATATATATATATATATATATATATATATATATATATCTTGGAGCATTATTGGCGGTGTTTACTCATTCCCCCACGAGAATGAGATGTGACACAAGGTTTTTTTTTTAAAGTGGAGCCCGGAGCGCGTGCACCCGGGCGGGGACAGAAATTACCCACAGCCCCCCAAAACTGTCGGTTGTGCTAGCCTCGGTGCTAGCACCGATCCCTCCCTCTTGTGCAATGGGAGGATGCTACCTCGAGCAGCTGTTCCCCAGGACTGGGCACCTCTCAGTATTATTTTCTCAGTTGCCCTTTGACAGAGAAGCCCCGAGCGCATTCTGTCCAAGCAACTGACAGATGATAAATAATGCGAAAATTACTTATAGTCATTTACACGCTAATTAATTTTCCAAACATAGCATAGATTATCTCTTTCTCATAATGATAATAAAAATTAATTCGATGTATTAGTCAAGTGAATCTCATTACGTATAATGATTTTCCAAGCGTAGCTTAGATGTGGCACAAGGCCGAAAGTTGGGGGCACCGAGTGAGGATCGAACTCACTACTCAGTCGCAATTGTTCTAGCGAGACGAGCTTGCTAACCATTGCACCACCTCGAGGTGCCCGTAATGATTTTCTAAGCCCAGCTTAGATGTGGCACAAGGCCGAAAGTATGGGGGCACCCAGTGAGGATCGAACTCACTACTCAGTCGTAATTGATCTTGTCTTGCTAGATCAATTACGACTGAGTAGTGAGTTCGATCCTCACTGGGTGCCCCCATACTTTCGGCCTTGTGCCACATCTAAGCTAATTTAGACGTATTATGTCTGTTTATTTTAGTTTTAATCCTTTCAAGTCCAAGAATTAATTTCTTGGTGGCTGTAGTAAACTGAGTAAGAAAAATTCCAAACTTCTCTTTCAAATAATTTTTATTTATCCAAGTACTTTTGATATCATCTACAAGGGCTTAAAATATATGTGGATGTGGATACAGTTGCTCCATAAATTTAAAATATTTTTTCACTGTTCAGTTACGGCGTTCCAAATTCGAAATTGCAAGAGGGGTAACTTGTAATTTTTATTTTAATTAAAAAATAAAATATTTTCAGTTTTTACGGAGGGCTCATATTTTTGTAACAAGATTTCTCGAATATTCAGGCCGGTATATCTAAATGCATAAATATACTATTTAATAAATAAATAAAAGCAGAGCATCTCTTCAAATATGAGTATCAATTTAAAAATAACATTTAAACAAATAGATTAAAAAATATGTCTCATTTAATCTATTCCCTAAATACATGCCGCTGCATGTAAAGGATAGGAAAACAGAGCCTGTCTGTATCTCTGAGATGAGGTATTACATTATTTACATTATTCGGACTGTTATCCTCATCTCCATTAGCCTATTCACAACGTTTCTCCCGAGCCGATCAAGCATAGAAATTAATAAAATATGGGAACCAGTATTAATGAGTGCTAGAAAAAACAACGAATAACAAGAAAAAATTGCAATATAATCTATGGTAAAATATATATTTATGGTAAAAATATGCAATAATAACAGAAAAATTGCAATATGAGCACCTGTAAAAATGGTTGCTGAGACATTTGGTTTATAAGACTCAGAAATTCATGCACAGATTTCCTCAAGGAAACATGGCTCAGTGGACAAAGGCGTTAGTTAGATCCAGTGACTAGACCCAAAGTCGCCCAAAACTTGGGGATTTGAGTTAAATGGGAAATAACTGAGACATCCGGAAGAGGCATGGCAATCAATTTACCACAGTGGTCGAAATAAAGAGTTCGATTCGAAATTCCAATCACCTGAAGAAGGCCGGAAGGCACAATGGCCGAAATTTTGTGAATATGGTGTCTACCAATGGAGATTAGGATAACAGTCCGAATATTGTAAGGAAAACAGATATATTCATAATGTTTGATTATTTTGTGCAACCCCCAGCTCTAATTGCAACAAACACGCCTTCAAAATCTGATAGATTTCTCCAGATTTCTAACCATTAAAACATACATATAGTGCCAGAAGACGTTAGTGTGGAGATAGGACGATAAAGGAACAGATGTTTGACGTTGCACTTAAAACAAGAAACAGGAAGAGAGTTCTACATGTGAGAAAATAAACTATTAAAATAGAATTTACGGCTACATGCTGCTATTTCAACAGTAAAACGGTGAAACATTGCTGGCAATCTCCGTTCGAAAGTCTGTCGATTGCTGTGCTGGCATGAAGTAACAAGTCATCGTTAAATGCTGAATTGATACGTGTTATAGTTTTATTTTTATAACACCAGTCCCGATTACTCGTGCTTGTGCGTGCGTGGGCTCGGGGACCCAGAGGAGTGAGAATCAAACAGTACAACAGAAATGATCTTCGGAATTAGCTTGCTGTCCGTCACGATGGCGATGTGTATACATATCAATTTAAGGTAATCCGACAGGAAGACAATTATGGAGCACTAAGATAGTATCGAAGTCAATAAAAATACTAAACAATAACCATTGCTAGGTCATGTTGGTTCACTGTGTCGTACGAGACAGGTTTTCTCTCCAGAATCTATCATACTCATTCTCTCCAGAATGTATACATACATACTTAGTCAGATAGTAGATACAAGTCTACTAACTGGCCAAATTTAGAATATTGCTACCACATATAGTCGGGTAGCCCTACTATTTGCCTTGAGCCCCTTGATAAAATTCAAAGAATCAGCAATATTATCCGTCCTCATCCGGCGTCTCGGCTTTTGTCACTTTCCTTTCCTATCACCGTATGGTTGCCACACTGTAAGTTTTCTATAAATAATTTCATGGTAATTGTTCGGATGAGCTCTTTGCTATAGTATAGTAATTGCTGTTTTATTCCCCAGCCCCAACAGACAATGAATTGTAAATATGGGGACTAGTCAGTATTTTCATAGAGACAGTGAGGTATTATTGTGGATGTAGTAAGAAAGATACGTAAGAATGTGTTGTTTTGGTGTAAGGAATATTGTTTGCATGATTGGGTCAGTGTTTGTGGGTAGTTAAGTTATCGTCAAGACAGAAGAAGACCGTCCTTTCCCCCAATCTCCCCTTCTGGCCTTGTGCCACATTCCTGTGTATATATCAGAATAAATATTTCTCTTTGCAATAGTACTTAGACTTTTTAAACTTAAGCGCAGTATTACACTGGCGTCGAGATCTGATCAATTCACACATGAGCCGGCGTGATGTAAATTCTATGTTAACAGTTTCTTTTCTCGCACTTCTCACTTGTGGAACTCCATTCCGACACAATACTTTCCAGTCAACTTTAATCTGCCAAAATTTAACTGCAATCTCAATCGCTATCTACTGTCCTCCTGATTACACGTTTCTCTTCCCGCTCATTATTAATGTTTCTGTTCCTAATTCTTTGACATCCAGTAACCCCTTGTGTCTTAGTGGCTTTACTGCCTTTCTTGTCTCGCTAGAACAGTTACGACTGAGTAGTCAGTTCGATCCTCACTGGGTGCCCCATACATTCGGCCTTGTGCCACATCTAAGCTACGCTTGGAAAATCATTAAACGTAATGAGATTCACTTGACTAATACATCGAATTAATTTTTATTATCATTATGAGAAAGAGATAACACGAAGACAATCATATTCGTGTATCGAAAATAATGGATACTATACGCTTTATTAGCTTTACGGAGGTGGCCAATTAAGAGAGGCAGGTGAGAGCTTATTTGTTCCTTTATCAATTCAATTCCTATCATGCTTTATAATGGTAACTGAATGAAATCATGTGCGATGGATTGATGTACGCACACTAAATACACTTAGGGTATTAAAGCCTTATTCGGTCCTCAGATTCGAAACAGAAAAATTCTTGAGATTCGTCTCACTAAGAGAAAATGCTTTTCTAGGTCAGTATGTTATGAGACTAGTATTGGTAGTTTAAACATTTCGAAAGTTGTAGACAGTTTACGTTTGAAGAAAGTTTCCAGTAATTACTTGGTTATCCGATCAATAAATACCAAATTCTATGTTGCATATTTACATTTGCGCATTAATATAACAATTTTAATATTCTAAATATATATATATATATTGAAGAAAAGACGAAGAAATCGCGTGCCAAAACTTTCGATAATTTTCTATCACGAGTTATATTTTTTAGCTGCAATTTTAATAAAATGGTTTAATTCAGTTCCGTAATAAGATTGTATGTTCATGTTATCTAAATATGTGAATTTGATTGTCACCAAATACACTAAAATTTTGCCGTATAAAATAACTGAACATATGTGATATCATTGCGTCTATGCAGCAATGAATGTGAGGACATTTTACTTACAGTTGAAGAAAAGATTAAGCTCAACTGGAATGTTATTCTACAGGAGGATGCTGAGAATATCGACTGAACATGGAAGTAACAATAAATTAAATAAAGAAATACTTGCATTAGAATTGATAAGTATTAGAACTTCTAGGGTATATAATGAAGAAAGCCGGCTTGGAGAATTTGACACTCGCGTGACATAATGAAAGCAACAGAGAAGGGGAAACAGCGAGTAAGCTACAGACGAGGTTGTGTAAATAGATGTCAGGACAAACAATAAAAGTGATAGGTGACAAAGGACGCTTAGCGCTACAAAGGATAGGAAGTTGTGGAGAGTTGTAATCGCTCACATCTTGACGGGACAGGGCACTTAAAAGAAGAAATAATAAAACGCTAAGCTATAAATAGTAGGTGCGTTGACAATTGGTGATAACCTTAGTGTTCTGACGATGAGACGGATTTTGAATGTTCCCATGGTCGATTTGGCAAGGAGTTGCATTCAAGTGATTGAATTCTTGATAATATCAATCGGGAGAGCTGATCGCAACGAGCGGCACCGTTGGGATATGCATGAATGTATATGTATGTATGTATATGCATACACGCATGCATATACATGCATACATACATACATATACATAGGCATGCATATGTATATGTATGCATGTATGCATGTATATGTATGTATGTGTGAGTTTGTGTGCGATAAGTATGAATACATGGGGCATATAAATTTTGTCATGATTCAAAGATGTACCAGCGTCATCAGAGAAAAAATAATTTTAATTAAATTCTTTTTTCCTGTGGCTGCTTTATAGACGAAACATTGAAATTTTGAACATGGTCTTGTATTTTACCATTCCGACGGCTTCTCTTCTAAACTTACTCGCATATATGCATACATATGTAAACACATACACCCACACACACACGTATATATATATATATATATATATATATATATATATATATATATATATATATATATATATATATATATATGTAGTGTTGAATGTTAAAGACAACATAGTCTTACATATTTTCTTTTGAATTTTCTCATAATCTCTAATGAGACTTTTTATTTGAAAATGATTTCGAAATATGTATTGTCCATAGGATGACCTAGCACTTTCGAACATCATTGTTCATCTTTAGGGTCAATATTTTTAGTCAAAATTTTTTTTTTTTTTTTTTGTGTATTTTGTGTATTTGTGTATTGGAAATCTTTTTCACGCTGTCACATGATAAAAATCTACGCCATGCACGTGATATAACATCATCGCGTCTTTTGAATTTAAATTGAAAATAAAATTTAAAAGGAATTTAATGTTTTTAGTTTGTAAAAAAGTAAAAAAGTAGCAACATGATTACGCTACAAGATAATTGGCAAATGTTTGTTTAAAAAAAAAAAAAAAAATTTTTGACTAAAATATTGACCCTGAAGATGAACAATGATGTTCGAAAGCGCTAGGTCATCGTATGGAAAATACATATTTCGGAACTATTTTCAAATAAAAAGTCTCATTAGAGAATATGAGAAAATTCAAAAGAAAATATGTAAGACTATGTTGTCTTTAACATTCAACACTACATGTTTGAAAGAAAAGTTGCTGCCAAATTACACACATATATATATATATATATATTTATTTAAAGACATTTATATTATGTTTAACGTTCTTTTTATAGATACAAGAACGTTAAACATAATAGAAATGTCTTTAAATAAATTGTCGGACTATGTCCAATTCTAATATATATATATATATATATATATATATATATATATATATATATATTCACAAAGCAGAAAATGTTTACTTGTGACCTTTTCGTCGTAAAAACCTTCATCAAAATAATTTTGTTATGATGGTAGTCAGATGAAGTGCTAAAGAACAAAATATGTCACAAGTAAACTTTTTCCCACTTTGTCATAAAATTTAGCCAATACTGTTCTTGATATATAAAAATATATATCATTCTCTCTCTCTCTCTCTCTCTCTCTCTCTCTCTATATATATATATATATATATATATATATATATATATATGTGTGTGTGTGTGTAGTTTTGACATAGGAATATAGCCTACTTTAGCAATATATATATGTTATTTCAGTACAGAGATCAGTTCTTTTCTAAATCCATATAGAAAGTTTTTAGAAGATTTTAGAGTTTTCTCTAATTCAACATGTGAAAACCTAACGTTATTTTTATAACATATATGTACACACACTCACACGCAGACACTCTTTCTCTCTCTCTCTCTCTCTCACACACACATACACACGCACACACACACAAACACACACACACATATATATATAATGTGTATATGTGGGGACGCGTGTTCGCTGTCGAATAGAAAATTGGCTGGCCTAAATGTATGACCGGAAGCCAGAATAAATAGAGCTTTGTAGATTAGTTTTGTCTGGTAATATATCTATCAATAAATGCAAAGGAGTAACGACAATAAATGAACGAGGAAGGTAGTCTGTGATCAACGGAAGATAGCAATGATGAGGCTTTTTTCCAACCTTATTACTGAGCTAAATTTGCAGCTGCCTTCAATTTCCTACATAAAAGATTTTACCTATACTTCCACGCATAAGAACGGACAGAATGCTAAAAGTAATCTATAAATACACTAGTGGAATACATCCATATATATATATCCGACAAGGGTACCATTCTTCTTCGATGTGCCGGGTCTCTTCTGAGCGTGGATTACGGCCATATCACACTGGAACACCGCTTCCTGTACGATCACAAGTTAAAAAACGTCGAGTTTGGTCAGTACTTAGATGGGTGGCCACATGAGAATATCAGGTGCTGTCGGTATACCATTGGTGAGAAGTACGTTCCACTCGAACAGCTTCTTCCTGCGATCTGCTGCTCTGTGGAACTCCCCCAAAAGATGTTACTCCGATAACTTCAATCATAACTTACTCAAGTCTAGAGTTAACCGTTATATTTATCTCCTATCCGTTTAAACTACTGTTTCACGTAACCATCTACCTCGAGTGGTCCCCGGGCCTTGTACAAAGCGAACCTTACTGTAGTGTAAAAGATAATGGCTCGGAATTGTTAATCGGAGAGTTATATTCACTTATACGCAAATATCCATGGAAAACCTATTAATCCACCTATCCTCGCTCCAGCTATAGGTTAATTATTAAGACTTGTATCATTAAACCATTATTATCTCCCCCCCACACCCTGCCAAAATCTATATTTTTACAATCTAAATACATCTTTTGGTTTTATATAACCTACAATGTGTTGATAAGCCGTAGAAAACGAAGCAATCTCCAGGGCAATCATGGCTCTCCAGAATTATCTATCCTTTGTGCCTCTTATTAAATTTTCCTATCTAACCTAATCCCTGTTCTGCTAACAATTTACGCAGTAATTTATACGTTTTTTCCTCTTGAATAAATATATCCAGCGAGTGTTAAATTGTTTAAGCGCTCTTTCCGCGTTATAATCCCTCGAAATTTCAACTGTTATTTTCAAATTGTAAGTATGTGTCCTTTCTGGTTGTATTTTCTCGAAAACGTCTCTATACACATTGTGCCATAAAAAAATCCAACTATATTTTTGTAATTCTAAATATAAGTGTTTCCATTTTCCCTAAAACATGCTCAATTCATGGTATTCTCAGCATCCTTCTGTAGAACAACATTTCTGTTGCGTCAAATCTCTTGTTCATGTGCAAGGAAATTCTCCAGCATTCACTAGGTTGGGGGGGGGTGATATTACATAACTGTTCAATCTCATTTTCTTTTTTCAAAAATATATATTCTTCTTAACGTTTTGCTTAGCTTTTGGAAAGCATCTGTCGCATTTTCTGTCCTCTGTTAAATCACATTCTATATATTTAAATATTTGAATTTGCTTGGTTTTGGTATATCCAATTTGTAATTTTCATATTGGCCTCTGCTTTGTGCTGACAACTGGACATTCTATTTTCTTCATACATTACTCAAAACGCTATCCTGTTATTGATTGAATTTTTTGTTGCGTTTCACAAAGAGACTTTTTTTCGAGTATCGTCATAATCAGAAAATTATTCGTATTCTGTGCATTAGTTCGCAAGATTCTCAGCCATAGGCTACAGTTTGACGTATATGATAGACATTTGCGCCCAATCATAATTCTAATGTCATTTCTTTTTAGAGTCTATGCATCTATTAGCAAGAGTTGTCAGCACATTTATGTCGGTACTATATATATATATATATATATATATATATATATATATATATATATATATATGGATGGCAATTGGTCTATCGCAGAAAGAAATGCCAACCTACTATATATATATATATATATATATATATATATATATATATATATATATATACATACATATATATAAAATTAATAATAAAACGATATATATATGTAAAAAAGATAACAAAACAATATATATATATATATATATATATATATATGTATATATATATATAATTAATAACAAATCAAAACCTTTACACTTATACAGGGAAAACGAAAATGGTTGTTTGTCTTTTCAACCCCGGTGTGGAATGAAATAAAGTTTATATATATATATATATATATATATATATATATATATATATATATATATATATATATATATATATATATATGCAGAATCCTTGTATTTGTTCAGTGAAGCTTTTCCATCTCTTTGACGCATAGAGATTTCCTTTTGACAGCCTTTCATCCTAGAGAGATCACCTGCTCACGTTGGGTGTAACTCTTCAAGCGCAGCTTTTATGGCTTGGTCATTTGCAGTCTTGTGAAATTTCAGGTTACTCATATATTTATTCCTTTGCTCATTGAAGATGTTCCACCGGCAACGCTGATGGAAGCGTAGTTTTCAAGGAAAGCGTTTGTGCCGATTCCAGATGAACCAGGACTCGGAGTTAGCTCGATGGCATAAAAATACAATCTCGTGAAAGCATACTTTCTCACTCTTCCTTTCTCTCACTTACTTTCAATCTCTAAGTTTATATATAAGATAGATGATCATGGCTCTCGACAACTTTCTATCTCGTGTGGCTTTGAGCAGATTTTTCGACCATTGCTAAGGCCTACGCCCCCGGTTTTGTCATCCATGCACACTAGTTCGCCAGGGAAGTGGTACGCTGACTGACTCAATATGCACCATGATGTTTAAGTTTTTCAAGAACTCGTTCGTCATTATGTGTGCAAAGAAATTCAGCTCTCTTTTCTTGATTCTGAGTATAGGTATTCTTTCTATTGCCATTTTCTTTCAGTTTTCTGCATGTATGTTGTCTATATATATATATATATATATATATATATATATATATATATATATATATATATATATATATATATATATATATATATATATATATATAATCTGTCTATATTTCTGAGATGATGTATTGCAACTACGTACAATATTTATATCGTTCGCACTATTGTCCACTTCTTTATTGCCATATTCACGACGTTTTGGCCGTTGTCGCATACATGGCCCAGAAATCGTTGGTAGGAATCCGCTGGTTAGATGCAGTGACTTTATCCAAAGAGTTATGAGTTCAATACCTGGCTACTGCAGTGGTGATCAAATGTGTCTATATATTTATATAAACCTATTTTTATAATAATTACTTTTGACCTCAGATTATATAAAACAAATCTAGTGTTCAATTTATTTAAATATTATTCATAAAACATGTAATCACATCGTTTTAAACGAGTGTAGCCCAACGAAATGGTAAATTTTCGATTATATGTTTAAAGTAATTTGGATTATCCTCGAAAAAACTATTTTCAACTTTTTTGATTTTGAACGTTCTGATTTTGAATCAGACTGTCGCCGCTGATTCTTGACCTTAATGTCCACTTTTATATTTGAAACCTTTCTTTATCCTGGTATTGAGCCCTTTAATCCATAAATACTTTGGTTCTACCTTAGAACAATAATTTTATTATATATATATATATATATATATATATATATATATATATATATATATATTATATATATATATATATATATATATATAAAAATCCCACATTTTTCCAATTTTTTTTTATATTCTCTTACGCACACTAAACGGAAAAAAAGAATGCTGTCAAAACTTGTCTGTCATATTTTACGAAAGAAATTTATCAGAAAGATCACTGCCCAAACATACAGTAATATATATATATATATATATATATATATATATATATATATATATATATACATATATATATATATAGTTACGAATGATAATCTGTAAGTGTTAATCTGGTGATTATAAAGGGTATGAAAGAATATCCAATCCTGGCGGTTTTATTATTTTGGTTGGTGGGAATTCCTTAACCGAGTGAACCATTGCATTGTCGAGCTGGATAATAACTCCTTTATTGTTTACCTAAGCTGGAAACCTTCGACATAATGCTTCATTTAACCGATCAAATTGCTCGCATCAAACGTCTGTATTGATGGTCCTCCCATGTTGCAATAGCCCCGAATTGCCAACAAATTTTATATGACATCAGATACAAAACAGTCTCTTCTTTGGATGGAGTCCTGGGTTTTGGCTTTGTCGCTGGTTTTCTTATTTTGTGATAAGCACTGTCTTCTTCATTTTCTGTCGCCATGCAAAATCTTTTAACAATGTGATTCCTGCTTTAAAAAAAGTCTACAGATGGTGGAACGTCGTGTTCGGTTCTCAAGCGAAAGCTCATGCGTAATCGAAGATTTATCATTGCAAATTTTACCAATTCACTCGAGATGTACGTACAGAGTTAAACATGACATATTTTTTGCGCCAAATCCCTGCTGCTTTGATGCAGATCTAATTCACAGAGTCTCTTTCAAATGTTCTACGTTCAGAGTAGCGTTCAGGGCGAGGCTTTTCGAATATGTCACAATCGATATTTCAAATCTTTTAAAACCATAGTTGACACCTACGATCCTTTACTTCATGCGCATACAATGCACAAACGTTTTTTAAGGCTTCTATAGCAATGGTACACTTTGGGAATTTATGTAATGACGAATACGATACTTCTTAAAGTTATAATATTCTATGGCGCTAAATTTTGAACTGCACTACTGACGTCTATAAACAAGTACAATTCAACGTTACTTCTGCCTTGGTTGATCGGTTCATAATTCATAGACCTGAAATACACAATTAATTTCCGAATACTACATATATATATATATATATATATATATATATATATATATATATATATATATATATATATATATATACGACGGTCATTCAATAAATAGGTTGAATTTTTCGATATAAGGACTTCTAATACAGATAGAAGCTTACTCTTTTTTATTTTTTTGTTTTTTACTTCTTTTTCACATTGATTGAAATTCTTTTGGAGATTTAAAAAAAAACTTTGAGAGTTTTGGCGATTAACAAAGATGTCCGACCAGGAAGCATGCTCCAGGATTGAACAGCGGTCAGTTATCAAGTTTTTGGTTGCCGAAGGGTGTAAACCATTTGAAATTCATAGGAGAATGTCAACTGTGTATGGTGCCACATGTTTCAGCCAAAGAAATGTCTACAAGTGGGCTAAATTGTTTAAAGAAGGGCGGAGCAGTGTTGAGGATGAAGACAGGCCTGGGAGGCCTACAGAAGTGAGGTCTCCTGAGGTGATCGAATCAGTCAATGACCTCATTCAGTCTGACAGAAGGGTGACAGTGGATGACATTGCAAGGACTTTGAGCTTATCTGTTGGGACAAACGCAGGAGTCATCAGACAGAAGGAGTCATCTTGCATCATGACAACAAATGACCTCACACAGCAGCCCAAACGGTACAGACCATCAACGAGCTGGGCTGGGAACTGCTCCCTCATCCCCCTTACAGCCCATACCTTGCCCCTTCAGACTTTCACCTGTTTGGTCTTTTGAAAGCGTTCATGAGAGGCACGAAGTTTAAAAGTGACGATGAAGTTAAAAGTGTTGTGAGCGACTGACTGGGACATCAGTCCAAAGATTTTTACGCTGAGGGAATACAGAAGCTTGTGCACAGATGGAAAATGTGTGTGACAGTGCTGGGAGACTACGTTGAAAAAAAAAGTAAGCTTCTATCTGTATTAGAATTCCTTATACCGAAAAATTCACCTTATTTATTGAATGACCCTCGTATATATATATATATATATATATATATATATATATATATATATATATATATATATATATATATATATATGGGGGGTCTATCAGTGTCTCTCAGTCGATGCGCTAGAGAGCACTAATATACCCAGAAAAATAGACAGGTACACCCTAAGTAAACAGAAGAGTAATTTATAAATTATTTTATATTTAAAAAATATTTATTTTTTAAAACTTAAAGACACGAAGCACATGGCTTCGATTTCTAAATCAAGTCTTTGCCATTTGATATTTTAAATTAGATGCTAAATTCCTTAACCTTTAAGGAGTCGGATAATTCTTTCTTTGCCTTCCTCAATTTGAACTGAAACCACCTTCTTTATACTTTCCCGTCATTGAGCAGCTTCCCGAGAAGAGCACTGTTTCTTTTAACGAAGCATATTGTTTATATATTATACTGTTCATATATTTTCTCACTATTGAGGTGAGAATCATTTTGTGTTTTATTGACTTTCTCTCCAGAATAAAGTATTTTACGTCTAGAGTTCAGAGTTAATATTATCTCGCTTCAGCAGCATTTCGCAAGCCTGTATCAATATTTATTGTTAGCCAATTGCAAGCGATTTGCATAAAATTATTTTCCACTCAGTAAACATGTCATAATAAACATAGTTTATAGAGACAATCTCAAATTATATTTACGAAAACTTGTTTGATCTGCGTATCAGACAGACATTAATTAAAAGTTATTTATTTTGAAGCAACCTAATTATGTCTCGGCATTTCTGGCAGTGTGGAGATTAAATCTGTGAGCCGAGGAAAACGGCAACAAAATCAATCTTTAAAATTGACACCGAATTAAAATATAAAAGAGAAGAAAAGCAATCAGCACTCGTACTTTCTTCTTTTTATGCACCATATCCCTTCAAGAGGTGCACAAAATTCTCACTTCGTAACTTCCGCTCTTTCGTTGGTTTAAGTAACTTTTGAACATTTAACGTTGCTATTTGTCAGTATCATGTCATCTCATGCCTTCAGTATCATGTCTTCTCATGCCTTCAATATAATGCCTTCTCATGCCTCCAGGATCATGCCTTCAATATCATTTCTTCAGTATTATGCCTTCTCATGCCTTCAATATCATGTCTTCTCATGCCTTCAATATCATGTCTTCTCATGCCTTCAGTATCATGCTTTCTCATGCCTTCAGTATCATGCATTCTCATGGCTTCAGTATCATGCATTCTCTTGCCTTCAGTATCATGTCTTCTCATGCCTTCAATATCATGTCTTCTCATGTCTTCAGTGTCATGCCTTCAATATCATGCCTTCATTATCATGCCTTCTCATGCCTTCAATATCGTGCCTTCTCATTCCTTCGGTATCATGTCTTCTCATGCCTTCAATATCATGTCTTCTCATGGCTTCAGTATCATGCATTCTCTTGCCTTCAGTATCATGTCTTCTCATGCCTTCAATATCATGTCTTCTCATGTCTTCAGTGTCATGCCTTCAATATCATGCCTTCATTATCTTGCCTTCTCATGCCTTCAATATCATGCCTTCTCATGCCTTCGGTATCATGTCTTCTCATATCTTCGGTATCATGCCTTCTCGTGCCTTCACTATCACTAGTGAATGTTAAATATTCTTGTCCTTCTTTCTTCATTACGTGTCACAATCTTTTCAGCTGTCTCTTTCTATTTGTAGGAAATTTCCAATTTTTCTTAAAAATTATTCAGTGCTCTCCGTATGGCACAGGGACGAATTTAGATGAAGTGCCGCCCTAGGCTATTCCACTTTTAAGGCCCCTCGAAATCCCCCATTTTCATGAGTAGAGTAAAATGAAAGTTTTAAATTAAACACCTTGTGTAAACCCGAAGATGACGACGAGTGGTTAAAATTACTGAAGGGTTATTTAAAGTCTACAATGCGCTATGACCGAATGTGTAAGAAAGGCCTAAGACACGGTCAAAAATATTATACACCTTGGCTGGAGACCCACTAGATTTTGACACCCTAGGCTTTAGTCTGCTAAGCCTATAGACAAATCCGGCCCGGCTATGGTGTTATTATTAACATTTGTCGGTAGAGTCACATCTCTGTCGCTTCAAGTCTATTTGTCTGTGAGGAGATTTTTCGCTACTCAAAGACATACAGATTAGATAATACAGCGTTTCTCAAAAGTTTAAGCAACGACACACCCAGGATCAAATGAAAATATCACAGCACACTTAGCAAAATTTTTGAACGGTATACATTTAAACCTTATGAAAAAAATCAGATTTTGTTTTAAAGATTACACACGCAAATACGTACGTACTTGATTTCAATGTTTCTATTCAATTATTTGTGAAGCTTATTTAGTGTGAAAACTGGTGAATTTTTGGCGATTTAAAAAGAATATTTAGTCGAATGTGGGATAAGCAGACCCTCATTTCTTCTTCAGCTGAGAGTAGTCTTTCTCGCTTCTTCTTTTTGATGTTATTTAGGATTGAGAAGGCTATTTCATATAAATAAGAAGTAGAACTGATATAGCCTTTTTATCCTATGTGGAATATTCCTTTTGTATTGAAATCAAAAATATATCAATCGAATGTTTTATTTTGATTTTTCGATCACTAGATTATGTGAAAAAAGGTTAATATTCATTTGTTTAAATAAAGGTAAATTTTAAAAGTTAAATTAAATACTTTTTAAAAATTGAATATTCAAACAAATTATTTAAAATAACATAATCGAAGAATGGTGAAAATAATTATTTGAACAAAAAGTTTAATACTTACTAATTTATTCAAATACTAACGCTGCACTATTACCACTTCCACATAAGCATATATATGTATGCCGTGCGAATATTTCAAGAACCGTGCGGCACACTAGTGTTCCGTGACATAGCGGTTGGGAATTATAACACATAGTTCAGTATTTTTCTCTGGTTAATTTCCTCTCTTAATACTTTATTCAGTCTCTGGAAGACAACTTTCACTATGTAGAAATAATATTTTTCACACATCCTCAGGAGATAAATAGCTTCTTTTGCCTTTTAAGTCAATTTAATGACCAGATTCTTAGGAATCTTGTATCCAGCCCATCTTTGAATCAATTTAATGACTAGCATCTTTCAGGAATCCTGTCTCCAGCCCGCATGTGAATTGGAAAAATGATTTCAGCAGTAAATGTAGAATCCTTCGAAAAAAAGGGATCACCCAAAAGATGCTTGAGAGGTCCGCTTTTCCCGTGGCGGAACACAAGAGGACAGATGATGGTGGTAGGACCTCCAGCCAGTATCCATATAATGAGAGGTCACTGAAAGGACCGGTAGTCATTGAGTGAGCCAGCCAGCAGTCAATTAGACGGTCAGGCAGTA
>OZ038488.1:60007253-60039753 GCA_964036315.1 Acanthosepion esculentum
CAACAACAAACCATAGTTCGAAAGGATACACTTCTACGACCAATCTGAAATTTAATTTTAAAAGATTGATTGTCTTCGGCCTAGAATGATGCAGTTGAAATTTGAAGTCGCCGTGATGTGCGTCAGTTAACGTGTAGTTATTCCAATTATTTAAGCTGGTACAACTTTATAGGCAGGACTAATTTAATCAGGTAATAACCCGATTAAAATACTCGGATCTTTTGTAAATACGGATACCAACCATAAATAGGCAGTGTGCAAATGTATACAACGCAGTATCGCAGGTTATTGTTGATTACAAGTTAAAACTTTTAATACTTGCTTTAAGTAAATACCATTTTGTGGGTATGTGGCACAATTTTTATTTTATATTTCGCTGTCAATTGTTGCCTTGTTTTTTTAATGTTATAGCATCTACTAAGAACAAGAAGAGGAAGAAAATCATGCAAAATTGCTGCAACCATCAAAACACGTATATTATACGTAAATAAGCCTATTAATTCAGAACAATATTAATACAATTCAGATAATATCAAATCAAATGATTTATTCAATATGGCGTCTATTATTTTCTCAACACAACCTCGAAAAGCAGCGCGACTCTAAACTTGAAAATATTTGCTCACCTTGACTTACTCCTCCTTGATTTGAGTGTATTCCTATTGGAATGGTCGGTCATGTTGCTAGCAAGCTCCAAGACACTGCATATGAGGTTGTCGATTAGGTTTCGGTCTATACTGGATTCAGACCAGAATTCCGCTGGGTAGAATCATCAAATTTATCTTAACAGAATGTATGCAACTTCTTAGGAGCTCCGTTTTGTGTTGGCACATAGTTGCGTTCAAAGTAGTTGGCCTTGAGCTATGGTAAAACGTGTTACCTCAGCCCCTTGTAACAAATATCAGTACACACATTTTTCAGGTATTGTATGAGAATGGGGCCTTCTTTTAAGCGTCAGAGATTACGGCACTTAAGACTAATATCTGCATTCGATGTTTCATCTTGAGCGAGCGCATGACATCAATGTCCTTTTTTCATATATATATATCAGCGTGCTTCCAGCCGTCTCGGCGGTTCAAAATTGAGTACATTGTGTAGAAATATTCAGGAAATATTTTAACAGTCTGTGATGAGTTATTTGATTATTTTCTTGCACCTTTGCCACCCTTCTGGGCATCATGGACTTCATCTGAGGGTGATTTTTTTCTCCCGTTGTATGATTTAAAACTCTAGTCGTCTGTGCTCCAAATTTAACACATCGGATACCATTACACCATTTACATTATTCAAACTGTTGTTCTCATCGTCGCTGCTATATTCACGACGTTTCTCCCGTTTTACGCCCCGGCCTTCTTTAGGTGATTGGAATTTCGAGCTGAACTCTTTATTTCGTCCACCGGAGTAGTTTGTTCTAGTTCCACGTGTCATGCCTCTTCCGGATGTCTCAATATCAGTTATCTACCTTTTAACTAAACTCTTCAAGTTTTTGTTCACCTCTACTGTAGCCAGGTATTGAACGCACAACCAACGCTTTTATCCTATATTTTAGGTCACTTTCGTATTCACTCCGTCTCCCCACAAGGTCTGTTTTTAAAGAGGGGCCCGAGCGCGTACACCCGGGCTAGGAACAAAGATTGCCCGCAGCCCCAGCAAACCGTCAGTTTGACTAGCATCGGCGATATGAGAGGGCGCGGCCTCGGGCAGCTCTTCCCCAAGGCTAGGCACCTCTCAGTATAATTTTCCTCAGTTGCGACACTGTCCTTTGACGGAGACACCCCTGAGCTCACTCTGCCCAAAGACAGAGACGCAACTGAGAGACGATAAATAGATGGGTTACAAACTACTGGGGAGAGAAGTTTACACACTATATTTTAATACACTGTTTAGCATTTGGATTGATTTCTTGTTTATCCCAATACCACTTAAGAATTCAGTGTCGCACTTTCTGTCACTAAAGCTGAAAAGAAAATCCGTCTATCTTCACCATTTACATTCTAAGTTATCTCCAGTATTCACTGATGCTAGAACATTTCCAAGTATCTTCAATAATTACTGAGAATCAGTATCTTGAATACATTTTCAACTTCTTTTTCAATAGAGCAACGCATATTATTTACACAGTACTTCTTGTGAGCCATAATAAAGTTTTGTTTAGTTGGCCCTAGTTTTTTTTTCTTTAAGAGACAGTAACAATCTTTTTAATGTCCCAGTGGAAATCTCTGATATAGCGAGTGTAACTTGTCATTTATTCATTTTATTGTCGTCGGTTGGACCAGTGTCGAGGGAAATATAGTTAGTATATCCTGATAGGCAATGCTACGCTGTGTCAACTATACAACCTATGATATAACAGGTAGAATATATTAAAGACATGAGAACTCTCATTCATATATATATATATATATATATATATATATATATATATATATATATATATATATATATATATATATATATATAAATCAAGCTCAGGATTAAGTGGGGAGGTAATTTGGATTCTCTAGCCTTCGTTGGCAGTCAGTCTAGGAGAAATCAACAAGAAATCACGACACTATTTTTCTTACGTTTTGAAGGGACATGCCATTTTTTCATCCCCGATCACTGATATTATCGTTATTCTATCCCTACTTAGTTTTTGACCATTTCTGCGCTAAAGAAATTGTTATTTCTGATGTGATGTTAAATATCTGATGATTAAAGTCTGAAGTTTGAAAGTTTACCTGACCGTTATCTTTTGGTTGTTTTTTTCTTATTGTTTGTTTTTGTTTTAATTAATAATTTCGTTAAGTTGGCTGTACCAGCCAATCGTCTATTAGTATATTGCTTCCGGTCAAGCCTGGCCATTTTTACATCATTTCTTTGTTGTTCTGCTGAGGAAGTTACCAGAAATTATGCAATTAAATCCATTATCTAACAAGATAATTGAATCATTACTAATTCATAAGCGAACGGACACACTAAAGCCAAACTATCAGAGAATCGTTACTTTCGTCAGCGAAACAAATCACTTAACCTGATTAACTCTTGATCAGGTCAGCAGTTACTTTGGCAGGACATCAGTGGCTTGTTGAGAAAATGCCATCACTGGTCACGTGAGGAATAAAAATGATAGTTTTTCAATGCAGCGTTGTATCGCTTCTGAGGTAATTTCATATTGTCGGATTGTTATTAATATTTTTCATGGAAAATGAACTTTAAGACAAATTAAATATATTTTGAATACAGACTGAGCGTCACCAAATCATTAAGTAGGCATATTAAAAGAAACTTATTTAAAAAAATAAATTAGTAAAAAAAAAAAGGTGTAAATATGCATTTTAGTGTTGAAAAAAAATATATTGGGAATGGAAATAACGTCTGATGAATTCTATGTATTTGTACGTTGCTAATTTACGTTCGAAGAATTCAATTTTTAAAGTTACCTCCCTTTTAGATTAGCAATTTTCTAAGCGGTCATTCACAATTTTGTGTTTGTTACATTACGTCGGCCTGTTAAAATTCAGCTTGTTATGTGATATGTGGGGCTGTACAATACTAGTTGGCCATGAATGTATCAAAACCTGCTTATATTTAAAACTTGTTATATTTATGGGGGAGGGATGTTCCATATTAGATATAAAGCGTTTGTAGACTAACTTAGACCCTAATATATACAGTAAGTATGGTTCTTAAAAAAGTTTCAAATTGCTTGATGTTACAGTTTTGTACCCGGTTTCTTTCACCAGTGTTATGAATTTCTTTTTCAAAAGTTTAAATGCAGTGTCAATCGTTAGATTCTGCCTTCTTTTTCCTTGTTATTTTATTGCTCTATCTCTCCTTGATAATGTTTTTCTTAATCTCATACTTATTCACACTTAGTTAGCCCTTACATTGTAGTGGTTTTATTGCCTTGCTTGGGGTGAAATGATTAGAAAATGATAAAAGGTCTCTGTTTTTTTTCCGTTTTCACTCGTCATCTATATTTTCCAGATATTTCACGTTTGCGTTATCATTTATTTAATATATTTTCTGTTTATACGTTATTTTTATAGATACAATTTATTTTAAGTAAATACTCTGTTTTTTAATTAAGCTATTAATTACATTTAATGGCCTGAAAATATGCGCTCTCGAAAATTCAGGCCGGTAAATGTAATTGGTACTGTTTAATTAAAAAAAAAGAACATTTACTTAAATAAATTATATCTATAAAAATAACGTATAAACAGAAAATATATTAAATAATTGTTGGACTTAGTCTATTTCATAACATATTATCATTTATGTAAAGAATTTTCCTCATAAAAAAAATTGAAAAATAGCGAAAAGACAAAATTCTTTAAAGAGAAAGACAAAAAAATTTCGGGAGGGAGCAAAATATTCTGAAAGATGGCAGTGTAATGGAAGGATAAATATGGTGTTCAATTTCCGAAAGGAAAATATTTTAAGTTTAAACATATTTGTCCAATCTCTTAAATATTTGGTATTTAACTGTAGGAATAACCCAGCATTCTCGATATGTTGGCCGAAATAGTTTTTTTTTCCAAAGAAAAGATTAGTCGATTTTTGCGTTTTCAAGTTTTCCATTTGTAGGCCATCTGATACCCACCACCACCTGCTTACAAAAACAGCAAATTAAATAAATAAAAAATTAAATAGTCTAAACTAGTCGCTACAGAGTGAATAACACAAACTGAATTGCACTCTCGTCTCTGGGGAAAAATTTCTTCACTTTCCTACTCCATAGACAAAACAAAATTAACCACATGCACAATTGTAGAACACACGTAGAATTAAGAAAGATAACGTAACGTCTAAACAATCACAATTTTAGAACGTATTCTTCCATGGGCCATGTCCCTTCAGGACGTAGACGATTATGGCTCTCCGCAATTTCCTGTCCTGCTCTGAATACATTTTGTGATTTTGTTATCTCTGCTAAACCATGTTTACTCAATACTTGTGTGTATCAAAGGGGCACCTCGACGTGGTGTAATGGTTAGAAAACTTGTCTTGCTAGATCAGGTACGACTGAGTAGTGAGTTCGGTCCTCACTGGGTGCCCCATACTGTCGGCCTTGTACCACATCTAAGCTGTGCTTAGAAAATCACTACTTCTGAGTATCAAATTTTACAAGCCATTTTCCCATAAATTTCAACTATGTCTTCCTGATGTTAAGGATAAGTGTCCTTTTTGTTGTCATTGTCTCTAGAACACTGTCATTGATCACATGTTCTGCCCATGGTGTTCTCAGTATCCTTCTGTAGAATCACATTTCTGTTGCTTCAAGTCTCTCCTTTATCTGTGAGGAGATTACCCAGCATTCACAGCCAAATAGGAGGATTGATATTACATAATAGTTCAGTACTCATTTCCCTTTTTCTAGCGATTTCTGTTTTTTACAGAAATAAAATAAAAAGTAAATGGTTGTCTTTGAAGAAAAATCAGACAACTTTTCATCAATGTCTTCTTTTAGTAACTGTCTGGGATGAGGAGTTATCATTAGGACGCATTCCAAAAGCTGGGGAGAGTATTGCGTGATAGGAGGATTTCTTTGGCAACAAAGAAAATAAATACTGAGCTGTTACGTGACATCTCTCCTTCTTTACGGCAGCGAATGTTGGACAATTTCCTCAAAAATGAAGAAAAGACTTGAGGCAACGGAGATGTGGTTCTACAGAAGGATGCTAAGGATATGAGCGTGTGAGCAACGATGAAGTCTTAGAGAGGATGCAAACAAGGAGGAGGCTTATATTTAACATCAGGAAGAGGCAGCTGAAGTTCCTGGGACACATAATGAGGAAGGAGGGCCTGGAGAATCTGATACTCCCGGGTCGAATAGAGGTAAAGAGAGACACGGAAAAACAACGCATGACATACCTAGTGGATGACAGAACGTGGTCTGGGGGAGGTAGCAGAGGGAAGGAACTTGTCGAGAGCTGCAAGAGATATAGGGAGCTCAAGAGCCATGATCGCCTAGTTTTACTATTTTAACCTGTAGATGTCGGGGAAAAGAGGTGGATTCATACCTTTCCCAAGGCTATTTGCGCATACGTGAAAGAAATTAACCTATCTGGAATTCGAACGCAGCTTTCGACTTTTCATTCCGAGCCATTATTCATTACATCACCCGCACATCTAAGCTTACACACCTGGTGCATAGAATGTAAAAATAACCTGGTAATAGCGATAAAAAGCAACTACAATAAGATGAAAGTAAAACTAGTCAGAAATGAATAATGACGACAATAGTTCATATAAGAAATTCTTACTCTTTCCTGATGATTAATGTTCACCATTAACTATCAGGTCATTTCTTACAAATAAGCCAGGCATCCGACAGAAAAATATATTTCTTTAGTCCAAAAATAAAGAGTGAATATAATAATACTAACGGTTCAAAACAGTTTTATCTGAAGACGAGACTTGTACATAAGTGTATACGATAATTCAACATGAAGAAAAGTACCGAGAAACAGTATATCTATAATTGTCTAATGTTTTTTCGGAGATATTACTATGTGAAACTCGAGTGATAACGATATATTTATGATGCTTTGAATTTATTGTCCCTAATTTAGGAATATTTATTTCTCCTTCATTCTTAGTGAGTTCGGGTAAATAAATAGCCATAATATATCTATATTATTCAATGGGACATGATTGAATATATATTTTTGACTAGTAGTGGCATACCACGTCAGATCAACAAATCACGGTTCCATGTAGGATACAAGTTCGATTCCTGTTAGAAAACGCATATTTTCTACGAAATTTCTCCAACATTCAGACGGGTAAATGTAATTAATACCGTTTAATTAAAGAAACAGACCATTTTCTTAAATAAATTGTATCTATTAAAGTAACGTATAAAGACAAAATATATAAAATAATTCACGGACATGTTATTAGCTATAGAAAAGCATTTGATTAACAAAGTCTAAATTAATGTTTTTAAACTCGATTGATCATATCTGCTCACGAAACGCATCTTTACGTAAACAGTTACACATTTCTGTTAGAGAACATATATTTTCTACAAAATTTCTTGTAAATTCAGGTCGGTAAATGTAATTAATACTATTTAATTAAAAACAGAACATTTACTTAAATTGTATCTATTAAAATAATGTATAAAGAAAAAATTATATATATATATATATATATATATATATATATATATATATATATATATATATATATATATATATATATATATATATATATATTACAATGAATCGTTCATACAAGTAAAATAGTAAAGTTAATAATATAAAATGGCAAAATCCCTTCGCTAACTAAATTTTAAAGATGCATTAACCAACTAACCACTCGATGAATGTTATGATTCTTGTTCTTTAAAATTATAAACTGTATTAAGTCTTCCTTAAATATGCAAATACTTTCGACAGGTCCTCCGGTCATCATCAGGCATTGAAACTATTTTCTTTTTGGTAAAGTTCAGGTAGCATCCGAGACGAAAAAATATAATGCAAATCGAAATATGTTTTTTTTTAATGTGTTATTGATAATGGATACAAACCTGTGAAGTGTGCAGTCGCAAGACTAAGGTTGAATTTTTGAAAATATAAATGAGAGCGTTTTGTTTTTACTCATATGGTAATTTAAGAATTTTTTTTTTTTTTGTTGAAGGAGTTTATCAGTCAACGTGGCCTGAACTAAATAAGTAAATAATTAGAGCATTGTCTCAGTCGTGAACCCGCAAATTTGCACATCGGATCAGTTTTTTAAAATCAAATATTTGACGCAGTTTAATTTACATTACAATGAATCATTCACACAAAAAATCACGGGTGTATTTGCATTTTTTTTCGTCTCGGATGCTACCTGAATTTTAACCAAAAAGAAATTAGATTCCATGCCTGATGATTACTAGAGGATCCGTCGAAATTACATGCATATTTAATACAGTTTATAATTTAAAAAATTTAATACAGTTTATAATTTAAAAAAACAAAAACGTGGTTACCGGGTTAATACATTTTTAAAATTTAGTTAGCGAAGTGATTTCGGCATTTTATATCATTAACTTTACTAATTTATAAACTGCACCACATATTTGATATATATATATATATATATATATATATATATATATATATATATATATATATATATATATATATATATATATATTCAATCATGTTTCATTAAATAATATGTCTATTTATTATAATAATAATCCTTCCTAATTAGCTTATTGATGTTAAGATGAAGTGCATCAATTGAGGCGCCGTAGTTTTACGATACCCAATTACCTTCGATCTCCGAGATCATCCTCAGGGGTGAATTACGAAGACAAACAATCGTTGTGATGGTGAGGTTGTAAATACGCATGAACGCGCTGTCATAATTATTTAAAAAGATTAACCTTAATAGCTATGGTATGGTGTTTTGAGGGTTTAACAAAACCTACTGCACCTTCTTCGATGAATTTCATCTTAATATCAAGAAGCGAATGAGAGAACTAGAAAGGATTATTATTATAATAATTATGCATCTCTATATTATTCAATGAAAGATGCTTGAATGAAGAAATGCTGCTTATAACTATCTCTCTCTTTCTCTCTCCTCTCTCTCTCTCTCTCTCTCTCTCTCTCTCTGTATATATATATATATATATATATATATATATATATTTTTAATTTTTTTTTTGCTCAATTCATGGAACAGCTTTTGCATCAGCTGTATATATATATATATATATATATATATATATATATATATATATATATATATATATATATATATATATATATATATATATACAGCTGATGCAAAAGCTCTTCCATGAATTGCTCACTTTGAGTCCCTGGCGTGTTTATCTTAAAAATAAATATGTAAAACTTGACCGTCCTCTCTACCGGGAGCTAAAACCTCGGGGTGGGGATTCTCCGATTGATGCCAAAATAGTTGGGTTTCGATCCAAACTTGCGGTAATTGGATGTCTAGCCATACTGATGAACTGTGATACAGCGAAACAGTCCGTCTGTGGAAGACACATACACACACACACACACACATATATATATATATATATATATATATATATATATATATATATATATAGTAGGTAAATAGATATATCTCTCTATCTATCTCTCTCTGTCTCTCTCTCTCTCTATATATATATATATATATGTATATATAGAGATTTTGGTTCTCATCCGTCAAGGTACAATTGAAATGCACCGAAACGAAGTTACATCTTTGTATTGAGTAAATTTTTGTCTATAAAATTATAATAAATAATATGTAGATATGTAGATAGATATATTTATCTACACACATACACATATATTTATATAGAGATAGATCGATAGATATACAAGTCTATTCATATTCATTTACCTTTCTATATCTATCTATCTATCTTGGTAGATCTCTCTCTCTCTCTCTCTCTCTCTAGATATTTAGATGGATGAATATATGAGTAAACTCGTTTTTCAACGATAGAACAAAAAGAAAGTAATACCAGTCCGAATATAGAAACGATAAGAGATCAAAGGTTTACCCTCCTGACATTCACAAAAAATACGAACTTGTGACAATGCAAAAACGATTAGAAAAATAGAAAATATCAGTCTTTTTGAGCGAAGCTTGACACGATAATAGAGTAAAGAATGAACAAAGAGACGGAAGCGAAAAAGATGGGTCTGAAACCAATTGTGACAGTCTGTCGGGAAATGGTAAGTAATATATAGAAAAGCTGCAAAAATATTTCGTCTTCCAAATATAGGCAGACTAATTGCGCCGGCTTCCAATACCTCTGACAACAAAGAAAAATAAAGATTGCTTCGTTGTCATGGACAATTATTGACAACTGATGGATCTGCTTGGACATTCATTGTGAAGAAGTAATAAAAAACTGAAAATGATGTTGCTGATAACGGTTACCAAACTTGACTCAGTTGGATAATACCGTTTTATCCTGTTCTCAACCCAATTTTAAAAGTATATAGATGCGCTCGGTTCCATGGCTTTTAACAGAATATTCGCAGTCGTTGCTAAGAAAAATGTCTAATAAAAAAGATCATTCTAGATATCCAGTAAGTTTTTTGTAACTTCGAATGTCATTCTAGGCAAAAATCGCAAAGCTGAGATGTTCATAATTTCTTTAGTATCTCACAAACAGTATTTCCCACCACACACATTATATAAACATCTTACCCACACAAGCACTAATATCAATAAGCTTTTTATCCCGTCTGACATCTACGAGATTAACAAGGTCTATAAACTTCCGATATATATATATATATATATATATATATATATATATATATACATAAATACTTATATATATTTACATATACTTATATATACACTTATATATATACATATATAATTATATACTTATGTATATAGTTAGATATATATACTTACATATATTCATATATATATATATACTTATATATACATATATATACATATATATATACTTATATATATACTTATATACATATATATATAATTATTTATACACATATATACATATATATACATATATATACATATATATCTATATACATATATATATATATATACATATATATATATATATATATATATATATATATATATATATATATATATATGTATCAGTCCATCATATATATATATATATATATATATATATATATATATATATATATATATATATATATATATATATATATATACATATATATATATGATGGACTCTCCCTTCGAACTCGACGTATGAGGGTCAGGCAGATCAGTTCCCAGAAACTGAAAGCCAGACACCTACACATAAGATTTGATTATAGTGGTGAAGGCTTTGTGCAGGGCCATCCACACTTTTGCGGGGACGAATACAGGGACCTGGTGCAGCGAATGCCACAAGGTCCCCAAACGACGCTCCGCAGGTTTTGAATTCAGAGTTGTCCATCTCTTAGACCAGTTGCCATCCAAGGCTATAGAACCCAGTCTATTGTTCTCATTTTACCTGCATATATATATATATATATATATATATATATATATATATATATATATATATATATATATATATACGCAGGTAAAATGAGAACAAATGTAGTATAATTCCATTGCCCCTAACATTTAATTTAGAAGACGACTCAATACAGAGGAGAGCTAAATATTAAAATAAATAATATTATATATAAAGTTGGTTGCTTATAGATTTTTGAGGTGATTAATTATTTCTAAGAATTAGTTTGTAAATTTTTATAACAGGCGATAACTCTAAGTTATATGTTATGATCTATAAATTTTATATACCAGCGGATTTTCATTCTAATAGCCTATATGAATATCAAATTAAAGACTTCATTAAATTGTTTTATTGTAACTAGATACATCCTAATTATAAACAAGAAGAAAAAAGATCTTAAAAGCGTATTCTACCTGTATATGAAAGTTAAAGATCCTAACAAATAAATTAGATTTTTCGCCTGTTATAAAAAATTCAAAACGTGCAACTGAATTTTTAGAAATAATTACATTTCCCTCATATATATATATATATATATATATATATATATATATATATATATATATATATATATATATATATATATATATATATCACCTACAAATTGAGTCGTAAGTTCGATCGATGCTGAAGAACCATTTTCTTTATTAACTTATCTGGAATACGCTGGCCGATTGACGAAATACACCTTGTTTAAAATAAAAATGGTGTGTTTCTAACGTTTGAATTAATAAAAATCCTGGTTAAAACATAAATCCTTCAATTCTTTAGAAACGCACACGCACACACACACACACACACACACACACACACACACACACACACACACACACATATATATATATATATATATATATATATATATATATATATATATATATATATATATATATATATATATAAATATTACATGTTTTCATTCTGTCCCTGCAATGACGAATGTATTATCTCCCAAAGAAGGGAATAATGCAAAGCGGAAAGAAAGGAATAACCACCAATTATCAGAAGACAGAATGTATAGCCATTAAAAATACAAACAACACAATATGCGAGCGAAAAACAGAAGACAGCACAATAAAGCAACTTTAACAATTATCATAAACGAGAGAGAAGATGACAAAGAAAGTCGCATTGGAATAGTGAATGATGACTTCCAAATGCTTACAAAATAAATAAATAAAATAAACAGGAAAATATCGCTAGAAACAATGAAGGTTGCAATATCAAACGATTTGTTCCAGAGTGAATGCTGGGAAATTGCCTCACATACGAAAAGGTGACTGGAGACGACAAGGACGTGTTTATTCAGAGCAATGCTGAGAAACATTTTTTGTTTTAAGGACAACGTAAACTAAAAGGACACTTAAAATCAGAAAGTGAGATTAAATTTCTAGTACATATATTGAGAAAAGAGAGCTTAGAGAATTTAACATTCACAGGTCATACTAAGGTAAACTTCGAGTAACCGACTTAACGAATTTAGGTAGACAGATAACAAAGCATGACTAGCAGGTGATATAAAATCTACAAAGGCTAGGAAGTTTTGGAGATTTGTTTGTCCACATCTTGAAGCAATACGACACATAAAAGAAGAAGAATTTGAAGATGGAGTTGACTGAAGGTAACAAGAAACTGAATGAAGAATAGATTTTGGTGCGTTATTATTTGGAAGGCTAATAATGGTGTGAAACGTCGACGTTATAAAAAGATCACACTGAAAATCTTGGAAAGTACTGGTCGAAAGTCGTTTTTAAAAAGTCAATGATCTACGGCTTCCCTATGCATCAAGCTATGTAGATTAAGTTCTCTCGTCACAAAAGAACGAGTAAATAACTAAAACGCATTTTTCTTTAACCGACGTGAGACATTTACGCTTCACAAGCCAGTTGCATTGTCACAGATGCTAATGTGAAATCCATTCATTTTCCTAATGTTTTCGTTCGACCGAGCCAAAATTATTCCACGCTTCTCCCGTGACATCTTTTATTGTCATCCTCACTGCTTCCTTTGTTTAGCGTCTTGTCAGCTCTTCTTCTTCTTCGCATCAATTACCCACACTGTCATCATAACAGAATAATAGAACGGAATAATGGACAGGTTCGGTTCTAGCGATAAAAAGAATCTGCTTTTACTTTTAAACTTGTATTTGTCTGTCCATTTGTGCTATTAGTTGACTTGGCCATTTCTGTCCAAGACATATGCATTTACATTCACGCAACAGACTGCTAAAGTATCTTTGGAGAGAGAGGGCAAAGTTATTTGCTTGTAGGCCTGACGTTAAATACCCAACAGGTCAGTAACACCTGGGGACATCAGTTTACTTTCGTTAGAAATTCAATATCTCTATCTCTCCTTCTTTCTGTCTGTCTGTCTCTCTCTCTCTCTATATATATATAAATATATATATATATATATATATATATATATATGTGTGTGTGTGTGTGTGTGTGTGTGTGTATGTGTGTGTGTGTGTGTGTATACTAATAAACGTAACAACACTCTGTGACTCATATCCAATCTTAACTCAATGCTATCGTCAGAGGACAAGAACCGGTGCTTGTTGTCTGACGATCGCAAACGATTTGAATCAGACTCTGAGTGCCGTTTCGTTTGTTACTGTTACAAGAAGAAATGAACAATTCCAGTTTTTCTCCAGCTAGGTGATTTTTTTATGTTTCCTTTTCTTTCTCTTTATTTTATTTTTGTTTTTTTCCCTGGCTTTCTTTCGTCGTTTCATGCTTTTTCCTTTGACAGGCTTAGTTTTGGTGGGGTTGTTCTTTAATAATTTACAAATAGCGCGCTTTGTTTTGGTTACACACACACACACACAATATATATATATATATATATATATATATATATATATATATATATATATATATATATATACATACATGCTGCAAGAAAGTAATATGGGTTAACTTGCATTTCTTTAAAAACATATATATATATATATATATATATGTATGTATATATATATATATATATATATATATATATATATATATATATATATATATATATATATATATATATACACACATGCTACAAGGAAGTAATATGGGATAACTTGCATTTCTTTAAAAACATCTTACAATGTGATATATTTTTATATTTTAAAGTAAAAGATAAAAGTCAGTACCTACAGTGTATTTGCTTTTATTTTGACAAAAAATACGCATTTATCTATAAAGATATCATATAACATTAAATTTTGTTTTAATCAATAAAGCTACCACCTGCCATAATTATTGCTTTCCAAATTATTATACTTTTTTCCAACAATGTTTGGAAAAAGTAGATGTCAGACGTCCCTAAGCATTCTTCAAGTACTGGAAAAGCTTATTTTCACTCTCCGAGTAATTTCTCCGAACTCTTCCATCGAATTCATATCATACAAATTCCATGGGAGAGAAGTCAGGAGATTGAAACGGCTAAATCATAACTTCAAAAATTGTGTTCCTTTTTTTGAAACAAGTTAATTTTAACCTAATTTAAAAGAGTGATTTGGGTCGTTGTCTTATTGAAAGGTGAACTTTTTGCAGTTATGCATAGACCAGATGAGATATCATGTCTTTTCAAAATCCGAATGATATTGTACTTTATTCCTGATTCCCTTGACCTGAATAGAATCTCCAACCACAATAACCGACACCCTAACAGACCAACCACCATGCTTAGCCGTTGGAACCGCACATACATCATCGAAACTTTTCTCTTATAACTTTTCTGCCCATAACCGTCTTTTCTGCTTATTCAAGTTCCTTAACAGGGGTATCTTAATGGCTATGCACCTCCTGCGCCGTGCTGATCTAAATCTAGTTTTCACAGATGAGAACAACACTAGTTGCTGTTGAGAGGAATTAAGTTCAGTTGTCAACACTGGAGCAGTTTTCCTTCTGTTACTTTTGCTCTTAATAATCAAGTGTTTATCTTCAGTAGTAGTTGTCACTTTAGGTGCCCCAGCTCCTGTTATGTTAACATCTGAGCCAAGTTCTAACTGTTTTTGTAACGAATATTGCCCCCCCCATGTCTAGGAACCTTTAAATTCTTGGCAATTTGTCTTTGAGAGAAGCCTTCTTGGAATAAAATTTTAATTTTTGCCCTCACTTCAACGCTTAACTGCTTTGATGTTGCCATTTTGTGTAAATTACTTCAAAAATTAAAAAAAATATAAAAGAACTATGAAAAACTGTCATAATAGCATAATCTTTTTTTCCTTCAGCCGCAGCCACATGTTTTGTTTACGGCATTAGACTGCACTGATTTAACGTTTAGAGCCTGTATTAACATTTAACTTAGTTGAAGTTTTGGTAATCTCAAAATGTCTACTAAGGGGGTAATGGTGAAAACAAAAAATGTTTCTAATACAAAACATTCATAATTTAGCAAAATGTATTCTCAGTCAGTCAGTTATATGCTATGCATGATACACGCTTAGACGATCATGTATCTTTCGTTACATGACTGATGAGGCAGATTTTTTCCCGCAGTAGTTTGCCATTTCTTTCTGCGGTAGACCAGTTACCATCCAAGGCTATAGAACACGGTCTGTCCTGCTATTTACCCATAACTGGGGGGAGAAGAAGAGGATTCATACCTTTCCCAAGGGTATTAGCACGTAAGTGAATGTAATAGATTCTACTAGAATTCGAACTCGGCTCTCCGATTCCTCAATCCAAGAGGCTATATTGTAGACAGGCGAATCCCTATTTGAACTATTTGATAGTAATCGGAGAATGGAGAAAGACTGAACAATAAAAGCAAATACATTGTGGGTTCATAATATTTGCTTTTCAGCGCCCCTTTCATTGGACCAAAGGGATAGAAATCTGAGTCAGGTGGTGATGAAGAAATGAAAACTGCTGTAAGGAATTGGCTACATCAGCAGGCAGTTGCGTTTATGAAGCTGGCGATACATGGCCTCATTCATAGGTGGAGCACTGAAAGAGAAGATTATTATGTTGAGAAGTGAACCTGTGATGTATAGCTATATCTTGATATACAATATGTTTGATTCTGTTCCTGATTTCTTATGTAATAAAACAAATTGGTTTATTTTTTTACTCGTTCTCGTATAACGTTTATAGTGATAAGAAATAATATTGATTTAAAAAGATACATTAATTGTTTGAATGTAGTTTCATTCATCGGTAATTGTTAGAGATATTAAATACTGATTTTTTGTTGGTTTTTACTCGTTCTCTCACAAATTGATATTAAAGTGTCTTATATGTCACAACACGAAGTCATTATTTAAATGTGAATACGAAGCAACTTTTAAAGCGAAAGGACTTCTTTATTTAAACACCTTTTTTTCGAGTTTAAAGCAAGAGGTTGTATTTTAAATTCACTTTCCAACGGGATCTATGTAGGTGAATATAAGCTCTATTTGCACCTCAACTGAGATATTGGCGAATTTAATGTAAAACGAATTCAACTAGCATACGAATCAATGAAAGTTTAAAGTTTTAGTCTAAGGTTATAACTTAATTTGAATATTGGATGAACAGACACTTAACGTGAACAGAATTATTGGATGATTATCTAGGGTCAGTATATTTAATTTAAAATAGATTAAATTTGGAATTTGTGGAAAATAAAACTTTACTATCAGATCATTTATGTGTTTGAAATGGGATATAGAATACCGCCAAAGTCTTTAACACATTTGACAAATGGAAAACGTTTCATTGAAACTAGATTTGATTACGCGTTTCTCATTTCTAAGCTTCATCAGATCCAAAAACGAAAGAAAGAAATGTGTGTGTATGCTTAAATAATGAATCATAGTACTTTTTTTCCCTAAGCGTAATCAAATCTAGTGTTAACGTAACTTTTTTCCATTTATCAATTTTCTTTAAAATGACATATATATATATATATATATATATATATATATATATATATATATATATATATTATATATATATATATATATATATATATATTAAAGATTCTTCAGTTACCTCTATTATCGAGCAACGATATAGTTGGATGGGACGGAAACCCCAAAACATACATATTAGGGAAAACAGAGGCAGACAAAGAAGGAAGCTGCTCTCTGGTAAATTGATAGCGCCGTGGCTTGCGTTTGCTGATAGCGACATTGAAGATGCACACGGAGACACACAGTAAGCAGTGTGAGAACTTAGAGATTATTCCTGACGTATATTTTGCCCGTTCTTAAAGTATCCACGTGATGCGCATCTAGTCGGACAGTATGTCATTCTGATCTGATTAAGCCAAGATGAAATGAAATTATTTTATTTGAAGTAACTCAGATTAAGCCACTGTCCGTTGTGATTGACTTTATTCCCCCAGAATTCCAGAATTAATATTACGGGACGGTCCTGCAATATATCGAGCAGACATTCAGAAAGTCCGTGGTGTCAGTGTGTAAGAACACACAAACACGAACACACACATACACACACACACACACACACGTATATATATATATATATATATATATATATATATATATATATATATATATATATATATATATATATATGCTCTCCCAGACTGACAATATATATATATATATATATATATATAGATAGATAGATAGATAGATAGATACATACATACATATATACATACATAGTGATATAAGCTAAATAAGGAGATATTAGCAACTGTATATGCGTGCGATAACGTGCATATACAGGTAAGCAAATAATTATTTATTTAATTTATGGTGTAAAAGAAACAGTGCTCAGTGTAGTTAAATAGAGCTATAAATTATCTATGTATTTGTCTCTCTCTCTCACTCTCTCTCTCTCTCTCTATATATATATATATATATATATATAGTGGAAAAGCATATATACACATATATATATATGCTTTTCTACTCTGCTACTATATATATATATATATATATATATATATATATATATATATATATATATATATATATATATATATATATATATACAGTTGTGGCCAAAATGTTCAGAACGGCATTGTTTTTGTCAGAAAAGTAGGTATAAGTTTTTAGCAAAGTTGTTTTATATTCTATAATTTTCACCGACAATAAATACGATATTACTTGTTAATGTCTGAGGTTTTGGTGTAATTTGAGAGGACAATACAAAAGTTATGGATGATTTAGTGATTTACTTCAAAACCCATGGTGGCCAAAATGTGCAGAAAGGTTGAAAAATAACAAAATAATCAAAAATGACAGAGAATACTGGAATTATTTAATATTTAGTGTGAAGCCCTTTAGATACAATCACACTTTGACATCTTCGACTGCATGAGGAAATTAAATTTTCAATTTCTTGCTGGGTGATCTTATCTCATTCTCCTTGAAGGGCTTTCCATAATTGCTCGGTTGTTTTAGGATTTCTGGCTTTCGAACATTTTCCTAGAATAGTCCACACATTTTCAATAGGATTGAGATCTGGGCTTTGAGCAGGCCAATCCATAACAATAACCTTTTCAGCCTTGAGGAAGTTCATGACTACATTAGACTTGTGACATGGGGCATTGTCCTGCATGAATATGGGTGGTCGCTTAGTTGAATTTCTCAGCACAGGCAAGACATGATCTTTTACAAGTTGTTTATAAACACCTGCATTTACCTTTCCATGTAATCGAAAGAAAGGGCCCACACCATCTCCAGATATCATCCCGCAAACCATGACACTTCCTCCACCGAATTTAACACTAGTCTTAAGACATTTAGGCGACAGCTTTTCACCTACATTTCGACGAACGTACCTTTTCCCATCTGAGCCAAATAACATAAACTTATTCATCACTGAAATGCACCGTTTGCCATCTTTCTTGAGACCACAACACATGTTCGGTTGCAAAGGTAAGACGACACTTTTTATGATTGGAGCTGATCAGTGGCTTCACTGAAGGTGCTCTTGATTGTAGGTCATGTTCAACTAAACGACGAGACACAGTTTTTCGAGATAAAGTTTTCTTCAGTACAATGCTCATTTCCCGTGAAACAGCAGCAGCAGTTTTAAATCTGTCCATTTAAATCAAAGTTTCCATAGCACAATCTTCTCTCTTGGTCGTTTTTCTTGGCCTACCTTAGTCTTTCTTGCTTCACACGAACCACAATCATTGTAGACCTTAAGAATACCGTAAAGAACACTTTTGACTTGTTATCTTTGCAATAGACCAAATACTTAAATTATCCTTCTTTCGAAGCTGAATAATCTGCTGACGAATTGGTAACGGAGTAAGTGGCATTATATTAATAAAGTACACTGCAGATATTCTTACTAATGTTTAGTAAACGAACCGTCACGTAAACACATTTTAAAAAAGTAGAGTTCGCCGGTTAAATATACTAAAACACGAAGTAAAAGCAACCGTTCTGATCATTTTGGCCGCCATGGGTTTTGCAGTAAATCACTAAATCATCCATAACTTTTGTATTATCCTCTCAAATTACACCAAAACCTCAGACATTAACAATTAATATCGTATTTATTCTCGGTGAAAATTATAGAATATAAAACAACTTTGCTAAAAGATTATACCTACTTTTCTGACAAAAAGAATGCCGTTCTGAACATTTTGGCCGCAACTATATATATATATATATATATATATATATATATATATATATATATATATATATATATATATATACATATATATATATATATATATATATATATATGCTCCTTCACACTGACACTATTTATATATATATATATATATATATATATATATGTGTGTGTGTGTGTGTGTGTGTGTGTGTGTGTGTGTGTGTGTGTGTGTGTGTGTGTATTTCCAAATAATTCATGGAGTTATTTTTTAACGCAACATACTTTTATTACTTTAAACGTTATTTTTAGTGCATGCCCGTATTTGAGTAAACTTGAGAAATCTATTCTGAAGTACTGGTTTACTAGAAAGATTTTATAAATTCCATCCGAAAATATCACTAGCAGCTGGATGAACGAATGCCAAATATCTCCTTATAATGAACCGACTAATGTTACCATTACCATTGACATTATTATTATCTTTGTGCTCATTACTTGTTTCATTACTGGGTGCAATTTTTATGCCAAAATACTAAGCGCAACAAAAGATTTTATTTTCAAATGTAACCAATAGGTATAGGTCATATAAACTTATATTTGATGAGTATTCTACCTGGCATACCTGAACAAATTAGTTCATTGTTTTATATTCTGTAACCTTCATATTTCATTCATTGATTTTTGCTAACTGATCTTCTGTTTATAATTTAACATTACTTACAGCAGTCTGTATTGCATCTAACATATATTTTTGAATATTATTTTCCATTCATATCGACATATTATCCTCACTGAGTGTCCAAGACATTCGGCTTTTTATCACATCTAAGCTATGCCTAGAAAAAACGTTTCGTGCACCGCGACGTGATGTAATAGTTAGCAAATGAATATAACCCACAACTTAAAGGCTCTTGTTTGTGACTTGTACCAATGAAAAACCACTAGTCCACAAACTTAGAATAAATCTCTGTATTTATCTGGAGATCTTCAACTTTGAAGAGACTTATAATTTTAATGCTTACAATTTAATATATCACTGTTATTTCTAAGTTCTACATTGAACAACAATAGTATACTCCAAGCATGGGCATCCTGTTCTATCAGTGAGCCGCATTACGCAGAGTGTATCATAAGGCGAGCCTCACTACTACTAAAAAATTACGGTAACTTTTCATTAAAGGTACAGCAGCCATATTCCCAAAGACAATGCGTTTAAGCATCTACCTTAGAAATGGAGAAAAGTCGATTTTGTTACTTTGGAGTAAAAATTCTTTCTATAATTAAAATAAACTGAAGTCTTGATAAAACATCACTGATCACAGAGTGATTAACACAATCTCGTGCGGGTGATTTGTTTCTAACTTATTCGCTTGATTATACAAAGATATTTTAACGAAGAATTATAATAATTCTATAGAGGAAAATAATTATCATTGATGTTTCCTGTTACTGAAGCAAAATATATTTCCACGTATGATTTCTTTAGTGAAAATCGCCAGTGATTTAAAATTCTGACGTTGCCTGCAACGAAAAGTTACAAAATTCATGAAACTCTAGTTAATAACTGTTTATTTATGTGTTTATGCATGAGAGAGTGTGTGAGTGAACAAGTGAGAACGAAAGGCAAAAAACAGAAATTTGATAAATGTAATTTTCCTCATAAAATTAGCCATGTTATTCGGAAGGACAATCGGGAATTTTGTGGCCCGCGGGGCTCAGTTTGGCAATCGCTGGTATACACTTTGAACAACGACACTAAAAGAACTATCAATAAGATTCTATCATTTTTCCCTAAAATGTTTGGAGATCTTTGAAGACCTCTCAGATTTCTTTGAGTTCGCACAATAAAGGCAGGGTTTGGAGACAAGTGACAAGAGATTTTTGCGAAGTTGCCGAATAAGAGAAATGACAATAATTTGCAGTGGACCTTCAAGTCGAAACAGCTCTGTTGGTAATAATTAATGTTAATGGAATAGTGATTTCATTCATTGAGTTTGTTTCTTTGACTAATTATTAGAATGCATCTCGTATACTCTACCACCTTGTAATGTAGCTCCATATCTACTTCAAAAGATTACTGCTGAAAGGTGGAAAGGACCTGCTGCATGTTCACAAGGTAACAAGATAGAAAAGAAAACCACGTCGACAAATGAGAATATGAATCCTGTTTAAAGTGACATATCATTTTGTAAAAATGTGTCCCATCATTATGGGACACCCTGTATATGCATATTTGTATTCAAACACACACACACACACACACACACACACACACACACACACTCTCTCTCTCTCTCTTTCTTTCTCTTTCTCTCTCTCTCTCTCCCTTATATATATAGAGAGAGAGAGAAAGAAAGAGGGAAAGATAGGTATATATAGACAGGTACACATACATATATTTCTCTCTCTCTCTGTATATAATTAGAGAGGGAGAGAGGGGGAAGAGATAGATAGATGGATAGATAGATAGATAGATATGCATATATTTTTCTCTCTCTCTCTCTCTATATATATATATATAGATAGATAGATATGCATATATTTCCCTCTATATATAGAGATAGATAGACAGACAGATAGATAGATAGATAGATAGATAGATAGATAGATAGATAGATAGATAGATAGATATATTTTTACATACACGACAACTGTGTTATTGGAAATAAAATTTTCTCCTGCAAACAATGTTATAAAATTAATGATGCCTTTTTCAGAACTGATTTCCAGAGGACATGTCAAAATCCGAATTCTATTGACAGTTGTGTGATATTCTGCAAACAATCAGTATTGCATTGATAATGGATGGACGGAAGGGGCGTTGAGTTACATGATCAGCACCGGCTTTCAGACGATTCGATGCCTCATGCAGCTCACTAGCCTGCAGGTCTGTTCCAAACGCATACATAATCAGTGGCTCTACATGTCTGTGACTCTCTGTTTGAAAGCGCAGATCTGCAATTGATTTTCTTACCCCGGAATTGATATTTCGGAACGTTTCTGCTAAACATTGTCCACGTAAAAGTTGGGACTAGCGTGTGGAAACCCAACAAACACACACACTCGCATACACACACACACACACACACACACACACACACACACACACACATACGCACAAACATGCATAGAAAGAGATAGACAGAAAAAAGTCGTCTGTGTATTTTTGATCGCATTATGTTTAAGATTCTTTCTGAAGTACAAAAGATAGTATTGAGCAAAAAAATAGTAAGATAGAATACTTATAAACCAGTTAGACGTTGAACATTTTTATTACGTTGTTAATGTGTCGCTCATTATCAAAAGGTAAATGAAAAGGTTAATTTATTTTAAATTATAGTTAATGTCCGCTAACCACTCATGAGATATATAATAATAACAATAATAACAATAATAATAATAACAATAATAATAATAATAATAATAATAATAATAATAATAATAATAACAATGTGCTTTCTTGTTGACATAGCCGTCCCTGCAGGTTATAATGTATCGTTGAAGATCTTCAAAATCTATCAAAATACAAGGATCTTGAAGTGTAAATCTAAAACATATGAATATCAATAATTCCAGTTGTAGTTGGAGCCCTTCGATTGATTGGTAAACGTTCCGACTCATTGAAGAAAGAATTAATTTAAAGAATTACAAAAAAATGCACTCACAAGTACAGCTCACAAATTACGAAGCGCTTTATCTATGTGTATGATCTTAGGTTGCCTTTTTAAAACAAAAATACTCATTGAAAATGCCTTAGGTTCTTTTTTTTTCTTTTTTTTACAAAAAAATGACCAGTGTCATGAAGCTATTTCTGACCTTAGGTCTCTGGTTGAGACCTGGAAGGAAATGTGTATACAACAGAAATCAAAGGAAATAATAATAATAATAATAATAATAATAATAATAATAATAATAATAATAATAATAATAATTACAGACATTGTTATTAAAGACCACAAACAAAATAAGGGCCTCCTTATTGATATCGCAGTCCCTGCAGACTGCAATGTATCTTTGAAGATATTCAAAAAACTGTCAAAATACAAGGACCTTGAAAGAGAAATCTCAAAAATGTGGCAAATGGGAACATCAACAATCCTTGTTGTAGTTGGAGCCCTTGGACTGGTTGCAAAAGATTCCAGTAGGCTAATTAAAGGGATCCCTGGAAGTCCATGCCTCAAAAAGATACAAAAAATTGTTCTGACAAATACAGCCCACACTTTACGAAGGGCTTTATCTATGTAATTATTTATTCATTTATTTTTTTATTCTTTCTTTGCTGTGGAAAGTGTCATCATGAAATTTTCTAACCTTAGGTCCCTGGGCGGGACCCGGAGAGAAATGTGTAAACGCCAGATATCAAAGAAAATAATAATAATAATAATAATAATAATAATAATAATAATAATAATAATAATAATAATAATAATAATAATATGTGGCACATGGGAACATCAACAATCCCTGTTGTAGTTGGAGCCCTAGGATTTGTTGCAAAAGATCCCAGTAGAGTACTTGCAGGGATTCCTGAAAGTTCATGCCTTAAAGAAATACAAATAAATTGTTCTCACGATTACAGCCCACACCTTACGTAGACCTTTATTTTGTAAAATGTGTGTGTGTGTGTGTGTGTGTGTGCGTGCGCGCGCACGCACGCGCGTGTGTTTAATTGGTCAGTGGAAAATGCCATGATGCCATTTCTAACCTTATATCTCTGGGCGCGACCCGGAAAGAAATGTGTACACACTAGAAATCAAAGAAGATGAAATAATAATAATAATAATAATAATAATAATAATAATAATAATAATAATAATAATAATAATAATAATGCAGTTATTAAGGATGGAACTGAAAGGTTTATTCTTGCTTCACAGGACCTAAAGCCTGCTTATACGCAACTACTACAAGCTAATAACTTGCAAAATAGTATAGACCCAAAATGTACGTTCTGTGACCAATACGTTGAAGCTATTGATTATTTTACCTCCGGATGCTCAATACTCAAAGCCAATGAATAAAAAAATAAGTGTTGACAGGTTAGGTCAATATCCGGATAATATGGGATAAAAACAACTACAAACTGGTATGAACATTTTCTTGAATCTGTAGTCGAGGAAGCAGATGTTGCCATCCACTGGGATTTTTCTATCAGCACAGATCGAGTAATACAAACAAAGTAAGCGGGCATTATTATCAAAGACAGAAATGAAAAAAAAGCTTGCACCTTAATTGACCAAATCACAAAAACAACATTGCAAAAGTCCTTGAAAAACTAAGCAAATACAAAGACTTGGAAATGGAACTAGATAATGTGGTACTTAAAAACTAAAACTCTTCCTGTTGGGTTTGACAAAGAAAGAATTCAAGAACAAATCGACAAAATCGCTTGTGAACCATTTCACCAAACTATTTAGAAACGGTTGTAACACAGCCCATACCCCGTGATGAGCTTTATTCATTTAAGATTTTCATAATAATGGGTGTCTTTTTTTTATAATTAAATGGAAGCAAAAATAAATCAAAACCTCCGCTTGACCAAGGTCATTGGTTATGACCCGGCATAAAATGCCGGTTTAAAGAATTTTTCTGTGTGCAGTTTCGCATATTTGTAAGCATATTCGCGTATCTCTGACACTCCCAGGACATAGGGAAGACAGATGAAACCTCTCATGAACTTCCTAACGAGCTGTGTACATTGTTGACTGAACAGATCTAAACAGGACAGAATTTGTGGAGAACCACGATGACTCACATCCTGAAGAGACATGAAACATAGTACTATAAGTACTTTCATGGTAAGTGTTCTGAGGAATTCTTCTCTTTAGTACCAAGAGTTTATGAATTTAAGCACAGTACAAGATTGACAACAAGATCTCATCATTTTACTGTTGAAATGTCTAAATGTAACCGTTAGTTTTACGGTAACAGTTTCTTCTGTCGCATTTCTCGTGTGGGGAACTCTCTTCCGGTTTCTTGCTTTCCAAACAACTTTGATCTTCAAAAATTTAAATGCAATGCAAACCATTATCTTCCGTCTTCTTAATTCTTATTCTTTTATTGTCTTTGTTTTCCTCTCCTCCATAATAGCACATTTTTCTCATATTCTCTAACACTTAGTTACCCTTTGCATTTAATGCCTTATAAAATCATTAAAATATTAAATCATTAAAACATCTATTGGTCTTTGTACCGATCGACCTTCTTCTGGTGCCTGCCATACTCTGTGACCATTTGGAGATTTCGAGCAGAGTTGTTTATTCAAACCACTTAAATATTTACATTCCACTCTGTAGACCAATATACATAGAAAATAATAATAATACCTATATAATATATGATACATTCTTTCTCGGTGTAGTCGAGCTCTGTGAAACCGTTTTATGCGTGATGTCATTTATGTGGTACGGGTATGTATGAATTAAATTTGTCGCGTTTCAAAAATGCCAGGATGTAGTCAACAAAATCTTGTCTAACATACTGTCAGTATCCAGTGTTCGATGAGGAGCATGCTGTTTCGAAACTACTTGAACAAAAGAAACAAAGAAAAACAAGAATTTTGTATAACAAATTTTGATTTGCACGTACAACAACTTCTTGGAAATCAGAAAGAAAAATATAAAATCTTAAGCAGTCGGTTGAATCTAACAAAACTTGTTTAATGAATTTTTACCGCTTAAGTATATATATATATATATATATATATATATATATATATATATATATATATATATATATATATATATATATATATATGTATGTATGTGTGTGTGTATATATATATATATATACATACATACATACATATATATATATATGTATATATATGTATGTGTGTGTGTGTGTGTGTGTGTGTGTGTGTGTTTCCGCAACGCTTGTTTGTGTGTGTGCGCACCCGCGTGGGTGTGTACGTATGTGTAATCTTCGTAAAAGATTGCGCTGTTGAAACATAAAAAAGCTGATGTTATTAAATTGTTTACCGAAAATCGTGTTTTCGTGTTTTCCGTTTGGCGAAATATTTTTATAGACATCACACAATTTTTTCTAAAAGCAAGAATATTTTCAGAATATTTACAAGAACTCACGCATAGACACACAGACATAATCACATACACACACATACACATATATATATAGATAAAACATACACATACAAGCAAGCACGCACACACACACACACACACACATATATATATATATATATATACGTATATATGCTTGTGTGTGTTCTACTGCCTGGTGAGTCGTTAATCGATTAGGACTATTTCTAACGCATTTACACATAAGACAACAATGCCATTGATAATTCACTGTTTTACAGTAATTTTACACTAACCGGCACATGTGCATCACAAATATAAATTTATACTACCATCTCGAGTGCGTTCGTTTCTAACGGTGACGTTGAAAATAATAATAGCTCGAGCCCAGGGGGACCGTCTTCCCCCAGGCAATACCTCTCCTTCAGCCCCTGAGACGTCCCTCAAAAAGGAAAGTGTTGAGGAAGCTTGAGTAAATTTTATACGGTACAGCCGAAAAACCCACATCAACCCTCAACATTGTGTCACATTCTTTTGTGATGCCTACTTATATATTTATTTAATTAAAATCATACACAAAATAAATTACGTTGGAGAAATTAAAATATTACGCTACAAAATTAAAAATATGAATTATTATGAGAAATTTAAGCTGCTGAAGTGTACATTGTCTGGCCTTTTGAGAAAACAGACGCTGCGTTGGGTTTTTGCTTAATTATTAAATTTGGAAAATATTTTTGGTATATTTTGATCTGTCATTTGAATATCACCCAAAACCGATAAAAGGGTCTCCCTATAAATCCCAAGAAGTGTATTTGGAACCTGCCCGTAGTTTATTTAAGAGTGGGGGGACTTGAATATGATTTTCGGAGTCCACAAACATCTGCTGCATGTATCCAAGTCGTTCCGATCCAGAAAAAAAAACAATGCAGAAGAAATTTGATTACTACCAGACAAGAATTTCGTATGTTTTTTTTTCGTATGATTTTTAAACTCGGCTCGTGTCGTCTGTTTTTGTTGTTTGTATGGTTACCCCAAACATTTGTTTGAAATATTTTCTTTTTCGTGGGGTGTTTCTTTACCAAAAACAAATTCTATACTGTAATACCTAAGTGAAATATAAAAAATTAACATATAAATTGTGCAGTGCGACATGATTACTATTTCCGGCAAGAAAGTTACAGTTTTTTTGTTTTTTTTTACTTTTTTTTACTGTATGGATGGCAAATACAACTTCTCCCAAAATATTTATTAGATTTTAAAGGCACATTTTGATTTAATTTTTCTTCCTTCAGCCAATTTTGATCGATGCGAAGTGTCACACAAAGAAGGAAATGAAAAAAACCAATCTCCACATAATGAACGTATCAGCAAACGTCATTAAGATTTAGAATTGCATGCATCTTGAAATATAGTATGTCCGAAACGTTCCGAAGATTGCTCAAAACAAATATATACTTTCAGTTAGACATTTTTGCCTTCTATCAGCACGGCTGATGCTAAGCTCCAGGTGAGCATCTCATTACGCCATTTTGGTCTCACCTTGGTCTCGCCAGAACCCATATTGCACGTTCATAAATCTATCATTCCTTCGTGCATAGGATACTGCTGCCATATTTGGTCTGATGTTCTTGCTATATATCGTGAGGTTCTCGACAAAATTCAAAAAAGGGTCGGTAATGTTATCGGTCCTGAGATGGCATCTTAGCTTCGGTTATTTTCCCACCATTATGAAGTGGCTTCCCTCTGTCTTTTCTATAAATATGTTCATGACAATTATTCTCTTTCTTTCTTGGTACCTCGAACGTAAGGATCTAAGCGTAGTACTTGTTTCGTAAATAGGTCTCATCGTTTTACTGTTGAAATGGCTAGCTGTAGCAGTAAATTTTATTCTAATAGTGTCTTTACTTCTACGTCTCATTTGTGGCACTCTCTTCCGCTTTATTGCTTCCCTGACATCTACGATCTTCAAAGATTTAAATGTAGCGTTTTTCTTTAAGCCTGTTCTCTTATTGGCCTTTCTCTGTCACGTAGGATCTTCAAAGATTTAAATGTAACGTTTTCTTTAAGCCTGTTCACTTATTGGCCTTTCTCTGCCACCTAGGATCTTCAAAAATTTAAATGTAGCGGTTTTCTTTAAACCTGTTCTCTTATTGGCCTTTCTCTGCCACCTAGGATCTTCAAAGATTTAAATGTAGCGTTTTTCTTTAAGCCTGTTCTCTTATTGGCCTTTCTCTGCCACCTAGGATCTTCAAAGATTTAAATGTAACGTTTTCTTTAAACCTGTTCACTTATTGGCCTTTCTCTGCCACCTAGGATCTTCAAAGATTTAAATGTAGCGTTTTTCTTTAAGCCTGTTCACTTATTGGCCTTTCTCTGCCACCTAGGATCTTCAAAGATTTAAATGTAACGTTTTCTTTAAACCTGTTCACTTATTGGCCTTTCTCTGCCACCTAGGATCTTCAAAGATTTAAATGTAGCGTTTTTCTTTAAGCCTGTTCTCTTATTGGCCTTTCTCTGCCACCTAGGATCTTCAAAGATTTAAATGTAACGTTTTCTTTAAACCTGTTCACTTATTGGCATTTCTTTGCCACCTAGGATCTTCAAAAATTTAAATGTAGCGGTTTTCTTTAAACCTGTTCTCTTATTGGCCTTTCTCTAGGATCTTCAAAAATTTAAATGCAACATCTTCCTTAACTGTGTTCTTTTATTGTCCTTTCCCCTCAATAATGACTTCTCCTTCTCTTTCACTCTCAGTAACCTTTTGCGTCTTAGTGCCATTAAAACCATACTCGGGAAAAATGATAAAAAAGATCAGATTATAAGCAAGCAAGATGCCGAATGAAGGAAGCGTTTCTTTTAACTGTTGTATTTATAACTCAAGAACTACATTTATTAAGTAAGATTAAGCCGTGAACCCATATGTTACCATATATATATATATATATATATATATATATATATATATATATATATATATATATATATTTAGTTTACGAAAAACTAGGTAATCCGTATGGGTAGACCCAATGAGGATAAAATCCAGAGAGCTCAATGTAAATCAGAGCTAATAATTTAAATAAAAACAGATTTACTTTAATTACTTCGTTAATTTCCTTATTATTGCCTGTCGTAAATGTGTAAATTTATTTTCATTTTTTCATTTCAACATTTGGAAATAAATCTGATGATCCACTGTCCTTTGAAAGGGCTGTGGTGAAATAATTTATTATATGGAACCTTAAAGTAATCTGTTTTTATTTAAAATATATATATATATAAATATATATATATATATATATATATATATATATATATATATATATATATATATATATATATATATATATATATATATAATGCGATGGATAGATTGCCACCATTATATACTTTTAATTTTTCACATGCGCGTTGTTTGTTATTGATTTTGTCGACTGCTCAGTATAGTAGGGTCAGATGAGCATCGTCTGTGAGAAAATTCACTCCCGCAGAAATTTGGAAACGTCATGGTGTACTACTTGGCCTTCGCGCCGTGAGCTCCAATACAAACATTTCAGTTCAAATATTTATTCAAAAAGACATGATATGTATGTAGATAATAATAGTTCATAACGAAGCCCAAACGAGTAGACAATGTGTTAGATATTGTGTTGTTCTAATCTTAAAAACAAAGAACGTCCATGCTGTTTGACATACAATCAGCTTTTGAAAACTCAGACAACCGGAAATCTGACTATTTTTCCGGGCAGTAAAAGACGGGGAATGTTTGATACACAGACCTGAAGACTCAAAAGATTCGTGAAAGATATTACCCCCCCCCCAAAAAAAAAGAAAATTATTAAAACATAAAAATACTGTCAGCGACAAAGAGTGCTAGATATCCGTGTAATATCTAATCTCCTATATATAGCAATTTTCTCAGAGATGAAGAAGATACCTGAAACGATAAATATGTCCTGTCGAATACTGAGGATACTATGAATAGAGAGTGAGGAAAAAAAATTATTTTTTCCAGAAAATATGAAGTACAAGGAAACTGTTGCTAAACATTAGAAAGAGACAACTGAAATTTCCGGGAAACGGAAAAAAAGCCTTAGAGAATCTTATACTCACAGGATATATAAAAACAAGAGAAGCAGGATAAATGGAGACTAGCCTACTTGATGTGACTGAGTAAATAGATGACAGAAAAACAACATAAGAAAAAAATGAGAGCTGATAAAAGTACAGGCGTTACGTAGAGTAACAAAAGTCAAGAAGTTGTGGAGAGCAATGTTCTCCCAGATAGTGAAAAGTCATATGGAAGAAAAAGAGGAGCCTGAAATCGAAAACACATACCCATCTACAGAAACATATACATCATTAACCATTGTTTAAACTGAAGCGACTCAAAATTCAAACAGAGCAACTGTCGCAATTCTAGCTACCTGCTTAGTGTCTGTTCTTTAGCAAGCAACATTCTCTGTTTTGCAAAAATCACAGAACTTTTTAGAATTGAAAGTCAATCCGGAGTAAAAAGGTCGTCTTTCATCAACCTTTATCACGAGTGGAATATTTACTTACTTCCCATCGCCATCATACTGACAAAGCTAGACACAGTACAAAATTGTACATACATAGGATGTGTCATATCTCCCGCCGCCATTTTGGAATTAGAGACAGACAAACGTCTAGCAAAGGCAAACAAAGGCCAACAAAAATACGCGAGATTTTATAATTCCGTGACAAGCATTTATTCATTTTTTTAATATTAATATTCTTATTTCTAGAAAGTTGTTGTCGCTTGCTACTGCTCTGATGTCTTTACATTACATTCCCCGGAGAGAGATGCAATAGACAGAAGAAAGATGTTAAATAAGAGAGAAAGAGAAGCAATAACTGAAATTTAAAAAAATAAAAGCAAAAGACTGCAATGAAAAAAGAGAGAAATAATACAACAGTTACGTTAATAACTGTAGATATAAGTCCTTAGAGGTATAACGTCTTTACTGGCCATTACTAAGAATCTTCATCTTCTCTAGATGCTCCTATTAATTACCCTCGAGCCTGACTAATCTAATATGAGAAACAGTCAATTTTTTCCTGAGTCAGCCTGCTCAAATTTACAACGGAATGGCCCATGCCAATATACTGCAAAACTCAAGATGGAAAAATTGTCTTACTGAGGCGTAACTACGTAGGAATTTAATCTTGGTATATCATGAGACTGTCTCGATTTCCCACCGACAGAGAACGTCAATGCTTGACCCTAGATTTTTAAATGCTGGTTTCATAGATAGGCAAACATTTCTCATGTGGACGATTGTCGGAACACAATCTGTCTAACCTCGTTCGACTTGTTTGAACTAAGCAATCAGCGGCTTGTTTCTTGTCAGAAATAATTATGTATTTCATATTTTTGTCAGTTTTAGTTCCAAATGAGACACTCAAAATATCATCAGGTAAAAAATGACGTAACACACTTTTCCTATCTATTTGGCACCTAGTAACACAATAATCAAAATTTAGTAAATATCATTAACCTGTTTTGTGATTCAAATAAATATGTGTCTTGTGGCGTAAAGGATATCGGCTCGGAATAAGATAATCGAGAAGCCGACTTCGAATTCCAGTTCATGCACGATACATTCGCTTTCGAGAATATACCGCGTGTAACAGTAAAATTGTTCAAATCGTGTAACAGCATAATTGTTCACCCCCCAAAATGATTAATATCTAAACAAAAAACAGTAAACTAATTGAGTTTCTTTTCTTCCAGCTTTTCAGAAAAGTCTTTTAGACATTTCACCATTTTTCATAAGAATCACTGCAAACCCTTTACGGTATTCATCTAGAAAGAGAACAGGTTAAAATCTTCTTGTGTCAGCCGCACTCTCTTTTCAACTGAGCAATGGTGAGAAGAAAAAGATCATTCAGGCCTTGGGTAATGTTACCAACATTCATACGCTGGCTTCCAT